>VZTF01001855.1:1385344-1593519 GCA_013397755.1 Cnemophilus loriae | reverse complement strand
GGAAGCCAAAGAGGAAGTTCCCAGTGTCCAGCTCCTTAAATACTGTATCCCCCAGAGGGCGTGCCTTAAATGTCATTGGCCCACGACACCCTGCCACTCCACAGGACCTGGCAGGGTGAAATTCACCTAGAAACCTGTCAACCCACGACACTCTTACAGAGCTTCCAAACCTCACTGAGCAGGGCTGCAGATCCTCAGTACAAGGACCAAAAATCCCACTGTGTATAACCTTCACTGGGTATATTCTTGTGTGGGAAGCTAAGAAAAATATGGTAATTATGGTGCAGGAGGAGAAATATAGATGTAATCCTGAAACTTGTAATTTAACCAGGAGATCATATTTTATATATTATGTTCAGCGGGCTTAGGAAGAAGAGCACTGCAATTGTCAGGAATTAGTGGAACTCAGGAGGTCCTCGTTTACTCTACAAGACTGAAAGTCCTGGATAAGCTTTGATTCCTCAGCATTCTGCAACAGTTGTCACATGTGAAACACTGAAAAGCCAGTTTCTGAGAAAACAAATTGTGAAGAAACCTAGGGATGTATAGAGCTGAACGTGAAACCCAAAGGACATTTATTCCCTTTCCACCCTGCTGTCTCTAATGGTACCCATGCATCCCTCCCATAGACTGGGCTCCACTAGGTTGCTGCTGAAAAGGATTTACAACATTCATTTGAACAGCAATATCACAGGATAATTGTTGTTCCGTTGGATTTTGGTTAAATATTTACCTGTACTTTGAAACCACAGCCTGAGCAGGAGCTTTCACAGACGCATGAGTTCTCAGCAATTCTTTTAACTAGCAAGAATGCCAGTGTGTGACACAAGGATTAAGATTTCTCTTTCTGATCTCCCCTAATGGCTGGGAAAAATCTTCCTGGTTGCCTCCTCAGCTTTTCTGCTGCACTCTCTCCAAGCAGCATTCACACTTGTCAGAAAGCTGTGCGATTACTATGCTCTCGAATTTTATCTTGCATAGCCAAAATGCTATGTTAGGCCTATCTGCAAATTTCAGCCCAGTGCACTGCAGCATGTTCATAAAACAGAAGTTCATACACACAAAGCCAACATTAATATGCAGCAGTTGGAAATGCATAATCTCAGTACACCGAATGCCAATGCTGTAAAACTGTGAGATACACTAAACTTGGATATACTGTCCTATTAAATACAAAACTAATGTTACTTTAGTGGTGAAACGGAGCATCAGAATTACCAGAACTGTGTTCCCAGTGTTACAGTGGGAATAATTACAGGGTATTGAATACATTATGGAGGGAATTTGACAACGTGAAGCAATGATGTAACAAGGGAAGTGTTTCCATACAGTTTCTGCTCTTAATTCCTTTGGGTAACAGTGACAGAAAAAATAAAGAGGGTAAGAGACAGAGAAAGAACACTAAACTCTTTCTAATCACCTTAAGTGTACATTAGAGAATCTGACTGCAACATTAGTGAAATTACACAGCATAGCTCAGATCAGAGGGACTGGATTTAATATACAGAAACCCTTTCACAGGCTGCACTGAGGATAATATGGTAAGGAACATTGGGCTGGAAATTTGCAGGTTGAAAAAACACACACTGTACAGTTTCATTAAAAGTTTGAGAGCAGCTGATATTCTCAGTAACAAATCTTTCAAGAAGCTGCAGCAGCAAGACACAAACTAACACAGCCTTAAGGCGGTAGCAATTACACAACAGTTTAAATACAATACATGACTGGCCAGGAGAGGGATTACCATATTCATAGACACTTTGGGCAGCCTATCTTGGAGACACCACAACTAGTTTGGGATATAAATTATCGGAAAACTCAAAGAGGACCTTTGACAAAACCAGCCTAGAAAGAACAAAGCACTAGAAATCGCTCAATGCAGAATAACTGAACATGAAACAACGCTGACTTATACTGTAGTCCCAAGGCCCAGACAGACACTTGACAACCAGCAGCTGCATGTCAGAAAAGAAGAAACATCTTGGCAGGCAGATGCCATACAGGTATGTGTTTGTGGGTAAGAGATGGGGACTGTGCTGTGGGGTAGAGTGTGTGGATGTGTAACATAGACAAATGCTGTAACTTACACCCACACAAAGGTGTTGGCTAGGCAGAAACTCTGCTATCCGGAACAGTGCACCATGACAGAGCTTAAACTAGGTAAACAAAAGGTGTACTACAGGAATTGGAATTAACTAGATCAGTGCCAAAGCTATCAACCCAGGAAATGTCTATGTGACCAGCAAGAGGTCAACAGATCAAGTCTGGCAAGGAGGATCCCCAAATTACCATCACACCTCTCCATAACTTTCACCTCTTTCCACAATTATCATTAGGAAGAGAAGCACTGGATTTTTCACTGCACAGATGAGAGAAGAGACACACTAAAGGGTACAGCACAAAGATAAATATGTGGAGAGAGGTGCAGAATGATGGGCAACAGATAGGAGCAGAACATCAGTAGAAAGAGTTTTGTAGGGAAAAGAAGGAATTACAAAGACAAGTGTTCAAAGGAGCTGGAGGCTGTCACACAAGAGTGGAAGCACACAAAGAGCTGAGGAGGCAGCATTCATCTGGAATAAAAGAGCGGGCAATGAGGCATATAGCAGAGACACAAAGAAAAGAGGGGCTGGAAGAGGAAGAAGTGTTTGCACAATTTTTCTGGAGGGTGAAGAGGGTTCATGAGCATTTATGAAGGTCTGCAGCAAATGACAGAATGCTGAAACCAACCTCTCCCTCCAATCCTTTGGTCCACATCAATTGACTTCTAAGACATGCTATAAGGCTGTGCCGCAGTTTCAGGTTAAGGTTGTGAAATGAGGAGAGCGGTTCATTAAGATGGAGCAGTATTTCATACCGTGTGGGAGGGTGTTGGTCTGCTGTGATGCACTGTGTGGTGTTTGCATTTACAGGAGTGCCAACAGCAAAGACAGATGCTTTATTAAACAAACTGTGGACATCTTAAAAGTCAAAGGTACGTGACTGTGCCAACACAAGGCAAATACCACCGGCGTTTTTTCTAAGAGCAGAAAAAGCCCATTCACACAGATCAAACATGGTTAAGGAGAATAAAGCTAAACTAGGCCAAGATTAAGACTGATACACTGCCTATTTACGCACTTGCAGAAGAAATGCTGAGCTTCATTCTCAAAGGGCAGTGCTCACAGCCTGGGCACTCTTCAGAACTGGAATCCTGTATTTTATCCCCAGTTGAAAGAAGCCATTGATACAATCCATCTCTGTAACTCTCAGCTGCCTGCCTGTATCTCACCCTTGCCTGAGACCACGGCCCATCCAGCACACGGGCAGTGAAGCTAATGTCTCTTTTTTTCTGTCCGTAAAACCAGTGTTAAGCTTCACTCTGCCAGGGTACTCTGAGCTAATATGGACATCCTCAGTCCTCCAAAGCAGGTTGTGGGTGACTGGCATGACCAGAGAGGTAAAGCTGGCCAGGGAACAGCTGCCGAATAGCTAGGAACATAAAGACATACAGGCTGATTATTTGAAAACTGTCAAGGGCTGTCAAGTAACCCTTCTCAGAAAGGGTTAAAGATCCAGGAAGAACCCAGAGGGAGGTGCACATCCCTCCTTGTGACCACAGAGGGGTCTCTGCTGAGAGGATGAGGACTGCAGCCAGAGCTCTGTCTTTCCTCACCTCTCTTTGTCTTAAGCTCCAGAACAGTTCATACATTACAAAGGCTCTCAAATAGGCGGCACTGCTACTTGAGAAAGGAAATTACATCCTCCAGAATCCCCTTCTACACAGACTGGGGAAGGGTCATGGGCTGCACAGTCATCCACTATCTCCCCCAGAACAAAAATGCCCTGAGCAACTGAGGTTGGTGAGAGCATAGACAGGCAGGGAAGATCACAGAGTGTGATCTCGAAAAGTAACAGCGAGGACAGATAACGCATCAACTTAACCAGATGTTGTCAGATCAAATCAGAAACGCTGCTGCTACCCAGCTGTGAGTTAATGTAGGTCAAGACACTGCATTCCTCTCTTCTGTATACTCTCCCACACTTGCTATGTAGATAAATGCAAAACAAACAGCAATCTAAAAATAGGATGAAAAGCCAAAAAGATTACTCAGATTATGCCATGAGTAGGTAAATCAGCAGGAAAACAACAGCTCACAGATTTGACAGATGCGGTATATTCGTATTGTTTAAGACTATTTGTTCTGTTTTCAGGGTACAGTTTAATTGCTCTTAGTTGACAGGTTAGAGAGAAATGCCACAGTGTGTAATGTATTCACAATAAATATAGATATATGACCAGTGCAAAGCTTTTCAGTGGAATTTACGGAGGTGATAAAAAGGGTCATACCAGAAATGCAGTGACCAAATCAAATTACAAGGCCTCTCTTGATAGACCATGCACTCAGGTACATATAAATTAACTCACTCTGTAACAAGACTTTTTTAAAACAAGCACAAACCAAAAGCAGCAGGAGAAGCTTAGCTGCAGTTGTGTTACATTGATATCAGTTAAAAGGTCTAATTAAAAAAATATTAATTCTAATTTTTACCTAAAGATAGAAAATATTGTGACACCAGTTCAGGCCCAGTGAAGGAAAATGGTGCATAAAAGAAAGATGCATGGGAGCTGTTACTAATAAAGAAAATAAAAAAAAAAATACAACCTCCTGCCTCCCACCTGAAGTGGACTCACCATGAAGTGACATCAAAGCTTTTGGTTTGCCCAAGTTAAGGACACATTCGCTCCTTTCTCATTTCCTCACCATTGTGTGACTTGAGAAAATGTAGGAGGAAGAACTCCAAGTGCTACAAGTTAGAGCACAAACTGACCAGGGCTATAAGAACTTCCACTACTTTGTAAATCACCATTGCAAGCACCAGGTTCTTCTCCTTAAAACCACCTTAATACAGGAACTTTTAAAATACTGGCATTTGGTAAGTCACATCTTCAGCACTTCAGTGTTGCTGAACCATTTTCTTCTATAGGCTTCTCCTTCCCCTGAGTCACTGCAGCAGCCCCTCTCTTGGGCAATAACCCTGTTCAAGCAGAGTTTGAGAAGCTGCAGCCCAACCTTGAGTTATGTCCCTTCAGCTGAGACTCAGGGGCTGCGCACCTGAAGCAACAAGTTCCAACTCAGAGCAAAGGAAAACATCTCTACTTAAATCCTCTTCAATTATTTAAGGCCACTTTGCTGTGATTTGCACTGGAAGAGCCCAGACAGGCTTATGATTTCCTTTACGAGGACAGCAGCAGTTCCCAGCTGTGGCTGTGATCTGCCCCAACATGTATTTTCACATGATTTCACTTTTTCAGAAAAGGATGTGAATCCTTCCTCAACTGCAACACAGAAAGACTGGGACAACTGGCTTCTCTTCAGGCAAGCTCAAGGGCAATGTCTCAGCTGAAATTACTCCACCTGGACCCTGTTGTGATACCATTTGCTGTATGATACTAGGATCAGTGTGGCTAATGATGGAGTGCAGGGAGGTTCTAGCATCACTAAATGTACGAAAATCTGTCAGTTTTTATTCCTGGCCAGTAATTTCACCAATCTCTCATGAACTGCAGTGGGAAACAAACAGGTTTTCCTGACAAATTAATTGATGAAAGGGAAAACAGCCCAGCTGAGCTTAAAACAGTCAGACTGGAAGCAGAAGCATTTCAACGGTGAAGAAGACAAGGGAAGTATTCTAACACTATATATGTAAAGAAACTGTAAAAAGCTTTAAAGAGAAAAATAAGGAGCCTCACAGCTGTCTTTTGCAAAATACAAAATATTAGTGTTCGCTTACAAAGCACAAAGCAGAATTTAAATGATGCACATAGCATAAAAAGAAAAAAATAAGTTCAGAAACCAGAGTCAGGCAGGGGGTTTGAAGTACTCTGTAAACAGCAGGAATAACCCAAAGCGATTTAACTGAGCTATTACCGCAAAAAACAACAACTTACATCTTAGCATGTTATTTTCCAGTTAAACCAATTACACACAAATCCATTTTTGATGGTTAACAGGAGATGGTAAAAATATTCTATAATGGGATACAAAAGCTACATTCTGAAGTTAAAAAAAACACCCATACTACATAATTTTGTAATTTATTTTCAAGTAAATATCCCATGAATTTGAAATGCATAGCCTGGGCTGGAAGTTGACAGGTACCATCAAATGATGAGGTACTAAAATTTTTAATTTTGAATTTTAATCAAATTTTCTACCCTAAACATCAAACAGATTTTATGTCTAAAATACTATGTAAAAATGACACTCTTCCCTGGGAGATTTATTACTTCAGAGCAGAAACACAAAATCTGATCCTGCAAATGCTCCCACACGAGTAACCTCTGATACAGGCTGGGTTTCAAATGACTTACTGGCGTGAATCCAGCGACGAGTGAGTCAAAGGTGGTGAACACTGGCACTACCACAACTCACAGCACTGTGAGTCGGAGTGTTTATCTCAATTTCTGCAGAATTAGACCCACAAACATGGGTCCACAACACAGCTATTATTCACTGCCGAACAGTGACAGTGTTGAATTCCCTGTTCACAGGGACAGCAGCAGACAGCCCTCAGTCAGAACTAGAGCCCTACTGGAAAGCCTCTCCCACATGCAGAGCCTTTAATCCCATACATGAGTATAGCAACCTCTTAGTATAAAATGTGGAAAAGGGAAGTAACTCCCCCAGTACAATATGATGGATATGGCTAAGGGAGAAATATGAAACTACCTTGCAGCAGGGAATAAGAGGGAAGGACAAATCTTGCCCAACAGATTCATATTCTTTCACTAAGCTTGGTGTCAGAAAAGCTCATGAAAACAAGTAATCAGAAAACAGATTTAAACTGGAAACAAGATACCAGAACGAGCAAAAGTTGAATAACCCTTTTGAAGCCTAAAACATCTTTTAAATTATTTCAAACACCATAATGAGAACAGGTTCACTGGGGGTATGGCGTGGTAAGCAGAGGACAAAACCAGCCTTGGTGTCACTGATAGAGCAATTCATCCTGAAATGAGAAGATCTGGACCGTGCACCTCCTCACCACACTGGCCACTGACAGCCAGGACCAACGGCAGAACTGGAAGGTACTGGTTCACTCTGTCTCCAGTCCTACTGTATAAACCTTTCAATATTTCAGGGTATCTCACCACTACAAGTGCCTCAGTTAGAAGAAACGAAGGCTGTTTTAATAGAAGAAATTCTTTAAAGTGCAAGGCCAAGGTGCCTTGAAGTCCTGATTCCTGCTGTGCATTACCCTGCTCAGGACACAGGGCTCTGCTCGCCTGACCTTCCTGTGGCCACTGTTTCCTCCTCATGTGTGTAGGAAACAATTTTATAACGACTGTGCTCACAAAACCCCCAAAATGGTGCTTCAGCTGTAAAAGAGACGCTTGTAAAGATTTGTTTCTTGGAGTTTAGCAACAGGTCCACTTGATGGAGACCTCTGTGACAAACCTCAGCAGGAGGAGGCTCAGCGCCTTTGCCTTGCTCCCGGTGGCACTGCAGAGGAGCAGCTTCTAATGCAACGTGTCCCTTTCAACACATTGCTCAGCACCAGCGCTCCCAGGCAGGACGCAGAGAGGTTGTAACAGTAACGTCGAACAGTAAAGTTGCAGATGACAATCCAATTCCAATTTCAAGCCTCACAGGGTGCCATTACAAACAGCAGGGAAAAATTACAGAAGGTACTTCGGCACCTTTAACTTTTAATAGTCATTTTAATCAGATGATCTTGACATAATTTTCCTGCCTGTTTGGTAATCTTATTTGGAAAACGGAATGAACACAAGATCATTTTGCAACACACAATAACATTTATTTTTTCCAGTACCTGTTTTTCTGAGCTTCCTTCCAGGGGAATCTTATCATAAATCAGTATACTCTGAATTGCTGGAATTGACTGTGTTGGCAGCTGGTGCTGATAGCTACAAATGTGACTCACAGAACTGTAAATTAGAATATAGAGCATCAATGGATTTCTTTAGGCAGAGACTTTTTAATAGCATTAAAAGAGTGACTGCATTTATAGCTCAAGTGGCATCTTGAGTTCTTTTCCAGCTTAACTTGTAAAGTCAGTTTAGCGGCAATGAGACTTCAGCAATTTTTTCCCCTAAAATTTATGTTTACAGAAACAAGAGAAGGAAACAAACAAAAAAAAGTTGCCATTTCTTA
This sequence comes from Cnemophilus loriae, assembly GCA_013397755.1. Lineage (NCBI taxonomy): Eukaryota > Metazoa > Chordata > Aves > Passeriformes > Corvidae > Cnemophilus > Cnemophilus loriae. The sequence goes on along the minus strand of VZTF01001855.1, from coordinate 1,585,360 downwards.
CTGGTGCCTCTTTCTGGGGAAGCAAAAAACCAGAATAATCAAACTAAAGCCCTCTTAAAAACCCAGATCAGGGGTATGGCCACACAGGCGAGGATTTTTATGAAGATTAACATGACATCTTCGAGTCTGTGTCCCTTAGCACTTCAGCATAAAGATGATGAAACTATAAATAAAACTTCTGTGTACAGCTTTACCAATAAAAATACTTAGAACAAGTAACAGAGCTGTAGATGAAGTTGCAGTGCAAAATCCCAAGGATGATTTGACATCCCACACATTTGTCTCTCTGCCTTCTGGAGATATTGATGGGCCAAATGGTATGTTTTATATTTACCAATATTTTTGCCATGACAGCAGGACCTCAGAACCAGGTTTCCATGGGGTTTGTGTTTTTATAAGCCCTAGAGAAATTTTTTTCTAGATATAAAGCTATTGAGAAAAACTTAATTAGAATTAATGTCCTTTCCATGGATACTAAAATAAACTCTCACACATTAGAAGTCAGAGGGAAAATCAAGCCAGATATTTAGATCACACAAAATTGGAGGAAAAAAAATAAAATGAAAACAATTATTAAAACTGGCAGATCAGAAATAGGGAGGGAAAGGTTTCTCTGTAACAAAATTTAAATGTTACATTTCAGTCTAAAAATTAAAAAAAATTAAGTAAAGAAGTGCTAACTTTTAAGCAGATGGTTTGAAAGAAATCTTATTCTGAAAATGGAAAATATTTTATTTTAAAAACTGACAAAACTAAATGTTTAAAATTATTTTGTTATTTTTGTTATTATTTTTGTTATTATTTTGTTTTGTATTATTACATGCCAAAATTGAAACATTTACTAGTTGCTTTTTGTGCCAAATGAAGCTCTGCTCCTCTACATCTGTTTCAGGTAACCCAATTGTTTCTATATTCACATCAATCAAAATGTGTGCTAAGAGTCTGCATTACAGCAGAACTCCCTGCTATGAATGCACAGAGAATTAGCTGGGATGCGTCATGATACAGCACAGTAATTCCAACTAATCCTCCCCAAAAACCTTAAAAAAAAAGCAAGAAGAAAAAAGAGTCAATTTTACTTTCTCACTGAAAAAAAAAAAATTCCATTATTACATTCACTGACATTAATAATTTTTTTTAAAAATTGGATATTTTGAAGCTTGAAACATAGCTGGAATATGAGAACAACAGAGTAAATATTTTAATGCAGATAAGGATTCCTCTACTCCTCCACTGATAGAAGTGTGAGTCAAGATTTGCTGTATTTATCCACCATGTCCATTTAATGTAACTCAGGTGCTTCCTTGGGCACTCACACCTCCTAGGCTATCCTGTTCCTTTGGAATGGACTTCTGGAACTGCCCCATGGAAAAGCACACATGGAGCTCACAGTCTAATCTGCCAACCAGGCAGCTGGAGCTCAAGTCAAACAGATCAATATTTGTTAGATGCCTTTGCTGTGTGACTGGACTTGTTTATATCAGACCTCTGAATTGCAGAAAAAATGTGTAAATTCTGAATGCGGGAACCAATACAATTGTTTTCACGAGATCAGAGGCATCTAGAATGTAGCAATATGTGCATCCTTGTTGTTTTTCAAGTTATTGCTCCATCTGGATGAAGGATAGCAAACCTAGTGGTAAGAAATTTTTTATAAATTAATATTTGGGAATTTGGAGATAACAAAGATTAGAGATGCTACGTTATATTCAGAACCCTAAAATTTAAGGAAAGCAAAATTTATAAGATATCAATAAGATGTCTTTAAACTAAAAAACCCTGCTAACATAATTAAAGTCTGCCTGACACCTAATGATTCAGAGGTGATATTTAAATTGTGATTTCTTCTCATTTCTCAGTTTCTAAGAGTAAAACTTTTCCCTTTATTCAAGCTATGTGACCATTTTGGTCTATATCTGCCCCAGAGCTCTTGCTGCCATTATTATTACTATTATTATTATTATTAAATAAAAAATGAAAGTGATCATAATTAGAGTCTGCAGGAAGCAAGTAAATCCAAGACAAGGTCAAAGAAATGTTTTGCTGTCCCAGGAGCACCACGAGAAATGAAGTGATGAGAATTCTGAACCACTTCCTTGTTCTCTCTGTGCCTGTTTACAAATGATAAAATAAAGATTTCTCAGTCACTCACATACAGACATCACACCAGTGAATCTATCAGTGACAAAGCCCTTAATTCTGTCACACCGGACTCACATTATTACACATTTAGCCCCTGTTTCTTGTGATTTGTAAAAGAAAGAAAGAAAGAAAGATGGATCAAATTATAGGTATAATGCAAAAAGATAATCAAAAGATCCTGAAGTTGTGCTAAAAGGCTGTCCTTTGAGAACTGAAGTGTATAACTTTGTAATTAGACTTTGGATGAGAGGACTATCATGTCTTAGTCTATTGTTGTTCTTATCAGTGGTCTCTGGAGACTGTGGACAACATGCAGTAATGATTGCAGAATTTGATCATGTTTCTAAATTAATTGTGCTGTGGCCTGTTGGGAGTATGCAGTCATATCCAGTGGAGAGGAAGGCAATAATATTGTATCGTGCCAAATAACCCCAAATAGTCATTGTACTCAGCCTAGGCTGTGATCTAAATCAACTCAATTTACATAACCAAGTTGAACATATTAATTTACATAATCAGGTCTAAGTACAGAAAAGGTATGGAACTGCAGCACTAACATACATTTCTCATTCAGGATTTGCAGTCTGTTAGTGGTATTCAAATGACCTGAAGTTTTAAAAATTTCTATACAGTGTTAACATGGCAAAGAAAGAGATTTACTTGGCTGGATAAGGTGGGGTTGGGAGAAAGAGTAAAGAGAAGCAAACACTGCAATTTTTATTTTTTTTAATTCCTACATGCCTGACCTGTCAGCACCTAATGAACAGGCACTTCAACATGTGTGACAACTCCAAACAGGATTCTTACACAGAACCAAGCTGCTGTGGAAACCCCAAACATAAAACCCACAAACACATTGCAGTACTTCAAGCAAAAAAATAGGAAAGGACTTTAGAGATGTTGCAGTATTGAGCCACCCAAATGCTTATACTCATCAAAGCTTCACAGATTTCTAACTAAAGAGCCAACTGTTTATTTCAGAAAGTGAGGAAGCCATAATTTGGCATTTAGCAGAATGTGTCCTTTAGCGCTGTTCAAGATACTGTAACCTCACCACCTAAAAAGCCACCCAAAAATCACATTGACGTTCAGGTCACTTATAGCTGAGTCCCCCTGGTTGCAGGTGGTGGCAGTGGGACAGGAGAGGCTCAGATTCAAGGGCTGTTCTGCCTGAGGAGATGGATGGAGTGAGCACAAACCTGGGCTTCTTACCAGCCCCCATGAAACTCTGGCACAGCTGACATCGACCTGCTGGGTTTGGACATTGCCCCAGCAGTGATCTGCACATTTCACCTGCAATTCCTGTAATCCTTGGGTTAGGACACTTGTCCCTGTGCTCACTGACTCACCCTTGGGCAAAGGCCAGCACAGAAGTGTCACAGTTCCCTCCATCCTGTGCACAGACTGCAGTTCTTACCCCATTCCTGTGCTCCAGAAGCTTTACCTGGGCTCCCTGCTTCTCACCAAGGACTGACATTGCTCAACAGATAAACTCATTTATTCCAAGCAGTACTTCAGAGAAGCTCTGAAATTCTTCTTCAGCAGCCGTGCCTCCTCCTGCAGAGCAGGAACCCACGGCAGAGCAGCTGCTTGGGCATTTGTGCATCAGCTGTCTGGGCCACATGTCCAGCCCAGGGCATCTGAGCCCTCACAATCAGCACTTTGTCACTGCATTTCTGGGCTCCTTCTCATCTTAGCTGCAGGGCACCCCAGGAGATGGTAAAATTGATTACACTTCAAGTAATTTCTGGGAAATACATGGCTGTTTAAAATGTGAGTGCTTCCATTCTGCAGTTTTTTCATTAGGGATAAAAAAGCCAAACCAAACCAAACAAAAAAAACCTCAAAACCAAAAACAAACAAAAAACTCCAAAACTCAAACCCCAAAAACAAAGGAAAAAAAACTCAACGCAAACCAACCAAACAACAACAAAAAAACCCAAACCAAAACACCAACCAACCAATCAAAAAACACAACAAAAGAAGCCCCCCAAAAACCAAACCAAACCAAACAAAAAAAAACAAAAAAACCCCTCCCCCAACACCCACCCCCAAAAAACCAAACCAAACCAAACCAAAAAAACCACCCAGAAACAAAGTAAAAAAGAAATTTGCAGCCTTACAAATAAAAACTGATTCACTTACAGAGTTTCTAACATTTCCATTCTGGCACTGCCTTTGAAAGCCAGTTTGAAACAACCCCTGCCTACCAAATTGCAGAGGAATTATTCTCAATTATAGCCCTCCATCTGTTAAAAAGTATAGTCACTGATCAGCGCTGACCTCTCCTGTGACAGGTCAAACAGATGAAAAATTCTGACAGCCGCTCAGTTTTGAAGCTCCAGGGAGCAGCAGACAGAAAAAGACGGAGAGAAATATGGTTCCTTTGCTCGATTTTATGTCAGTCTTTTTTGTGAAAGTAAAACCACACTTGCTTTCTCTCTAGTGAATAAATTGCACATGGCAATGCAATTTTCTTTAAAGTCATTAGCTTAATGTTTTAATTTTGGTATCATTTGCAGAAATCTTCACCTAATCAATCACTTCAGCTTTTGTTTCCTAGTTCTGGACAGTTCTGCTGAGCAGTACAACTTTGCTCCCCTCTCTGTTCCAGCACCTATATAACTAGGTTGCACATAAATCTGATAGGATACAGCAAAGTCACACTGCTGGGAGAGACCAATTGCTGGGGACACCTTGCCAAGCTACAGAGAAATCACTGAAAACACTCTTCCAAAGCAGATTTGGGTTAATTAAACTTAACTGCATGGAGAGAGTCTCCTTTAAAAACTGTGTGACATTTACCTGTGACTACTCCCTCCAAGAAAAGGGTTTCTGTGATGGAACAGACACTGACCTAACGAAAGGTAAACACAAATCAGTCTCATTGAAGACCGACTTTTTGCTAAGTCTATATACAACCACATCTGCAAGGTAGAGCTGTTAATTAGGAGTGGGAGCCACTTACATAGCTGGGCTGCCACTTCTAAGGATTTTAAAAAGATTAAAAGGACTGAAGAAAGAAGTGTCCCCTCAGGAGCACTTCCAACCCACATTTAGGTCAGCTCATGACTGATCCTTCAGCTACACCAGATGTGTTTTATTAGAGAATGCTGTCTTCTGTCCCCAAAAGAAATGCAGTTATTGAAGCTCACCAGAAAGAGCAAAACCTGGCTGGTGTAGCCTGGACAGGCCAAAGAAAACAGAAAGGCAACATTTTCAATGACTGTGAAAGTCTTACAGAAAATGCTGATATTCATGTCCATCTGCTACTCTGCTAATCTTTTGTACAACTAAAATAAACAGGAAAAGGAGTTCTAGAGCTATTAAACAATTTGTTTTTGAGATCATTGTCTAAACAGGAGAAAAAATAATAGCAAGCAGAGAACCTGTAACACCACAATTTTAAAATATATAAGATGTGGAGATTTTTAAAATTAAAACAAAAGCAAAAAACCAGCCAAACCATCTGATATGACACCACATTTTTATTCCAGGTTAACCAGAGCTAACTTTTCAAGTTATACTAAATTATTTCCAAGTTAGAATGCATGTGTGATGATGGAACTTGCTTAATTAAATCAGACTGATTTCAGAAGAAAATGTTATTCTGGAACAAAAATTCAAATTATTTATTTTTAACATGTCAAATCTAAGGAATATTTTCCTACAGGCGTGCATGCTAACTTTAGAAACATTTTTTTCATTGACCATTTTAAGCAGCAGATAAGTTCTTTGTGTGAAAAAAAAGAAAACACAAATTCAGTTGCCTTTGTGTCTTTACTTAAAGTGGCATGAAACTATTTGTTTGTTGTTTTTGTCTCTTAACTAATTGTGGGACAAACTTTGGCTTTTGTCACTTACAGCTTTAGGCACGAGCAACCCCACCAGCCCAGTGGGACAATTCCACCCCCTGAAGCTGGTCCTTGAGGGCTCTTCCTGCCTTATTCTCTAATACTCATTTCTCTCTTACATTTGCAGGCATTTTCTCCATTTCTTGATTCACTGTATTGTTTTTTTTCTGCAGTCTCACTGTTTTTCAATGTCCTGTGAGCACCAGAGCTGAGCATGGCGTCCTAGCACTGGGCTCCCTGACGTGATGAGTGAGAAGGTGAAAGGCTTTAGAGAAGATCATTTCATCAGCTCCCCTGACAGCAAAGACTGCTTCAAATTCATCAAAACAAAAGGTGCTGTGGTCATACAAACTGCTGTTTGTCCTCTGCAATTAACAGCTTAATATTTTCAAACTGAATTCTAGATACCAATGCCCCAGAAAACTGATTAAAAAAAATAATAAGCTTATTTCACTTGAAGTGAAATGCACATGTAAGAACAGGAGAGATCCCACGGCAGGTCTCCAACGCAGCAGTACCAGGTGAAGCCCAGGGAAGCCCTGGTGATTGAGTAGGTGATTGTTCTCACATCCCCTGAAATATTACAGATGCAGGATCTCACTGCAAGGACAGGTGGGGGCTGAGGAGTCAATCTGAGCACCAAGATTTGGCACCAAAAAATCGGACCTGCAGACTTGGTGTTCTTCATTCCTATAGTGATCTGTATAATCTCAGTAATGAGGAACTTGCCACTGTAGGTGATTTTCAGTTACATTTTGACCACAGCTCCTTACAGACTTTATTGTTAAAGCCTGAAAGATGGAATTTTTTCCAGGTCTTACATATTACTTTGCACTGCTGAAAGATTTCCCCCTCTTTTCCTAGAAAGGATGAGCAAAGCAACTGTAGCACAACCTCTGGCACGCTTCACAGCCCACCTTCAGCTGCTGAGGTGCTGTCCTGACTCAGGCTAGCAGAATATGACCTGCATTTCACCCAGTCCTTGGCAATAAAAGGCAATAATTATCTTGATCATAATTGCAATTCTAATAATCTGACCAGAGACATAGCTCAGAATATACTCTGGAGAGCTTTATCAATTAAAGTCACCTCCTCAGTTACTATTGCAACTCATACAAGGTCTGCAGCACTTTTCAGCTTTGCTATCTTGGGTGGTGATAAATATACTTTTATGACTTTCCAGATGTTAGTGTACAAAGTCTCTTTCATTATTCATGCTCCATAAACCCATACGAAGAGCTGGGCACAGATCAAGCACATGGGAAACCTAATTCCAACTATCTCACCATATTTTAGATGTAATTTAGCAACAGCATGCTCAGTGCCCTTATTTATGAAGGTTATCTGCCTGAGAAATATATAAAGCCTCTGCTTGTCCTTTTACAGAAGTTTTTCACTACTGAAGCTTGAAATGCATCATGATAGCATAAGTCACACAAACAGCAAGGGATACAACAAAGCCTGATTTAACTGACAATCTCTGCTTTGAAGGTAAAACTTCCCAAGCAGCTTAGACCCAGAAGTTGACCTGAAGGCTCATTTAACAACACTTTGTGTTGTTAAACATGAAGGAGTCAAAGACTTAAAGAGTCCAGGAAGAATCATGCAGCCAGTTTCAGTTCTCTTTTTAACAGGATTTTTAGAGGTTTATTTTGCATTTTAGGAAACTGAGGATCTTAGTCTAAACCAGTTCTTAGCCACCTGTTTGACCACATTACACCATGAGCCTTCAAAATTAAAAACCAGGCTTTTGCTAGTCAACTAAGAAATGCCACCAAAACATCTATTTTATACTGATGCTGGCAAAGATGGAAGTACTGCACAAGATAAAAATCCATGTTCACATTTTACATGTTAGCAGCATGGTCTCCTTTCTGCAGATGAGTTCCAGCCTCTGGGATTAGAAATCCCCAAACCAATAGTGAGAAACAAGCAGAACAGCAGAGGAAACTTCAGATTCAAACGAGTCTCGCTCCCCTTAAAAGGTCTTAGTGAAAAGCAATATCCCCAATTCCTCTGAGTCCTCCCTCACGAGTGACACATGTGAAGGCAGAGGGACACAAATCATAGTAATAAGTGACACAGGGCATGCAAACTGCCCACTGGAGCAAGGGACGTTCTGAGAGAGCCAGAGAGCTCTGAAGACAAGGACTGCACCAAACCTGCCAAGATCCACAGGGTGACGTTCAACTGTTTGTTTTCTCACTCTGGAAGATGCTGCAACGCAAACCGAAGGGCACAAGGCTTTTGGGAGACTCAGAAAGCAGAGCTCTAGCGGCAGAATATTCTTTCTTGCTTGATGAAGGCTGGAGGCAACAGGAATTCCTACATCTTAATTGATAATGTCCCTTTCCCTCCGTGCAGAAATAAAGACTGCAGGGAGTGTTCTGCCATAAGCAGTAGAAAATGAACCAAAATCCTAAACTGCATGTATTTGTATGTAGGTGGCTGCTACCTTTTTTAATTATAGTGTTTCTTTGCCAAGAGATCATTTACAACATATGTATCAAATCAACACTTTCACAGAGCCAACTGTGAAGGGAAAAAAAAAAAAAAAGATTTTTTTTTCTCATTCCTTTAAGGGGCACAACCAGAATAAAACAACTGCAACCCTTTTCCAGCACTAAGCACCCTTCCAACCCTCTCCTCATCCACAGACTGGGCAGTCCCGCCCAAAGGGGAGTGCTCCTCCCAACATTCTGGACCCAAAAACTCAGAGAAGCAATTCTACAGTGACAGCCAGTGTGACATCTGGCTCTCCATTCTCAGCTTGATGAGTGCATAGAGGTGAATTCATGGTTCTCTCCTCCCTCTACTGCTGACAAAGCCCCTATCCCAGGCAAGGGAAATTGGAATCAGGGCTCTCTGGGACACTCCATCGTGCTCTGCACACTCTGGGAAAGAATAACAAGGTCATTCTTGCCCCACAGGGAGGGCTGGATTTGCACCAACAGAACAAAAATCCAGTGTTACATGAAAGGGCTCACTTTGCCTTTTAAACTAAACCAAGGTAAATCAGCTTTAAATGACCCCAGACATCCTTCCAGTACTCACCCTTCCTTACAATACTCAGCTGCAGTAACACTGAACTATCTTCTGACCACTGCATTTTAAACAACAATTCCTTGCAAGTGATAAGCATAGAGCTAAAAGTGACAAAAAGTTTAGATGATTTCAGGAGGGTTTGTTATTCTGAACAGCTCCGAGCTTATGACAAACAGGAATCTCACAACTGATTCACTGAAATAAGGACCAAAACGAAAGTGTAAGAAACTCTTGAGAACGCATGAAGTGACTGTACATCCGCGTTTGTCATTCTATAAAATCAGTCCTGTTTCCAGGAAATCCTGCCTGCCTTTCCTGAGGATGGATATAACAAATGTATAATTTGCCTCAGAGGCAAAGCAGAAATTAAAAATGCATTAATTCATGCAAACTGAGATCTGGGATATATCTGTTTTGTTTTGTTCTACTATTAAAATAAGAAAGTTTAAACAAGATGAAAATTTGGTATGAAACATAATCCTGAAAGTCCTAAGGTCCACTACAATGCTTGGACAAAATTCAAATACATTTTATCCAAAGTATAGCACCAGCTTCCATCAAAAAATTATATGTTCAGTCACAAATGGTTATTGTAAAATCTTTATTAACCTAAGTGCATATAAAAATTGTGAATTCTTAATACAAAGCAGTATTTGACTTTTAAATTTCATTTTAAGCTTGCCCTGTTCACTTGGAATGTGATTACAGAGTAAATTAAAAAGTAATCACATGTGAATTACATTTCCTCATGAATGTAATGACTTCAGGAGACTGATTAATGTTAAGCAGTGCCTGTCCTACCTCATGCATACCTTCCCAGGTGAGATGTGCAAGATAGCTGTCGTGAGTTGATTTAATTTCCTTTCTCTGGTAGTCCAGTGAGAAATGTTGAACAGAAACCAATTCAGCACGTTCATTAGATCTGTATATGCTCACTTCTTTTGTCCACCCAAGCACCATCTGCAAAATGCTATCAGTGTCAGCTTATGATTGTGAGCAAGGCCCCAGAGACCGCGCTCATCCTGTACACCGCATTCGAGCCAGGAAAACTCTTTACATTTAGATAGAACAACTCAGCTGCTGCAGAGAGCAAGAGATACATATGTGTCAGCATATTAAAGCCTGATGAAAAAGAATACCTTGTCAATAAACTAGGAAATAGGCCTGTCTAGGAAAATACATGCACAAATATATATACATCCCTCTAAAAAGCTGCACATAACTCAAAACATGCCTAAAACATTTTCTTTAAAATTATTTTTAAATGGATGTAGGTATTACATTAAAAACCATTAAATTTACAGGAATAATTTATTATCTATGAGTAAAACAAATGGCATAAAATTCTGTCTCTAACTCAATAGCCACACAATGGTTCAGTTCAAAATTTGTTTCCCAATAATTATTTTTAATTTAAATAAGAAGCAGAAAGGATATTAGCCTTATTCTCAGTTTGTTTGAATCAGTTCACCTTAAATATCATGTTTTCCAGGGAAAGAGTCATATCCCTCTTTTATTCTTGACTTTAATAATAAATAGGAATCCACTTAATATCACAGCTCAAGTGAATCACAAGAAATAAACCCAAGGTTTGTATGTTTCTATAGATGGTTTCTATTCAGATAATCATATTTCTGGACCCTTTTGTAGGAAAACATTCCACAAGTTACAGAGAACCAGCAGGATGTTTAATGCATATGAGAAGAGGTAAATGCAGAATGTCTCTGAAGCCAGGAAAGGAAAATGCGTCCAAAGGAACCAACCCCACATGAGTCAGCACTGGTCTCAAAGGGTGATATTGATGTTTTTCCAGTCTTAGATACCTTGATGGGCAATAATAAAAGTGAGATGAATATCGGGACATCAGCATTTACAAAACAAATCTCTCACTTAGTTTTCACCCAGACAGAAAAAAAATTAAATTAAAAAAGTATAGACCCAGCAATGAGTTTAGCTGTATTAATTCAGCAGCTTAATTCAGCCTTGTAAATACTAAAGACAAAGCATAGTCTAATTGTTCCAGAGCCAGTTCATCTCTGATGGCAAGAGGACTGTTCTGAATTCTAAGTGTGCTTTTTAGTGGCAGCATGAGAATAAATTCAATATATTAACAAGGCTTTCTGCAATTACATATTTATATGTACATATATTCATTTTCATCGCCTTATGGTGTCACTTTCCATTATTTCTGTATCCTCAGCAGTAAGACTTTATTTCTCACTGATCTTCTTCCCCATCCCAAGCCTGCTCCATCTCCTCTTAGCAGTGCTCCTAACACAACACAGCCCAATGCTTCTCCTGCCTTTGCCATCCTGGTTTGATCCCAGCTGGAGCCACCCTCTCACAGTCTCATTTTTTGGCTGGCCTGGCTGCAATACATTCTCTTCCACCATCCAGACATGTCCAAACAGGTCACATTTCAGACATTAGATAAAAACTGCTCCATTTAAAACTCCATCTCTATTCTGATGCAGCAACAAAAAAAACCCTCTGCAAACTGGACTATCTCCTGGTAGGAATAAAAAATCCCTGCAAGTAATAACTTTTTTTTAATCTATATGTGAAAGTTCAAAGTATCTAGACATCTTCCTAAAAAGAAAAGGTCCCCTGTAGCAAGGGACAATACCACGATGTGACCATTAATACAACTCTGGTTTCAGAGGAGAGTCTTTGCATGTTGTACAGTTTTTCAGGCCCATGGGATTATTGCTTTAAACTTTCCTCTTGACATCCAGCACTCCAGTTTCCCTTCAGGAGAAGGGCACCCAGTCACCAAACACCATTTTTCACAAAGCATACAATGGTGCTCTCCTCCTGTCTGCTTCTTTTTATTTCATTGGACGTTAGGATCTCAAGAGACTATTCATAAAGACAGCAAGAGACACTACTGCCCTAACTGTCCTTCTGTTTCTTAAATAATATAACTGCAAATTAATTGGCATTAATTCACTTGTTCTGAGTTGTGCAGAAGATATTGCTTCCAAACAGCAGCCATGGTTGACTGATTATAGATAGGCAATTAATTTGGAAAAAGGATATTGTAAAATAAGAATCCAATATCATCTCAGTAGGTGTCACTGCAGTCAGAACATGTCAGAAAAAGAATGCTAAATATTTAGATGGCACTGGCATCATCTGTCCTACTCAAATGAAATATTTATTCTATTTACCTGGCCCCTTCCAGTTTTAAACATATCTTTAATCACAAATATTCAATTCAGAGCTTAAGTTACTTGTTTGCTGTAATAAAGATTCAGAGGGCAAGCACAGTATTTCTCTGCCTAGAATGAGCCCTCTGCAGCACACACTGCTGGTAATGACTATAACCATTGAGACCTTTTTCTGCAAAATGTGTTTCCTGAATTATAAATGAAAATAAAATGAAACATCTAGCTTGACAGAGGTTACTTCAGTACGCACCTACTGCCATTTTTCAGGGCAGGATGTTTTCACAAGCACTGCAGTGAAGGGGACAGAATGTTAGTGTGGATGTCAGGATTCCTGAGTCTATTTGAGCTCTGCCATTCATTTGCCATCTTCTCCAAAAGACATCTTGCCTCCGTGCCCTGTTCTCCTGCCATATTTGCTTCTTATACTTGCTTAGCTTTCAGTCCTTTCTAAATCACTTCTTTTGTGTTTGTGCAGCCTGTAGCTCAGTGGAGTTCCAGCTTTGATTTAGACCAGAGAGCGCAGCCACAGCTCTGCTGGAGAGTGATGCTCTGGTCCTGTGCCACCTTGTCCCACGCTGGCTCTGCCCCTCAGCAGCCAGCAAACTGGACACTGCCCGCTTCAGACAACAAGGCTTGGGCCACTCCTGTTTCTTACTGACCTATTGTTTATCCTTCTTCACAGATTACACTATGTTCATCAAGCAAAACAAAAACCTTGATAAGCTCAGCATTTCTCTACTATCAGCACCTAATCCACAAAATGTAAAACTACCAGGATTTGAATATTAACTGACATGGCATGGCTGTGAGATGGATATGGCAGCTAAGGGCAGTGCCCTTATATGCATTTTTACAGCCATATAATAGATTTTTTCTGTTACAAGTTATGTACTGCATAACGAGTAGCACAATCAGCCACTGAAATGTGCCACTTAAGAAATCATAAGGCAGCCTGAGGAAAGCTTTTAGAATAGAAAACCTAAAATTTTATCAAGAGTTCTACTAACTATTTCCCATTCAATTTTGAAAGGGACCAAAGCAGAGACAGAATTTTAGAACATGTGTTTACAAGGGACACATTTCTGAAGCCATCTCCTCTCAAATAAACAGCACAAAGTAGCACAAAGAAAGAGGGAAAACAAAACCAGCTCACATCAGGGTGTCATCACCTTTCTGAGTTACCAGAAAGCATGAGCATTTCTAATACATAAATATTCTCCAGGTTTACTTGATAATCCTGGCTTCCTACTGAAGACCTGCCCAGCTTCCAGCACCATCCACTGCAGAAGGTTCCTCATGCCCCACAAAACCACAGATCAGCTACAGAATAAGCACTAGACCTGAGAGGCAATTTTTGCCTCCTGACAACTTCCAAAAAATCCTGTTCCAGGTGCTGTTTTCTTTAATAGCTTGGAAACACAGGTTCAAGGCCAACAGAGCAAAGAGGCAGAGCTCCAGCTGATTCCATGGATTTGCAGCTTGACATGCCAGAAGACAAATTATCTCAGAGAAGCTTTGTGAAGAAGCTGAATGAGCTAAGAGGAACCAGTACCTCCTCACCAAAGCCACTGTATTGTTCTGGAGCTGCACATGTGGCTGTAACATGGCAGCGTGGCAATCAAAGTTTCCTAAACAAAGTCAGCTCGGAAAGACCTCAAGGGATGGGCAAAACTGCCCATCTGAACACACTTCACTTTGAAAAACTTGTTTGACCATTACCAAGGGACAACAGGACACTACCACACCTTTAATAGTCTATGCTCCGCATGTAGAACAAATGTATTCAGCTGTCAACATACTAAAAGAAAGGATAAAAAAAATAAAAAAGAAAAGAAAAGACCAGAACACTCCTTTAGGATGCAGAAAACCTAACTTCAAATCCCTTTGCTGTTTCTCTCAGTAGCTTGAATCTGGTTCATGCCAAAGGAACGCCCTAAGCACTTAGTAACTTTGAAATGCAGCAGATTACTTGCACTTGTATTTTGTAAAATCTCTCAAAAGATCTTTTCATTCCAGTGAAAATGAAGCTGATTTCACAGTATCATGTTTTTGTGCACCTTGGAATTGGAGTCTTCCTGCCAGCCACATTAACATTCTACAAGGCTTCATTCAAGAACAAGTGAAATTACCTCAATCTTCTCAAAAAACTTAAAGATAATTTGGGATTAATTTTCTCAATAGCCTGGATCTGAAATACTCAAATATGGTTTGATTCATTAAGCTGTTAAGTAAATATTTCTTTAATAACTGAATTTATCTCAGCATTCTGCCTTTATCACCTATTGTAAGAAGTCGAGCTGCTACAGAAAACCAACGATTTTCAACAAAGAAGTAAAGACATCAGTTAAATCTCCAGTATTTACAACAGAATAGTCAATTTAATGGATTGGTATTTTTTTTCTGACTTTTGCAGTTAGGCCTCTGGCTTCACTCATGCTAAAGGGCAGCAGTGAGAGACATAGCAGTAATTGCTCCAAGTGGCACCACAACATTTAGGCATCATTAAGAAATCCAGCCAGCATTTTGGAAGGTAGAAATTATACCCTTACACTCTGTAATTTTTAAGACAATTGGCCAAAATACCAATTCATATCTTGTATCCTTTGTCTTACCAATAAAATAAATAAAATATACTCTATTACTAAGGGTAATAAGAGGTACATTTTCCTTTTGACAGAGATATAAAACTGTCATTAATATGTTATAAGGGAAGATTATAGTCCTAAATGTAGCTATCCTTTCAGCTTCTGATATGTCAAATTAATCTTTGCTTACACCATTACATGAACTAGACACAGGATGAAAATTCATGCCTCTGTAAAACGGCAGTGCAAGACCCCTGCAATACTGAATTTCCACTGTAAGTGTTAAGTGAGAACATGTACCCCATTGCTGCCATGAATCTTATGTGCAAGAGTCAGACATTTCTATGACAATTGACAACACAGCCTCCTAAAACTGTTAGCAAGGAGGACACAGCAGTACAAGTGCTGTCTTCATTGGCTGAATTTTATCTACCAAGTACAAGTTACACATATAGGATATATTACGTATATTTATGTTCAGAGTTAATAATTCATGATCCAGATGGTTAATAATGACACAGAACTTGGACTGCCTTACAAGCCACACAGCAGATTACAAACCTGTTTGACTGCTAGAGACATAGACCTAATCTTCACTTCTCAATGGGAATAGATTCAAAGCTGGACTGCCTAATTTTAAGATTAAAAATGAAATACAGACTAACTTTAATAACATTCACAGTGTTTAAACAAAGATTGCCAGCTGACACCTCCTAGGGAAAAAGCTCAAATTAGTTCTGTTAGCTTCCTTTTGAGCAGTTACGTGTCGCATTGATAAGAGGGGTGGCAGATTTGTTTTAGAAGTCGACTGCAGCCGTGTTCAGAGGACCCGAGCAGAACATTGTATTACAGGCTCAAAAGGAAAACAAATACAGAGATTGCTCAGCACAATTAATTTTCCGAGCTTCCAACCATGGCCATGTAACTCCAATTCTTCTGTAAGCACATTGTAAATTACAGGGATCCAGGAAGCAAGTAAAGAAAGATGAAAGGATGTTTCTTCCTCACAAAAAGCTTCAAACAACTGCATTGCTCCACTAGGCCTTGTTTACCATCGGAAACCTGGACTATTCTGACTGTGGGCTCATTGGAAGCTCAACAAGAGTAAATATCCACTGTATCTCTACAGTATGTGTTTTTAAAATATCACATCTTCCATATGAGGAGGAGAGTAGTGTTATCAAACAACACCCCCAAGGTTTTAAGCCAGTGTAACTCTATCCAAAGGAGGATTGCACCTCTTGGTTAAAAACTGCACTGAGCACCCATAAATGCATTGCATCAAAAATCTGGGGGAGGTTTTTTAGTAGTGAAGTTCTTGCTGCCATCACATGGTCCTTTGACAGTCTTCAACAGCATTTGTAAAGTGGGCCCCATAGGGGCCAGTCCTGGGGCACCCCATGCAGCATCCAGGGGTGTTCACAGAGGCACCACCAGCTGGAAAGCCCTCAGGGACAAAGGGTTTGCACAATCTCCCCCCTCACAGCTGGCTGGACAGTTTGGCAGAAGCTCCTGAAATGAGTAACTCACAACAGCTTCTCATCAATTTGCTTTACTTTGTTCTGTACTCTTCATCTTAAAGGAGTAAGGCTGATAAATCTCCTTCTCTGATTTTGGTATGGTCGATCTGATGTTCATCCAGAATCTGTTGTGGGCCATTCCTCTTGAAACAGAAGCTCCTGTGAATGTAGTTCTTTGTGACTATTTCCATCTCAACATGCCTGGCTGTGAAGGAACGACACAAAGTAATCTCTTTACATGGAAATGTCACAATTTAATTTTCTCCACACCTGTCAGGTCCAGAAAGACTGTTAGAAATTTCTGCTCAAGTACTGAAGAGCTCAAGCTAAGATTTGGTGTGTTGGAAAACACTGTACCTTAAATTGGTCCTTGACCTGGGTTTCAGTATTACCTTTGGGCAGTGAAATCCCTCACTTGGCTGGGAATGATGAAATCTCTGTGGCATGCAGATATTTTGAAGAGCAATCTGACACAGTCTGCTACCAGACAGAAAGTTGGAGAGCATCCAGTGAGACAGGATATATACAGAATCTCCCATGTGTGCATCAGGAGGGCATACAGAAAAGCAGAGGTGTGTGCTATCTATAAATACCTGCACGTCCATCAACACACACGTGCAGAGGCTGCTAAATTACAGCTGCTAAAATTATACATTCAAAGAGTATAGATTCCATCTGATCAATCATTCAGGACATATTTACCTTTAATCTGCATAAAGGACACGATGAGAAAGCCAAATATGTCACTGTGAAGATATGCTAAATCAAAGAAATTCAGAGTGCTTTGGGCAAAACCCCATTATTATTACTTTAATCACATTCTTATAGGGAAAGTGATATAAATGTGTGCCATTGCTGGAAACCTGACCAATTTCTTTTGATGTCTTGCCTGGTGTGAAGCGAGCCAAGGATGCCCTGGAATCACACAACTTTATTTGTAAATTCACTTTTAAAAATTTGATTGGTATCTAGAGTGAAATTCAAAATCTGAAAGGGTATCACAAAAGCCTGTTAATACCTAAATCTATTGAAATAAGAAGTTATCTAAAGTAGTAAGGGCACAGCAACTACAATCTTCACTTCTTTTAACTTGAACTGCTAGGGACCTTTCTCGGTTGGTCGTTTTCAGAGATTTCAAAGTGCCTTGAAAACTGAAATATGGCCTTAATGTTCTCTTGTGAAAAAAAAAGAAAAGAAAAGAAAAGAAAAGGCTTCCTTAGACATAGCAAAACCCAGCCATAAAACTACCTCATGGACATCCATCCAGTGTGTTACATCAGAGCTGGGAAAGCCCAACGTTACAAAATCCTGTAACACAGCACGGGAAGCTGCTACCACCTTGTTTAACTCCCCTTCCTCTCCCACACATCGGGATCCATTAGTGAGTCTCTTCCATCACCAGGTTTGCAGGGTCAGGATGTTACATTGAAGCCAGCACATCCTCCTTGTGCGTGGGCTGACCAAGACAGTCTCTACTCAGCATCACACCAATCTCCATTCCTAGCAATTTCTTGCAATGGGCAGGTTGGGAAGATAATGGAGAACCAAAACCAGAGGGGGGTGTGTTTGTGCTGGTGTGTGTGGGTGTGCGTGCAAAAGAGACAGACAATGTGTATATACACACTAGAAATGAAAACTATCAGTGTCAATCCATGCCAGAGATTACAAATATTACAATAAGAAAATAACAAAGTGCAATGACTTTCACTCAGGAGAACTCAGCACTGCTGCCCACAATAAAATGTGACTAAATAGGGCCTCTTTGCCAAGTATGCAGAATTTTTTGAATGGAGGCTGATGTCCAATTCCTGATGGACAGCAAATCAGTGTTATTTGGTTTGCACATTTCTGTTTGCCTAAACAAGTCCCATTCCAATTACAAATACTGGTATTAGGCTGTGTCTTACTGAGTGTTTTTAGTTAGGGACCGTGTAGTGTTGAATGACCTTAAAGTCAATACCTAAAAACGTTAATGCAATGTGTTCTATGTTACATCACCACAGAAACTATAGAATCCCATTATTAAGATATTTGACAGAAAAGTCAAGCAATCTTACTTCAACTTCTTTCTTCTGTCCTAAACTTAAGCAATCGACATTGGCAAATAACTCCATTTCTCTGTGCCTTCATTAACCTTTCTTGTTAACAGCATTTCACGCTGCTGGGGCTATCCATGGCCTCACAACCATTACTAAACATGAATACCCATTTTATTCATGAGGTTATACATACTTTTCCCAAAATCAGTGCAGGAAATCAGAAATGATAAAATGAAAAAAAAAATCTGAAGGTAAATAGATGCAAAATGTACTGCACAGAGGATAATACTGTCTATATTTCAATAGCACTCCTTCTTCGACTAAGGGGAAGACGAAGGGGAGAGTTTTCTCTATCAGTTTCTAATTGCTATATAAATACTTGCGAGGTGAATATTGGCACCAGCTTGTTTTGATTGTGAGGGTAAAAAACTAGATATAAATGTTCTATTAAAATGTGAAACTAAAGTTGGCAAATTTTACTAAAAAATATAGCAGTTATCTTTTTCCCTCCTTTTTAAAATCTACTATAACTTTTTAAAAGACCTCACAATCCCCGTGAGATGAAGTCAGCCTTTACACTTGACAACTAAATACAGCTTACTACTACACATCAAGGCGACATGAAAATACATTAAAAAATACTAAATTTATCACAGATTAAAAAATGTTTGTACTCCTTTCAGTAAATCTCGTGCAACATGGCAGCAAAGCAGTCTACTGGCAGATGGCAATCTCTCTAGGAAAAATATGATTCCATCCACACGACTGTGTAAATTACCCAAAGACTATAGGTAATTTCATAGCATTACCTCCAAGAAAATAAGAGTAATCTTCGCATATTGCTCCAGGGAGGGGTCCTGGTATTAAGGGGATGATGACGACCTTGAAATATAAATGGGAAAGAAGAGATGAAAGGAAAATTACCTGTAATTTTTGTTCTCAACCACTGGTAAATCCAAAGAAACCCTGGGTGAGCTCCATGTCTCGTGTTTCCGGCAGAGGCAAAGCACACTGAGTTACTTAAATAACTCACTGCTGATGGACACCTGCTTACCCCATCACCGTGTCCTTTATAGGAAATTTCAACCAATGAGTTTGTCTGTTCTGCTCACCAATATGCAGGAAGCTTGTTAGAGCAAAGGCACATTTCAATTGGCTTTCTCTGAGAAACTTAACCTTTTTATTTTCCTTGGGCGATACAGTTACTGTTTTAAGAAAACAGCTTTTGCCAAGAGCTCGCAAATACTAGGTCATTGTAATTATTCCTTCCTTGAAATAAAAAGGAACAGTACTGTTCATTTTTAAATAGCAAGAACAGTGCATTTTCTCTTTCTATCTGCTTCCATTCAGACATTACAAGACTCATACGGAAATACTAAATATGAGTTTTCTTTGATCAGCGTTGTGCTTGCTTTCCCTCTAGTATTGTTATTATATTATGCAATTTTTGGCCTTCTTTGCTCAAAATGGTGCTATCCTTAAAGACAGTTGAAGGTGAAAGATGCACCCTAGCCAGTAGAAGACATGGCACTCCTAGCACAACAGAGAGGGCATTTTATATTCTTTTTATAGCCCCCAAGAGACTCAGTCCTGCTGTCCAGACAGCAGTGAAAAGATTAAATTCCAGTGCCAGCTCACTGCACTCACTGCCACAGAAGAAATCAGGAAGCAGAGACAGATGTAGAACCTGCTGAGGAGGTAAAACAGTACAGGTGACTGCTGAGTTCCTGTTACTCCATTGTTACCTGAGTGAAAATAGAAAGTTTGTTAACGAGCAAAGGCCACCCTAAGGGATGGAGACAAACAGCCCATTGCCTTGTGTTTTGGCCCAGGCTTTGAAAGTATGGGCAGAATGAGACCCATCACTTTCCTGCAGGCGTGATAACAGCTCATGGAATCACAGAATGGTTTGGGTTGGAAGACACCTTAGAGATCATCTCATTCCAATCCCTGCCATGGGCAGGTGCACCTTCCACCATCCCAGCTTGCTCCAAGCCTTATCCAACCTGGCCTTGGAAACTTCTGGGGATGCGGCAGCCACCACCATGCCCTTCAAGGCTGCACAGTTGCATCAGTCTGAAGTCTGAGCCTGTAAAATGCTCAAGAGAAACTAAGAAACAGAAATATAACAGATACAGACGCAGCAGAATCTTCCTGAAATATGCCATGAGACGCAGAGGGTTCAGTGGAACATTCAGGCAATGTATACAGAGCAGGCCAGAGGGTATGGTGAAGAATGTTGCATCTAAATAGCCAAATTACACGTACTGTATTTCAGTAAAATTAATGACAAATTGAACTCAGAGGCACCTCGTCTAAATTTGAAATGGAAATTTGCATCTGCCATGTTTATTTCATTATTATTTCATGAGGAGTCTATGCTTGTTTATGAATTCTTAAAGTATATTTAAGCAATCAAGCATAATAGTGGTGTAATTATCTCAAACCTATTGCAGTTCCAGGACTTTATGAGGAATCTAAGTGCATTTCATGTAGCTAGCTCCTAAGGTGTCTCACTCATGAGCTTATTCCCTGCTGTGTCTCACCGAAAAGAGGCACTGACAAAGAAAAAAAAAACCCAAACCCTGTTACCAGAAAGGGGAAGGCAACGCATCAGTCGTGTGAACTGACACCACTCCCATAAACCTTGTCCACGTCTGTCCCTGCACCAGCCTGGGGCCTGTGGCAGAGATCTTACAAGGCAGTGTTTTTGTTGGGTTCAAAGCTACCTCAGTGATGCATTTCTGAACCGGGCATCTGTGCCTGGCAGCCGGCCTGCAATAGAGTTGCCACCTTTAGGGGAAAAGAATCCAGTTGCAGAGCTGGTATATAAAGAAAATGATTGAAAAGTGGCTTTGCACTTAATAACACTGCTGCCATGGTGATCTCTTCCATTCTGCTGCTCTCTGGGTAGATGGCACTTGCCTGTTCCCCTTCACATGTGATATCAGCTCCTTTTTAAAAAGAGACAGAAGTGGTAAAGCTTGGCAGCTTGCAGAGCAGCGGGGCTGCAGAAAGCAGACAAACTCTGTTGGGCCGAAAGAGGCAAGCATTGTCAGAGACGAGCAAAGCCCTTTCCCTTCCTTCCAAACCGAAGTATCAGAGCTTGAAAATCAGCTTGTGCAAGCTAGAAAATTCTTGTCCAGGTTTGCTACTACCAGGGCACGTTTCCAGCAGATGCGGGCCACTTTTCCTGTGAAATCAAATATGGACATAGGGTTTAGTTTCAGAGTAGGACTGAAACTGTCACCTTGGACTGGCTGCAGCACAAATTATCTTTTGTCTCATTAAAACTGATTCAGCCAGCTGAACTCTTCCCATTCAGTAAAAGCAAATGGGGTTAAATGCAGGAAAGATCATCTGCTGCACAAATTATTCTTAAGTTAAGCTTTTCCCAGACAACGTATCTAATTATGATTTTAAGGGTGTGAAAAGCGAGCTCCAGGACAGGTTTTTAAATCTTGCCAGGAGGTCTACCTTAAACTCAGCTCCAAGAATTGCCACCGCTCTAAATTCTGATACGCACCTTTAAGCTTTCAGTCTTGCAGTGGTACAATCAAGACAAATGGGAGGTGACAGCTAAGTAGCGACAGTTCTTTAGTATAAAACGAAATTCATTAGATGAACTTTCAAAGGGTCTATACAGTGTCTCATACTGAAGGAGCAGCTTTTCTACAGCCTGTTTCAAGACATCCAAGAAGATCTTGCTCCAAGACAAGTCTGGCTGCTGGGGAATTTGTCAAAAAATTCTGAACGGATGCAATAACTGAATACACAGTCATTGACAAGGATTAGGAGATTTCCTTTATGGTGATACTATAAAAGGATTAATTCTTTGGTTTTACAGTATAAATCCCTAAAGGCAGGGTTTTTTTTTAATATATGAACTACAAAAATATCATAGTATTTCTTTGTGAGATATGAACTTACTGCAATTTTTAAAACACTCATTTTTATCTTTATTGCTGTATTCCTGTAGACAAACAACACTTCCCATGCAGTCCTTCCTTTTAGCTCACTTTCCGCTTTATTAACTCGGTCCTTTTCAACCCTAGTTCAGGTGATACTTGATTAATTTGTGATCACTGCTTCTGGACATCGTGTTCTTTAAGATATAGTATTGTCCAGAGAATTATACATGGGAAATAACATCCTTTGTGTTTACCTTTATTATCCTTTCTCCTTGCTCAGTGCCCATTTTTCCTTCTGTGCCACAAATACTGTATCTTAGTGTATCACTGTATTTTTCTAGCCACAAAGCTTTTCTCTCCAGTAATTGAAAAATTATTTATCCATTGCTGTTACATTTACTGAGGTCAAAAACTATGAACATCTTACATGTTTGAAGCGCATTAGATTACACGGGCAAGTAAGTATAGAGTTGTTTAAAAGAATCATGCACAACTGCTTTTTAATCAGCAAAGACCCTTTAGAGTCGTTAACAGCACTGTACTATTAGGAACTGCTATTTAGATGCTCCTACTAAAAGCACAAAGATTATTCAGTCTTCTTTAACCTAAAATAAACTCAGGTTGTCTGACACCAAAACATGATGTATACACACAGTTTAGTCCATACACTAGAAGTAGTTAGGCTCATAATTTCTTTTCTACTAATACTGTAGAAATGAAACCATACAGCTTGTCCCTTTGAGACAGGAAAATCATAGAGATACTCTTGGATCCAATACTGCTGTATGTTAAAGGACTTATTAGAATTTAAATTACTATTGTGTATTGTTTTAATATGTCTTCACAGCGTGCACCACAACAGTTCCTTTGCAGCTATTACACTGTACATTGGCTACATCAATTAACAGAAATGCACATTATATATTATTGACCTATTTAATACCTAATACATTTTTCCACAGTCTATTTATTCTTCCTAATGTGCACTCAGAAAACCTACTACGAGTTAGTTTTCCTAAGAAAGTCATGTATCTGTGCACTTACTCCAAGAACAGTGTGTATATAGACATATATCTGAATCTAGTGACTCCTTTTTAAAATTGAATTTTACTGTTTTCTTTCCTTTTGCAATGTCAAAATCCCACTGTGTTTCTTTTAAAATATATATTTTTAAAAATAGGATATTAATGCCAAGTTAGGGACAAACCCTCATTAAATGGTCCCAAGCAGCACAGAGAAAAATACTTGCAAGTTTAAATAACTTAATACATGTGAAAAATATCAGATCTAGGTCAACATGACAAGTGAAGTATATCTGACGTGTAATATTACTCAATAAACAGACTGAAAAAGATCTAAATGCAGTTCGCTAAATCAAGACAAAATGTTGAAATTGTCTTTCTTATAGGTCACTGTTTCTAAAATCAATATTCTAACATTAAACTTTATATTTGTAACTGCCTCAGAAAGCAAAAAATAAAATCCTCAAAGCACTGCTGAGAATTTAAATATTTAACTTTGACAGTCTGAAAAAAATATCCAACCATTTTAAAGAATTTCAATTATGTAAATGAGAAGAGAGTTTATACATAACTGACAAAATGAACTGTTTCTTTGGTGGCCGATTAGTATTGAAATGGCTAAACCAACATCTCTGCTACATTGATCATAGTGACTTATGACCATACAATGACTTAATGGTAAAATATCTTATCTATATATAATGCTACTGAATGCAAAAGCCTTTACGCATTTCCAGGTCTGAAATGAAGCGTACATATGCAAAGAAAAAAAGGGGATAAAAAGAAAGCTTTTCTAAACTTTATGCAAAGGGCTAAGCAGCTCTGGTTGCTCACAATAAAATAAAATAGTTCCTATTTCAAGACTTCTGATTTAAATTCGGTCTGTGTTGGAAATGTCCAAAAGCTGCTTAAATGTGACATGGTCTGTGTGGAAAAAATCAGTGGCTTTGCAGGAGTGGATAAGGTCTCCACCTTGGAAAGCTTCCTCACCAGGCAGGATGTCAGGGCCAGCCCCCAGGAGAGGCTCGGCTCCCTTCTCCAGGCTGGAGCCCCTCCCTGGCGCAGCTGGGGTGCCTGACACTCATGTTTTAGTGAACAAGTGTTTTACAGAGGTGCTTGGGCTCCAAACGCGCTGCTCACCGTGGCTCTGAACTCTTGTGGCAGCTCACAAACCCAACCATGTGAGGGTGAAAGACCACTCAAAGGTTCAGTACCAAGGCAAACTTCTTAGAGGTCTCCAGCAGTGATTTGAGTGCAGATGAGCTACACACAATTCTCTTTTGCCCTGCCCAGAGGACATCCTAGAGCCTGGATTTAATGTGGGTCAAGGAGAGTACAAAGAAAAAAGGATTGGGTTCATAATGCCTTCACAAATCCTTCTTTTTTTGCTGTCTCATTCCCCTCCTTTAATGTCTCCTTTCATGTTTCTTTCTTCTTTCCCTCTTCATGCCCAAGCAGTGGTTCTGAATGCTAACAAGACCTGACCCAGCCAGTTAGTCACTTTGGATAATTTCTTAGGGTGTGAGCCATGTGATTTACTCTTTGTGTACCCACCTAGATACCACGAGGTTGGACTCTTCATTGAAAGTAATGTGCTGGCATCCAATTTTCACAACCTGCCTACCTGATAGCAATCTCCTGATTCCATGTCTATTGTAGCTTTGGTTCTCTTTAATGGAGCCTTTTTCATTTTCTCTTCACAAATGTGCTTCAATCTATCTTACATTTTAATTGAATCAAATTTAATTTAAATCAAATCAAAGGTCCTTTCAATACATCTACATAAGAAAGCACTTAATCTTAATAAACTACCATTTAAGATGGAGAGGGAATCTACAGTAGCAGTGAAATATATAGCAAATCAAAATTCTCGCTGTTCATATAAAGGAATGAAGCCAAAATAAGCTCACTCTACTGTTTAAACTGTGCTGCATGTAATGTGTAAGGAAGAGAAATGTGCTGCTGAAGTAATACACTGTGACTGTGAACTATTCGCTGAAATCTGAAAAGAATCCCATTTCCCAAAGCAGCTTAGAAAATGACATTTGCTGGGACCCTGTATTAATGAGATGAAGATCCTTACCCCCTTCAGATTTTATTACATTTCAGAAGACATTTCAAAAAGTCAAATAATTTACTTTGCTTAGGTGAGGAGGAGTTAACCCTCTGGGATTCGCTGTCTCTTCAGCTCTACAGTTGTCTAGCATATGAATTTTACTAGAGCTGTTAACTTTTATTTCCTGCAATGCATGGATATGAAATACTAACTGCTCCTCCTCCGTTCTCTCTGCCTTTGCACTGCCAAGTGTGTACAATTCTTCAAAACCAAACACTGTATAGTCCTACATTAGCTGGCCCGTGCATACATATATTATTTACTACAATCTACATAAGAACTAGCTCGCACCAAAGAAAGATTTGTGATCTTTCAACAGGAGTGAATAAGAGACATTAGTTTATGGGAGACAACTCAATTATCTTTCAAAGTTCTGCAATAAGATCATTAGATTTCTCCTTCACAAAAGCATTTCTACAGGTGCTTAGTGAAAAAGAAAGCAGTGTTAGGTACAAATCCTTAAGTTAATGCACTTTCAAAACCTTAGAAAAGAACATTAGTTCTGCAAAAATCTGTTTAAGTTTATGGAGAGGCAGTGACACCTCAGCTGGTTTTGTGCAGGGATCAGAGAGCAGTCAGGCTCTTCCACAGCCTCTGCACTGGATTCTGGGTCACTTTATGATAATACCACACAACTAAAAGAGTGTCACGTTGCTCTGAGTTAAACCTTGGGCACAGCAATAACAGCATTTTCAATATCAGTGGTAAAAACACAAGACTGAGAAGCCATGGAAGAGTCTAGATTAGTAAAAGCATGCATGCAACACCTGCACCACAGCCTCTTAAGAGACCTTGCTTTGGTCAACACTTCTGCTTCCACGCTCACAGGGAAACGGGTAGGGAGAAATTTGGGGATTCTAGTGCACAGATGAGAGGACAGTGCAAATCAGGCCCCTGTGAATTAGAGTTTCCTCCACCCTCTACTTGTGGCGGCACCGTTGTTAGTACAGAATATGTCAAGGAAGAGCACTGATGGTTACTATGGTTTTGGCTGCTAGAAAAATGTCAGGGTGCCAGTAATACTTGGCTTCCCCGTGGCAGTGGGAAGACTAAGGCACTTCTCTTTGTGGGAGTAACACCCTCACAGGAAAGAATTTTTTCCTAATATCTAATCTAAACCCACTCTCAGTTTAAAACCATTCCCTCTTGCCTATGTAAGTAGTCTCTCTCCATTTTTCCCGTAAGTTCCCTTCAGGTACTGGAAGGACACAATCAGGTCTCCCTGAAGCCTTCTCTTTTCCAGACTGAACAATCCCAATTCCCTCAGCCTTTCCTCATGGCAGAGGTGCTCCACCCTTCTGATCATTTTGGTGGCCTCCTCTGGACTTTCTCCAGCAGGTCCATGTCCTTCCTGTGCTGGGACCCCAGAGCTGGAGGCAGCTCTGCAGAGCAGGGCAGAGGGGCAGAATCCCCTCCCTCGCCTGCTGCTCTGGATGCAGCCCAGGATAAGGGCTACACGTGCCTTTTGCGATCTAACTGGTTTTAAAATTGAGCAGGTATGATACATTGCACATTACTCATACATCAACCATCCTCTCTCTCTTCCTTGCCCTTTTTATTGTTGTATTAAAGATTAGTCTTTTCCTGGGAAGCTATCACTATGTTTGTTGAAGATATTTTTATGTGGCAGCTGGAGAGGAATTACTGTCTGGCATCCCCTGATAAGGTTACAGGTGAATACAGAAGTATAACTTTCCCTCTCTGTTACATGTTCTAATGGAGTAGTGCTTTGTTTTGCTTTCTTTCAATTCTTTCCATATCTCACTTATTTGAGGACTTGTGTGTTACGAGGAACATCAAAGACTGAATCAAGCATTTTAATATTAACTGTTTCCTGATAGGTATGGTATTTCTCTGGTGATAAATTTTATTGAAACCTCCCACGTGTTTGGCCCTCCACACAGTATTAAATGCACTGGTGGGTAAAAAATAGCCTTTCCTAATTCCCCTATCGCAATTATTCATTTGAAGCACGTTTTAGCTGAAGAGAGAAGGAGAACATGCATCAGTAGAGTCATTGTTGTTCCTAAACTCCCCGTTCCTAAAGGTGCTGCTGACACTGCATTCCATTAACTTCTCAATAGCTTTGATGCTTGGGCACACAAAAAGTAAATTGGGCACACATTCTCCCAGGAGCAAACTTCGCATTTATGTGTGGCTCAAACATCCAGCTAACATGTTCAGCAAAAAAAGGAAGCTTCCTGCCTCGAATAGCTCTTCCCCAACACATACAGTATAAAGAAAAAATGTCTGTGGCACAACATCCACTCATATATTTCTCCAGGGACCTGTCTCCCCATCTCCAGGCAGGAGGCTCAACACAGGATTATGAATGGAGCCTATTCAGAATTACATCAAAACAATTGCTTACTGCACCATTCCCTGAAACAACTGGACCTGAAGCTATTTGTTCTGATAGTTCTGCAAAAAAAGGAGTGGGTTATCTCAAGTGTTGAGGGTTGGCTCAAATAAAACAAGAGAGAGCAAGTTCTGAAAAACAAGTTTGAAAATCATAAGGACAATGTCTGATTGTACCTGTTCCTCTTTGCATTTCCAGCTGGAATTCAACTGCAACGACATGGTAGCACATAAATCTCTCCTTTTTTAAGTTTTAAAAGTGATCATATTTGGGGCCAAATGAGATTTTATACAATGTATCTTCTACTGTCCTAGGGAAAGCACATAAAAGGAGATAAAGCAAGATATTGCTTATGCTTTTTTAACGGCCGGCCTTCTTCTAACTGGAAATTACCTTTCTTTAAGCAGTTTGAAATGATGAACTGGGGCTTAAAAATGGCTAGAGATGCTAAGAGAAAGATGATTCTTCCTTTTATTCCTTCCTTTCAGATGATTTTTCCTATACTCTGCACTAGTTTCTTGCTGTACCCAATATTTGTTATTGTAGTATTAACCACCTACATTATTCACAAGAACAAAAGTTCCAGTATCTCCCTGAAAGATAGCAAGTTTTAGGCTCCTTTTGTGACTTCTGATCAAAGTATAGCATGTATGGCAAAATTCTTCATTATGTGGCAGATACCAAATAAGGAGAAGTACTTTAGAGATAAATAACATCCTATAAACTAGGTCAGTTCTTCCTCCTTAAGCTGAAAGGTTCCCCAATGCCTGTGAACCATCACAGAAAAAAAAAAAATATATCCTTATTCTGCCTGACCAAGATGTGGATAAAGATTAAAATAAGCCAGAGAAGCTTTGAGCCAGAGAAAGAGCAGGTAGATTTAAAAGCTTTCATTTGCAGACAGTTCTAATGGCTATGTCTGGCTTCACTTTAATCAGAGAGATGAAGAAGAATTCATAGGCTCCCTTCAGCAGTGTGAGGACATTATGTGGCAGCTGTTTGTTCATACGGTAAATGTATAACACCATGTCTTGATTATTAAATACGTATTTGAAGGTTTACAGGAATATTCCTCTGTCAGACTTCAGCATACTTTATATTCAGGTGCAACAGCCGTATCTTGTGTTAAGCAACCTCAGCATATTAAGTACACTTTGATTTTCCTTCAGTTATTCCATGATGCTTAAAAAATTGGTTTTTAAGAGTTTTATCAGTGACCTTTCAGGATCTTTTGGGGATGATTCTCTGCTATCATGAGGATTCATGATGGACTTTCATGCCTGGTTGTTGTTCATTGCTCCTCTGCAGTGCTCATTTCTTTACATACATTATCTTTTGAGAAATACTTAATTCTTTGTACCAGATTAATTGCAAGTACTATTAAGCTCTTTTTGAGATTACTCTTTCTGTGCATCTTCCTGAACTATGATTTCTCCTTCTTACTTGTTAAAACTAATGACCGGGAGCTTGCTGTACCTGATTACATTGCATGATAATGAATTTCCTCCTTTAGTGTAATTTTATGTTACTGTTCCAGTTACCTAGGCCTAGGGTATAGATTTCTACTTGCATGCACAATTTCTTTCACCAAAGTTTAAATACAAATTTCCCAAAGCCTTCTTTAAAGAGATGTTGGTATCATGCTCCAGCCTAGAAAACAAGCTCAGACCAAGCAATTTCTGTCTGAAGGGGCTACCATGGGTATTAAGAGTTGGAGTCAGTGATCCCTGTGGGTCGTTTCCAGCTTAGGATATTCTGTGATGCATCCACTGCCTGTGTTAAACAAAAGAACAGACTATCTTGTCTTAAAGGTCCTTTCTAGTCTGAAAATCCAAGGATCAACTGTGATTGTAGCATAGCCCTCTACACTGTCACCATCATAAAAGGATGCTCGGCTGAGACACTAGAGCCTGGAGGTTCTTGACATAGCTGGTCAAAAAACATTCCAGCAAATTATCCTGATCTATGGATGCAACAGAAGACTCACTGGAGTAGAATAATTTTCACTGTCCTATGCATACCCTGGGAAAAGAAAGAGTATCAATTCTCATTTTCCTTACAGTTAACATATATCCATTTCTCTAAAAATTAGATGTGAGTCTATATAAATTAAATATGTAAGCAAAATCAGACTCACCCTTTCCCACATGGTAACCCCAAATGTAACAGCATTCTCAGTCTATTTGTCATCTCAGCCACAAGTGAGCTGAATCTGGCACCTGAACTCTTTTTTCACTCAAGCAAACACCTATATAGGTCAAAGGAAAATTGCTTTTGTAAAGACTGTGAAAATTGAGCAAGGAACAGAGGAGCTGGTACACAAGGAGCAGGATGCAGGATGCCACTGGGAGATCACACTATTCAGCTCTCCATCTCCACCGTGCTTGGATCCCTCTTAGCAAAGGACACGGCAGCAGGAGCATAAAATACAGCCTACACTGCTGAAATACAGCAGAAAGTGTCAAAAGCAACTGAGGGAAAACAGTGTCTAACACAGAGACAAGAGGAAACACCGTGTCTCCCATCAAGGCAATGCAGCCAAATTAAAAGTACAGTCGGTGGCTTTGGTTAGGCATCTTCTCCTGCTGTGAACACCTCTTTTCCAGAGGCGTAGTGCATGGCCCTTACTGTTTGCTCCTTCAAAAACATGAATAACTCAGCCACTATCCTGAAAAAAGACCCATGTTGGAAACTGGGAATTACTGTGAGGAAAGTGTCTATTTACCTGCCCAGTTCTGCTGGTTCCTTTTGGAGCCTGTGATTGCTGTACCAGGGTCATCTGTGCTCCTTCAGGCAGAACAGAGCCTAAAATGAACTTCTCTGGGTGCCACTGCCAAAATAAGGGAGTATAACCCTAATGCAATAATACTGCATTTGAAATGTCTGTGCAGCTTGCACTTCATATGAATTCTAAATTTTTTTATTAAATATATCTACCGGGCTGTAATTATATCTTGAAAGTAATTGTAAAAGGGCTTTCACTTCTAAGATCTGGTAGTAAAGAGTGAGGAAAAAACATAAAGACCTTTCTAGATTTATTTTTCCCAAACATTAAAAACACTGAAAGGGAAACACTTGAGAATGACTCATTTGTAACCTCACAATTGAAAAAATTATTTAAAAATCCCCCAAACTTGACAGCCTACAATCAAATAAATCAAATAGGAACAGAACCCAGCCAGGAGCTTCTACCACATATTGACATCTAGAAAATGTGACTCTGGGAAGCCATCACTCTCCAACTACAATGACCTGAAATTATTTGGTAAACAACATGACTGCAACGTAAAGGTACAATAAACAAAGCAATATTAAAAATTCAGGAATGACTGCAGGGACTGTGGAAATTATTACTCTATGTTTTTTGTTTTATTCAAGTGCCAACAATATTTAGTCATCTTTCTTTCTTATTTTTCTTTCTTGCATTCCTTTCAGAACACACTTGTTGTGGTAATGCATTATGTTAACCCTAACTAAACAGCTACTGAACACGTAACTCGAATATCAGCATTGCAGCCTTACAGCCCTGAGGAGCCTCAGCACGTAGGTTTTAAAGAAAAATACACAAATAATAATCCATACAATGTGCATTGATTCTACTCTATGGGGATTTTTATCCGAAAGTACAGACACAAACACTCATGCTGCTTTTTGGTATCAAGGGAAAACACTACATTCAGAGAAACTACCTTTCTAAAGGCTAAATAACCTGCTCAGCCAAAACACACACCAAGATCATACACAGACCCCACACTCTGAAGGCCACTGCTGCCCCAAACACCCTTTTTATTGTACAAGAGCAGATTCCCAAGTTGGATTCCAACAAGGTAATTGAGGTACATTTTGTCAGGCAAAGACTGAATAAACAAACCTCAAATCTTCACTTGACAAAGTGCTCTCTCTGGTGGAACTGCCAAACTGAAGGACAAGAGAGGCAGCTGGTTCACCCCCACACAGCTGTTCCCAACCACACAGCCTCACCAACACCAGTGAAGCCACACTGGAGTGGAAATCAGCCAAGTTCACTCAAAAAACTGCAGTCAACAGGACTTGATCATACCCAGCTGAAAAGGCTGGAGACCAAAACGCTGCCACGCTTTCCAAGCTACAGTTAACACAGCTTCAGGCTTATTCTGCTTTCCGCAACAACCATGGCACATTCACATTTTTGCTGTGGGAATGCTCAGAGTTTGGGCAATTAAAATCCACGAGGATTAGGCTACAGGCAGGACAAATCCTCATCAAGGACACAAGCACCTCAGTGCAGCACGTCCCTTAAAAAAACAGGGTGAAATAGCAGCCTGTGGCCTCCTGAAGACTTAAACCACCAGTTTGTTCTGCTGCAAAGGGCACATACATGGTGTTAGGTTCAATTAGAAGAAATGCAGGAAATCTTGCAAGGACAAGATGACAGAAATTATTTCCCTTGGTCAGAGCTGATGCATCTGTTCTGTGCAGCCTCTGTGTCAGAGGGTCAGAGGACAATGCACTTTCAAGAAGACACAGAGAGTCTGGCTGAATTTGTGGTTATCCTTACCAATGCAACTTTTTTTAAAATTTTTTTTCCAATTCTCTGTATTGTTATCCTTCAATAATGACCTTTCTAGTTTCAGAGGAAGACATGTATTTCAAGTGGAAAGCCAATTCCTTCCTTTGAGGTCTATGGCAAGTGGAAACCCTTCTGGTAGATAAAAAAGGAGTGAGTGACTATCCTGCTCCCTGAATTCCGTTCTGTTAATTTTTCAACATGAGAAAAAATCCAAGCATTGAACTTCACCTTTCTGCAATAAGCCACCCACATGTTGAGGTTCTTGAGCTTGGAAATCAGAAACTTCCAGGTGTGCAGAGTCACCCCAAAGGGCAATGTGAACTGATACATCTGAACTGAGACTCTGGATCCTGCGTTTCATTTGCCTATAGTTACCAGTAGGGCCTGCCAGGAAATTCTACAAATTGCTCAACTCTCAAACTCCAGGTTCTCTCATTCCAACCACAACTTAATCTCAAGTTAAAATTATGATAATTTTCATATAAATATTCAGATTTTAATAAATTTTATTATTCTTAACATAAACTAATTTTAAATAGTTTAAATTTAAAAATTTTCTAACGTTTATTGAATAAAGCTCTGCATTTGCTTTCTGATCTCTCAACAAACTAACATGGAAAAGTGTTTGGACCATATGAGAATATCAATATAATCAAATACCAAATAAGAGCTTTTCTCCTAAGGAAATTACTTTGCAGACAGAAAACTTCACATTGTATCAGTATTTATACATCAGACCACTTCAGCAATGAGTTTTCGGATATTTCCTCTAACTCATGCACACCCTTCACCTGGATTTTTTGCACCTGGATTTTGTTTGGCTTTAATGGTGTTAATTATATTTTGTCAATAGTATTTTCACATGGTTCACTATATTTTCCTCTTATTGGTCAAAGGGATTCACACCTGCCCTCGGCATCGCTGCTACCCAGAAGTTTGACATTCTTGCCTTAAGCAAGTTTTTCTACAATTGCTCCAAAAATCTTTTTAGGATATATAGATATTGGATATGGATACTCTGAATTATTCAGCCATTTTTATTCCAAGGAAGTAAAAAGTAAGCAATGGCTTAGATAGAAACCTTAACCATGTGTTAGGAAATATTTCAGTTGTACAAATTATTGTTGATAACAGTTACTTGACTGATTGATTTGCTTTAAGTATGTCATAAAGAAGTAGTCTGTGCACTCACAGCAGCCATTCATACAAACAGAATTACCAAACATATATTCGTTTTGACACATTCCCAGTATCGTGATGTTTGGATCTGAGCATGATGCTCATTAATCTAGCAAAACGACCACCTTTTAAACTTTGCTGCAGTGTTTACACTTGGATATAAAGAGACAGACATTGTAAATTAGACAACCTACTAGGGCAATGGAATAGTTTTAAAAACAACAAAGACACCACAAAAATCTCATCAAAAGCCACAAAGAAAATTTAGGTGACACAGGCCTTTTCTTAGATAGCTTTAGTTTTTAATTTACTTGAAACACTTTAATGCACTGGGAAAACGCTGCAGCCTTCTAGAAAGGATGAGTTATTAGTGGCCGTCAATTGATCTGACTAAAGCCTTCACCATAAAAAATGTATAGCTTCATATAATTAAAAAATCCAAGCACTATAAGTTGACTAAAATTCTGTGGACTTTTAAATAATTCAAATTTGTGTGTAGTTACAGCAGCTGTTTAATTAAAAGGTAGAAACTGCAACTAATCCACTATGGTTGAATGAAATATAATCTGTAACAGAGTTTAATCCCCCTAAGACAGAGAACACTGATATGGATTCTAGAAGTCAGGGGCTCCATTTAATGAATCTCACAAAAGGGATCATAATACATCTGAGCCAGCTCATCTTTGTTTCTCTGATTATCCAAATAATGAATCATTTCCCAGCTTGCTGCTGAAATTGTAATTTTGCTATTTTAATATTAAAAAGAAAGATCTTTCACATGCATTATGTAAACTCCTCTGCTGGAATTTGTATTCAAAGCTTTACCAGAGTGAGAAAATAGATGCACAAGGATAGAAGAAATGCAATTTTTGACTCTTAGATAACTACTTAATTGTTCATAATTAAAACATTTTGTAACAAAATTCTTGCACAAATGGCCTGGAAGAATTTTTTGCCACGTTAAAGTCAGCTAAGGAAACTGCTGCACACAGAAGGTCTGCAGTTGCCTGCTCTACCTCAGCTGCAGTGATTCAGGCATGATTTCAACTTTATATCAATTCCCAGAAGGATACTTCAAGGCAGGCGCAGAACAAAACATTTTTTCTTCAATTCTATATTTTTAATTACAAAACAGAATGAATAAAGCAAAAAATCACCATGTTTTCCTCCTGAGATCCAGAGAACATTCATTAGTTTGGGATGCTTGTAATCATTCTGAATTTTGTGTACGCCAAGGCAGAGGGGATATCAAAGCAGACAATGGTAGTCCTTAATTAGAGAGGCCAGGTGGCACACAGAGTCACAGCACAAGTTCCTCTCCACGTCCCTGCCAATGATTGAAAACTTGACCTCAGCAGCCATTCTTCAGGGGTGAAAAATAATACAGTCACCAGGTGGCCATCTCTTCAACATCGACAGCCATCTGCACCAAAATGTGCTAAATTATGTTTAGTTCTTTTTAATGTGAACCATTATCCATTAGAGTCACAGCAGGAAACCACGAGGTCCTGTTAATTGAAACTTCAACTGTGACTTAAACCTCTGTCCCAGACAGGAGACAGACACTTCACCTGCTGAGTCCTTCAGCCTAACACGGGCAACATTTTTTCTAAGTGTCTGATCAGATATAGAACAGTAAATGCCTGCTCTGCAAAACAGGCCAGGATCTGTAGAAGAAATCATTCTGTGCAAGTGTTTTTCATAGGCTTCTCAGTGCTGTCTGTCAGACCAAAAGCTGGTTTGATTTCGCACACCACTGTTTATTTTACTAATGAGCTGACACACAGTTGTACTTGTGATTTGTCAACAAGCAGCTTTTTAACCCTTCTGAGGGATGCCCTGAGAAGATGAAATGCAATGCGAGCTGCCAGTGCCAAGATCCATACAGAAAGAGGGCTCTGTTTCTGCCAGGAGAACCCAAAACTTGTCCTAGTCTGTCTCTTAGTAGACAGGAGTCACAGAATTTGCTTCCTCTTCTCCTCAAGTACAGGGAAACTCAAAACGTACACCCAAACACAGAGGGTTGGGATAAACCCCAGAGGCACTGGAAAAACAAGAGAGAAATTTTCACCCAACATGAAGATCCTCCCTTCAATGCTCAATTTTCCCCAAGTACCTTGAGTGCTATACCCAGAAGAAGCTCAGAGTGACCCAAGGTCCATCTTTACCAAGAGCAGGGCCCTTGTTTGTCACACCCTGACACTCAGCAATATTTCCCCTTTGTTATCTTCACTGCACCTGAAAGAGATCCAGCAGCGCCAGGAATCGCCATGAGGAACAGCCATCAGACAAAGACCACTTCAAGAACCTGGCAGAAGGCAGCCTGCAAGGCAAGGAAATATGTGATGGAGCTGGAAGCTTGGGACACATTGATCCAACCCATTCTGCTTCTGGAGGAGTGGGGACTGTGCGAATAAAAGACACCTGTGACTCTTGAAAAGATTCAATTAAAAGTTCATGGGCTGCTCACTGGTTTGTGAAGTGGTGGCACTGCTGAGTCACTTGTGATTTGTGCCCTTTGGGAGCCGAGCCCTGTGCTCAGTGAATTGTCTGCACTGTCACATCCCCGAGTGCCCAGGCAATCCCTGGAGCTGGGCAGGCAGAGCGGGTCACAGCCAAGCACAGACCTTCACTCAGAGATGGTTTTATTCAATCCAATATAATAGTAAAGACACAAAGTGCTATGACTCTGAGCCTGCACATTAACAGAATCATGGTTCATCAATTTTTAAATCCACATTTAGAGCTTCCTCCTAAAAGCCAAAAAGTAGCTACAATAGATAGTCTTGCAAAACACGGCATCTGTTCTCTTTCATTCCATGGTTATGGATAACCTTCATAAGCTGATTTGCTCATGACAATAAATTTATTTTCAGAAATTATACTCCTGATCTAATATGAAAAAATAAATAATTCAGAAGTTTCACATTATTACAGGGAATTATATTTAGGAGATCAACTAGGGATCTCTGTAATGAGAAACATTCACCTTGCTAGAGGAATGCTACTCTGCATTTAATCTTATAATATTCCCTTCAGGGTGTACAAGACAGCTTGCTGGAAAATATAATGACTCCTTAACTGTTTTCTGAAGAAAAGAAAAAAAAAGAGTAAAGAAAACAGTGATATGGAAATGAGATCTACATTTCATTTGAAATTCCATATGCACTATTTTAAAGCCACCTTGTTTCAATATGGAGAAAATAAAAAGATTTTGATGGGTCTGTTATTTGGAAAAAGATATTAAAAACACAGAGAAACAAAAGGATGTGGCATGTGTGGTCATGGTAATATAAAGTCACTTGTATTTCACAAAAAGAAAAAAAGCTGTTTCAGCTGCTTCTACTTTATTATTTGTTACTACAAAGAGAAAAGTTGGTGCACAAAGTTCCCATTGGCTAAGAAGTAACAACATCTGTTGAAGCCACGAGTGAGTTGCCAGCCACGTGCAGAGCCCTGGTGCTGCAGCAGTGCAGCTCCGCTCCCACCAGCACACCTGGGCAGCAGCACCAGCTCCTGCTGAGAGCTCAGGGAACAGAGCCGTGTGCTCCGGAGCGCAGCCACATCCGAGCACAGCTCAGAATAACCACATGGCAACCAAGCATTGTTCTCTCTTGGCTGTCCCCTCCAAGCGTTGTACTTTGTGTTGGTCAGAAAAGGAAACCATCCACTTTTGCCAACTAAAACTAATTTTGGGTGTCTGCTGCATTCAGGGTAATGAATATTGATGTTTGTAGCCATCTTCCAAATGAAGTAACTAAACAATACATACATAGTTTCCACCCGTCTGGAGTCTCCAAGAAAATCATTAAATTGTCAGTATGGATGATCAGCTCTGAAGGAAAAATAAGTATTATTGATGATGACAGCATGCTATTGTGTCTCTGCATCATTATGCCAGAGGTGTACCTTTTCAAAGCATCCCATGAGAAGTAGACAGACAATACCAATAATTGCCTGTGGGATTGCCATTTAGATGCAACAGCCTGAAAAAACCTGTCTAAATCTTCTAAACGTCTTATTATTTTTTTAAACATGGTACATTCTGCCTCAGAGTATTTCAAATTATATCGTTCAGTGTAATTAAAAATCTTCTCCCAATTAACTTTGTGGCAGAAAAGAAATCTTGAAGACTAAAAAGAGATAATTTGAACGATAAGTTGGATACCTCAGAAAGTACAGTGACACAGAGTCTACAATGGAAAAGAGTTCCAGGAACAGAGATCTCAAAAATTTCCATTTCGGTTTCCAACCATGTTATTATTACACATCAAATGTGCATAGACAACTGCCATCACAAAAATTATTGAGCTAAAAATTTCTACTGAGGCACTAATTTCAGGGTTTCACTATGAAACAAGGATTCTGACATAAATTAAGCCTTACTGCATTTTTTTCCTCTAATAAGTCTCAAAAATCAAAGGTCTTTGCTATATGCACGCAATAACATATATACAACCAGAGTTCCAGTCCCTGTATCACCACATTTCACAACAGCAATGCAGAGACACTGATGCCTGCCAACTATCTTTATTTTTATTTTTGTTCGGTTTTGACAGTTTTCCTCCAGAACTGACTTTATCAAAAACACTCACAAATTATCTTCCTGCTACCATTTTAGCTGTTTGGAGAGCAGCTTTAGTACATGGATATAATATATTGTAACCAGTCTAGCAAGACATGCTGGGCAATCCATGTGAAAAGGGACACTGTGAATCTGTAATATCCTGATGTAGTTCCATCCATAGGTAATCACAAGAATAAAACTTCTATGCACTGAAAATCCTGAGGCAAATTAGAAAGTGTTCTTTACCATTATCAAGAAAACCTCGTTTCTCTTCCCCTGGGACATGAAGCTAAACTATTTGTTACAAGTGTTGGTGAACAGCATTCACTACAAATATGTTAAAATGGCATCTATTACAATTAATTAGATTTCCAGAGGAGTAATGTGGTATTTGGATTTGACATTAAATCAATTCAAGCTTTACAGATACTCTTGACAACCCCACCCATAAAATCAATAGTAAAACCTTGTATCCCTCACAAAGGACAGTGATATCCATGTGAAAATAGGAATTTAAATAAAATTGGAATTGTCTGTAGCAGGTAGCTTTGGGATTACTCCAGCACTCGTACAGGTATTTAACATGCCTTCTGAGATAATCATATTCCCAAGCACATTACAGAGGGTCTTCAAAGCTGTAATTGATAAGTGCGAATATTTTTTGTACGTTATCATGTACATGGCACTTTTTTTTTTTCCATTATCAAAGGAAAGTAATACAATTTTGGGATTAGTTTAAGGTAAAATGTTTATCTTCTCTTTGAATCTACTCTAATGAAGTGGCTTCACAAATCACACAGTGATGGTGAGACTCTAAATTATCCTTATGATAATTCATTACAGGACCACAGGGAGGAGGAGGCAATATCCTTTGCATGGAACAAAACTTTTTCTAAGATGGCTTTCATTGTTGTCACAACTCATCTTCCAGTTTCTCATTATGTTAAATAACAATATCAAATAAAAAGTGGGGTTTTTTTCCAGAAAGATACCATAAACATCAAAGAACCAAGACCTGACAATGACAGAAGGAACTGGCAAGACACTTTCACAATCACTGAAAATACTCAGGCTTGAAATGGGAAACAAAATGAAAGAGTCCTGAAGGATGCAGCTACCGCAAAACAATTCTGAATCTCCCAGAGTGGAAGAATATAAATATTCATTGTGTTCAGCAGAGAACAGCACATTGCAAGCTCACTGCAAAATAAAGACACTTTAGTATATGTTGAGGCCTCATAACAATGGGACTTGCCAATTAAATCTGAGGGGTGTGATCATTTCTGTTGTGATATGGTGAATAACACGCTGAGAGAGGCTCAGATGAAAGGAGTTTGAATCACTGCAATATTCTGTTTCAGCCTTCTTTTATTTTTTTCCATCCTGTGTAAATATGAGAATGAAATGTGGTAGACAAGCCTGGGGAGGCTTAAATGAAGGTTATTTTGAGGTTGTTTTTCTTTACTTACGACAGCTAAATGCTGAACTAATACCAGCTACATTTACTTTTCTTTTAAAGTCTGTAAACTGCATCTAATTAATAGACCCTGATGAAGTAAGATACCTGTATTCCTTCAGATTTGGATCTAATGGAATTTTTCCATTATGTGTCATGACTAAATCCTGGGACTGTGCTGTGCATCTCTAAACAAATTCCCTTGGTTTCTTCCACCAAGTAAGTGTGAAGGACCGAGGATGGCCACCCTGCCAGTGCTGTAATTTTTGATCTTTTCACTGCAAGCAGCAAAACCTCCTCACTGTGACTCTCTGAGGCTGAGGGAGGTCCTAATGCAACCTGGCAGCATTTGCAGAGAGCAGCACGGAAGAGCTCAGCACGTTCCTGCAGGATTCATGGCCAATAATCCTCACGAGGAGGTCAGCAGGTTTCCTACCCCATTCTTTGCAAAGGCTGGGGCGGGTGGGGTACTGAAGGGATGGACCCAAGATTGTCATCACCCTCATCATTTACATTAACACAGAACATGGGAAACAAGTCATGGACCACAATCCCCAGAGTAAGAGCAGTTCAGAGAGGGTATAAAAGCCTCTTCCTTGAAAATCTCATAATCCAGCAGAATACAAGGAACCCTAATAGGAACAGAATAAAAACCTGCTGTCCGGCAGCTCCACAGCAGTCCCTAGCTCCTAAACAACCTCTACATTTTTGTGTATATACCATTGAAAATGAGATATTTAAGGAGTGTTTTGAAGGAGAATCAACATCATTTCATGGGAGTAGGTTGGGAGCTCTTCTGCCTGAGGGCCCAGAACAAGGTGCTGGAAGCAGTGCTGAAAAGGAGGTCCACGAGCGCTGCATTCACTTTGGACCTGAATGGATCTGAGGGTCACATGTTCCCAGTACAGTCATTATGACTGTTTTATTATTATTTATATTATTACTGCTTAACTGGCAGGCACAGATATTTAAAGAAATCTAAAGGGAAAATTCCTTCATGTATATCTATATTTATATCATGTTTCACATATCTTATGTAAACCCCATCCCTATTAACAACAAGCAGAGTACTTCAACCCTCACCAGATTCTGTAAGACACCGTCTGTCATTTTAATACAACATACACTTATTTATTTAGAAAATGAAGCCATCAAAACCTAAAACAATACCAAAACCTTCCTAAAAGGTTTTGGTGATAATGGGTAGCTCTGTCTGGAGGATCATTTAGCAGAACTGAAACAAATATGTCGTAGTAGTAGTAGTAATAATAATAATAATTAATTAATTAACAAATTTTTGCCTGCTGTCACGGCACCTTGTAAGGTGACAACTAGCAGAGAGTTTTCACTGAGCATGAAGCATCTTATTTCAGGTCATATCCTACAGCACATATTTTTATTGCTGCTCACCCTTATCACAATTTGGCAGATATCACGTAATCTTCATGCAGCAACATGAATTACACCTATGTTCATTTTTCTTGGTAATCTTATTTACTGTCTCCCAGTAGCCATCAGCTTCCAGTGTATGTACAGCTATATGCTAAACCTCATTTTGGTCTCTAAAAATTATTGTCACAATTTCCTTTGATTTCAGCAAGACTTGGATTTGGCCTAGGGAATTTATCCCATTTATTTGCAAAGCTTTTGCTAAATTTGTAAATCCCTGGAGTAATGTTCATATCGCAGGGAAAGAAATTTCTTAAATGTGACAGAGTTGATAAATTTCTCAAGCACAGAAAAGTTTGGAGGATGCAATTTCTATAGTCTGAGCAGTCATCTGGCACACTGGGTGACAGGAAACTGGTTAATCCAAAGGGCTTCGTAAGAATTTTTTTAAACAATTTCTCCTCCACCCCTTTAAATGGCCATACAACTACTGTCAGATTCTATATTAATATGCATTATAGGGGCAAAGATGTGAATAAGTTAAGCAATAGTCTCCTTCCAGGCTCTTGCTGCTGATCCATAAGCCTTATGATGTGTAGTATCATCATTTTGGAGGTCACGCACTGAAGAGATTTAATTTTGCTTAGTTATCATAAGAACTTCATTGCTGCAAAATAATTCATATCAGCTAGAAAAAATAAGCTCAGCAATCAGTTGAAACTTAGCTCTGGACTCTTCTTGTCAAGAGTAATCCAGAAAGAAGTAGAAGAATAAAAACAAGTAAAGGGTAATGACAATTTTCATAAGCAAACTATGAATAGCTGCTCCAAGGTCAGTAACTGGAAAAATGATGTTAATGATCCTGCATTAGCTGGCTAACATGTTACTGCTAAAACAAATCAGTCCAGGTTTGAACCATTGTGTGGCTCAACATCAGTACCAATTAAGGTGGCAGATGATGTATAAAGACCCTGGACAAAGGATATTATTATGTTACGAGCTATATTGATTTTTACAAGGCTTGTTTGATTGACTGACTGATACTATCAAGTAATTAGCTTTAATCTAGGGTTACAATGACCAGAAGAAATCCTGAATCAGGTTATATTAGATCCCTGATAGTATTTTACTGATATAGGAAAGCGTTTAAATAAGGCAGAAGCCTGGTTTCCTTTGTAAAGTCAGTGTTACACAAATGGTCTGTGCAGAACTTGGCACACCCAGGAGGTGCCCAGGCTGCACACAAATTCAGGTCACGTCAGCAGTGGTCAGAGACGAACAAACACCCTGATAAGAGATCCTGATAAGCATAGAAGTTCTCTATAATTAGTTTAACATTTTGGCATATCTGACTTTTTAAAAGTGTCTATGTAAAATAGTATGCAAATTCAAAGTGCTTTTTTGTCTGTTTGTTTTTGTTAATGATTATAAAAGACAGCCACAGGGGATGGAGAGGGGGAAGATGCCAAGATCACTTGTCCACTCTGGTCACTTCTCCCACGGACAAAGCCAGGGCACTTCTAAGAGCATTTACAAATTGCAAGCTCATCATCCATAAGAAAACCAGACTAACTTGGTGTCAGGAACCTGGCCCTAAAAATGAGCTCCTCCAGTGCATTCCCAAATCCCAAGCTGACACTTCGTTACCAGGAAGGAAATTCTTCGTGGGCAGGAGACCAGGTTACAGACATTTGCAATTCCTCTCCTAGGAGAACTAAGAGCGCGATGTCTTGGTTTGGTCTTTATCAGCCCCAGCTCTTTTCCTCCATTTTACATATATGCCTAATTTTAGACAGTCTATAAGAAACACTGCATGTTTTAATCTCAGAGCTCCCCAACAGACTTGTTCATTTCCACACACATACTTGCCTTCCTTCCAGTGCACTTCCACACTTGGATTTGCACAGTGTGATGGGTCACTCTGCTTCCTCAAATATCGCCTCCCTCCCTTCACACATTTCCTCTCACATTCCCATCCCCCTGAACCCAAATAATTCAGCTCCATACTCAGGAAAGTCTCTACTTTCTCCCACTCATGCCTAACTTTTACATATATATATATATATACACAGATACTCCCAGTGTTTCCATATGCTTTTCCCCTCTTCCTGAGCAGAGCTCCTCTACTTAAATGCATCTAGTTAGACCCCTTTCCTGTTCCGACTAATAAATCCAACAATTTGGGACTAAGACCAACAGGTAAATACTGCCACTGAATTTGCTTCCTCTGGCTTCACCATCTCCCTTTGCTTTGTGTGTGATAAGCTGCAATGTGGCTGCAATCATCTCAACATACTTGTTTGTGAAGCATCTGTAAGCCTTCAACTGCATGCAAGTTGTAAATAATTCCATTAAAATACCACTGGAGGTCCTGACATCAGACGTGCCGTGATTTCCTCAACAGGCAGTGCCACCGAATGAAAGTCCAGTATAGTGCTGAAGATACCTATTTGTAAGAGAAACACATTATTTCTGCCACTGTGCTTGCCTTGCAGTATATCCAGGCTCAAATACAATCACCTTTCATTGGGATAATTTTATATTCGTGGTATTTAAACAGCTTGAAAAATAGCAGTAGTGTGAGGAAATCACAGCACAACTTATCTCTGCAGAGCTTTTAAGGTAAAGTCCTGTTCTTGGTCACTGGGTGGAGTGGGTAGTGGTATCGTTGAAACACAGTGTGTTTTCTTATTGAATCTCTCTTTCCCCCCTTTTTATTGATTTGCAGATCTTTGTTCCCAGAGTGAATTCTCAGTTCCTTTCCTGCTGACACATTTTGTGCATTGATATTTATTGTGTGTTTGGCTATATATATGTATGCCCCGGGGCTTCAGCTCTTATCAAGAGAGAGATTCAGTGTCTCAAAGCTGCAGGTCCTGTTTTTTTCTGGTTCAACACATCCTTGCTCTAGAAGTTTCTGGGTTTGTTTGTCTCCTGAGAATTTACAAACTAAGACAGAGTTCCAGAGCAAAGAGAAATGTCTGTATATGTGACAGAAAAATAGAAAAAAGAAAAATCACAGCTGTTCTGATCAAATACGCTGCCAGCTCATTTGAAAACTGTACTAATTCAGACTGAAGCAGCATAAGCTGATGTGTGCAGGCAGACATTTACAGCCCCCCTGGAGCCCCGAACAAAGCTCCCACCCCAAGGACCTGCTGGCAGCCAGGTGGCCTTCAGAGCCAGGGACGAGCCTTGGCTGAGCCTTACACAGCCCAGCCCATGGCCCTGGGAGAGCGAATGGGAGATGTGCCATTCTTTTCAAAAAGAACGTATTTGAGTTAAAAGTTGGCTGGCCACCACTGACTGCAAGTCTAAGGGGACTAATGACATATTTTCATGTACAAGTAGCCTCTGTGAGTGCAAATTACACACAGAACCGTCAGTAATCAGGTTTGGGAAACTTGACCCCAGAGAAAAGGAACTTATTTCTTCTTTTTAAAAGGAATTTGCATAACCTGTCATTGTTTTTAGGATGATGGGGCATACTAAAAAGTAAGTTTAAGAAAACAGTAATGTAGGCTGTTCCTTACACTAATTTGGAAATGTCAAACTGTGCTGGCTGGGATAATGTCACTGCTGTTGGAGATCAGGGAATGGGGAGGATAAAACAGAAGGCATCAGGCACACAAACAAGCACATGCAACTGAGAGTTTTACATCTCTCATGAAATCATCTCTCTTCACTTTGAAAATTGTCCAGA
Organism: Cnemophilus loriae; assembly: GCA_013397755.1. NCBI lineage: Eukaryota > Metazoa > Chordata > Aves > Passeriformes > Corvidae > Cnemophilus > Cnemophilus loriae. Next base: position 1,540,754 of record VZTF01001855.1, on the reverse strand, counting down.
TGGTGACACAATTATCACTTTTAATTTTACTTTTTTAGGAAGGTAGATGTGGCCTCCGGGAGAGAGTTAAAAAGGACTTGGATTGGATCAAGGTTTGTGCCCATGGGGACAGTGCACAGCCAGAAATGGCTCCTATGCATTCTCAGGCATTTCTCCCCCTTTCCCGCTCAATACTTTTTCTTTGCTAAAGAGAGATAAAGCCTTCACATAGCTTCTTACAATAACTGCCCTTTTCCTTCCGATGGGGTAACAGTTAAGCTAATGGGATAACCCTAGGAAGCAAGAATTCGACACAAACCAGACAGCACGCGCTTACCAAGCAGATTGCTCTGAAACAGAAATAATGCCACATATTTCCCAGAACACCAGAAGCCTACATCCAAAGTACCAAAAAAACTAACCAAGTCCCTAGTCCCTAAAACAGTTTCAGCCTGAAACAGAGATTGCAGAGAATCCATGAAATCTGAGAACATGCTGCTTTGGATTTTCTGTGGAAAATGTTCAGATAATTAATATAACATACAGCAATATAAACCTCAAGACAAGGTTATATTTATTGAAAATGAACATATTTTATATTGAGCAGCGGGAGAATATGACGTGTTCCTCCCATTTGGAGAACGATAGCCAAATAATTCTTTCCTGGAGTGGAATCCTAGCCCCATTGAAATCAATAGCTGCATTATCAGAGCTTCACTATCACCTCAGTCTTTATGACTGCCAGTTCCTCGGCCATGGAAACAAAATTTCAAAGAAAGAATGCTATTTCAAAGCATCTTTATTCACTCTAATGTGCAGGCATGTATGAAGTAAATTTTTTACTATTATGACAGACCTGAGATTCATTTTTTGGTCATATAAAAACAGCCTTACTAGGCAAAAAGGGAAAGACAGGGAGGATAATGATAGCATAACAAAGCTGCGTAGGAGGGGAAAATGTATTCCAGTGGTTTTGGGGAGCATTCTTTTATCTGCTTTGCTGGAAAGAACTGTATCTTCCTGAAACAGCCAATATTCAACAACTGTGGTTGTTCTCTTACATTCTGAAACAACTAAGACAAACTATAGATAAAAAAGAAGATATTCGATTTGCTGTTAAATTCCAGTTGTTGGGCTGGCTGTGATTTTAGACGCAGCTGTAATTCAACACCACTGCAGGAGTTCCCCACTCCCTCTGACTGCCCCCTAAATGATTCATATGCAGGAACAGAGACCAGGATGAGAAACAGCAGATGCCAGATAAAACCACACAAGCCACACGCTCAGGAGCTGTGAAAATACAAATGTAAAGGGAGATGCTGTGAATCACCAGCAGGAACTGCAGCTTGTTCAGCCCTGCCTGGGCTGGGTGCTGCAGTGCCCTGATGCCCAGTGTGGGCTGCCCACCAGTGCTCCTAGGATTTATGGCACTCTTGTCCCAGCCATGACAACCACGGGTCTCTTTAAACAGTCTAAAGCTCATATAAGTCTGATGCAAGCTACACAAGTGACACCAGTATAGCTGTTCCCAGAGAGACTGTGTTTCTTTAAGGCCAGAAATCCATGAACAACTTCTGCGTTTTTCTTTTTTCAGCTGCCATTGTCTCATTCCTGCAGTCAAGATTCACTTACAAAGCGCTTCTTTGAAGCCAAATGTTATTCCACAACATCTATTTTAAGAGCAGATACCAAAAAGTCGGCAGCATTTCATAGCATCTTACAATGTCTTGAAAAAGCACAAAGCCCTCTGAACATAAGAGCAAACCAAAAGTAATTCAAAATCTTACAGCCTGAGCAACTACCAAAGGGCTTCCCCACATACCATGTGTGTAGAAACCACAGCTACCTTCATTTCCAACTTCAGCTGGATCTGCTATGGATATGCCTATAGAAAATATACCAGTAGAGTAATTGTCTTATTATTTTCTTTATAAAGAAGGCTTAAAATTAAAAAGTGTTTTAGCAAATTAGAACTGAAATGCCTTTGTTTAAGCAACAAAACCTGTTTTCCAGTGTTTCAAATAACACCATGAATCCAACTAACATTAATAATAATGACAGCATCCATTCAAGGCAGCAATTAAACTAATATTATCTCCTGGGTTTTAAGAGCCACTTACTTAACAGGAAGGGACTTTATATATGCACTGACACACAGATGGCACTTTAGTTCTAGCGAAAGAAACAAACTCAAATACTTACAGAAACACTCAGAACCCAAATGGTAATTTTAGTATATTCCCAAGAGAATTGCCTGTATCTGAAGATCAATTATTAAGTTCCGTGACTATCAGAACATTATAACATCTAGAATTTACAGTAATAAAATAAAACTGGTGCCTTAACATGTTCACTAGAGGCCAGAGGAGGGTTTCGGATGGCAGCACTGTGTCCTGTGGCCCTGTACCTCCACTGGGACCTGCTGAGGTGCTGCCATCAGCACCAAGAGGGGGTGATAACCCTCTGGGCATGCCTCAAGTCCAGTCTCGTTTACTTTTGCAAATCTGAAGTGCAGGGTGCCTCAGAAACATGCAAAGAGGAGGTGAGACACGGCTCCAAAGGCCACAGCAGCAGGGAGGCAAAGGGAGATTTCCTCTGGATCAGCCAGAGAAGAAGGACTGAGAAATAATGGGGGATATGAGAGTTATCAGAAGAACAGTCTAAGAACTGATGCAGCAGGTCGCTTCACATTTAATTATGTACACTAAAGCCTTAGATTTGAAGTCTTTTACTATTCTCGCCAACACCAGAATGGAGAGATGATGTAAGATTGACTCCAGGGACTTTAACAGCAGCTCACTACATTTTAATACTAAATACTCATTGTCAATTATCAAAGGTGATCTATCCTCAACATGAAACCTGAATGGAGTATTTACATTTACTGTATGCACCTGTGCATTGGCAGAAATCAAACATTTGTAATATAAATGCTTCCATTCCCATCTTTGCTTCAAATTCAAGGTTGTGACCATCGGGGGCCATTTGCAGGATCCCTGTTAAATTAACTCCCTGCTTCACTCCATGTTTTCATGGACAGCTGTCACAGCACAGTTGCAATCTTTTGCCATTTGGGCAGTTCCATGGCTAAGCAAGATTCATGGAAACTGGTTCTGGAAAGAGAATAATGTGGGCTTGTAATGAGCTGGCCGTTGTGCAGGCTGGTTCTGGCTGCACTGAGCTCCTCCTCTGGAACTGCTCATTCACACCTTTGAAAGTGCTAAACCCACACGTGCACAGGCACAGCACAGCCAGGTACAGAGGGAGTGGGAAATAGCATTCTGTATGGCACAAAGAACAGGTTATGCACTTCGAGAACTTAAAACATCACTTTTCTAAAGAAAAAATCCAGCTCATTCACTGCTGGCAGATATTGTGAGCTTTCAGACAGAATAAGATAATTTTGTGAATAAATACTTATTTGCTCTGAGCTCAGGGTTTCTCTGCCAGTGCATCTGCAGAACCACGATTAACTCAGCAGATGTAACTCTGCCTCCTCCACTGCCCAGCCTCACCACAGTGTCCGATTTTAGTTACCTGGGAGACATCAGAGAAATTTCAGTAAGAAAGCCAAGCAATTGGAAACACCAAGTCTTTATTGAATCCGCACAGATGCACTGATTTGGTTTAGTTTTCAGTTTAAGTTAGTAATTGTCAGTTCCAGAAAAGCAGAGAATAAAACTAGAGTGAGAAGTCAGTGCTCACTGGAACTTTTAATATTTCTTCACATCCCTCTGCCAATTTACTGCTCAACACGAGCTGCAAGGCATTAGGAGTGAAACACGCAGATTTTCAGCTAAATAATGGAAATGTGATTGAGCCACGGTAAACCAAATGAGGGTAAGAGAGAATCTGGGAATATGCATATGCAATAAGGAATATTAAAAAGTTTTTTGGGCCCTGCAGTACAACAATGCACTCTGAGGATCATCTTTATTAGATAGCACTAGATAAAGAGCCAATTCATTAAAAATTAATGGCACTGTACTGCCATCCATACATTATACATAGCCATAAAGTGGATGTGGACAGCTAAATGCTAAATCTGTTGGAAATAACTGCAAAGTGAAGTAGGAGAGTGTGTCATAAAATAGTAGGAACCATGTAATAAGAAGGCCATACAATAAAATGGGGAGAAAAGAAAGACAATCTCACTCTCTGAGTCTGTAAAATCAAATGAGATTAGAAAAACTACAGTAAAACAAACCTCTGCTCTGAAACAGAAAAATGATTCTCAGAAAATGTACAACAGCAAATATAAGAACCTTGTCAAAGACTGAAACTGGAGGGCGGTAAATATAACGACAAATGGCAGAGAGATGTTTGATTGCAAAACAGCAGAGCTATTCAAGAAAAGAAAACCATTTTATTGCATCTTTTGACGAAAGCTCAACAATGTGGGGCATTAATATCAGTGAGGCAGAATCAGTAATAGGTATGAAAACAGGCAGATAAACCTTTTTCATCTGATCACAAAATGAAAATCCAATTTACACCATGCTCTCTAATTAAATAAGTTTCATTTTAGAGCAATTTAAAAATCTATGTTTCATTTTTCTAAAATTTCTTGAAGTTTTTGATTACAAAATGAATGCCTGTGACAAATTCCATGGATCTGGATTAAAAGAGCTATTCAGAATACTCATGTGTGCTAGAATGATATTTCTGAAGTTTGTAAATACCTTTAGTGTGGACTTCAACTATCTCAAATAAACCACCCTTTGGTATGTTCACCCCTAAAAAGATATGCCTTTAAGAACATTTACCATTCCACATATTTACATAGCAAGATACTTTCTGAAATGATTTTGCTAAATAATGATTCCTTCACAGAGCTTTGAGAAATAGTTTCCTCATGGTGATGATGAAGACGGAGAAGTGGAACTTCACAGAAAACTGTTTAGCTCAAACACAGATGTATTTTCATAACACTGTCTTAAATCCTAATATTCCCAAGACTTATTCACAAGGCACAAAATCAGGCATACTCAAACAATTCTATCATTTGAAATCAAATTTCAGAAGGAAAATTATATAGAGAACCTACCTGCTCACCCCTGAAGCTAACAACCAGGTTTAGGAATGCAACACATACACACTGGTGCAATTTAAGAGCCTGCACAAAAGCTGAAGGAACTACAATAGCTAGCATGAGGCCACTTTTAAAACTTGACCTGGCTGGTGCACAGGAAGAGTGTAATTAATATTCAGAATGCCATTAAATACAGCTAAACCAGGCAAAGCTCTACTCTTTTCTACTACACTGAAATGAAATTCTGACCCTGCAGCTCTAGGAGCTCCCAGGCTGACAGTGACAGCAGGAACAACACGCCATGTCATCTAGGGATGACAGGTGCTGGCATTTCTGAGCCTCTGTGAACGTCTACGCTTCATGTTTCCAGCACGTACTTTGCTTTTAATTGTCTTGTAGCACTGCAGGACAATTCACTCTAAAAATGCATTGGTGCAGCTTAGTGGAGCTGGACTCCCTGGACTGAGCCTAAGCCATGGGTTCCACTCTTTTGCTGTTCAGACCTCTCCCTAGTGCAGCTTCGTGTTGCATATCTGGTTTTACAAAGTATTTATCATCAGGGTTAGTCTCTTGCTTTGATATTTCAAACATAATTCCACAGACTACTAACAACTTTTGATTTCGGCAACTTCTAATGACAGCCCTTTAGAAGAAGCCGGACACAGACAAAGACTAACACAAACAGAGCTTGAAAGCAAGTTTTGAGTTTAGGGTAGGAAAGACCCCTCACACTTACGGATCTGGAAAGCATCTATTCCATGCCTCAAAGATCCTTGGGGATTATAAATGTGGAAACTAAGAACAGAAAAGGAATTATTCACCACATTATTAAACATGACAAAAAGCTTCTGAATTGAAGCTTAAAACAGCCTATTTAAGATTCCAGCAATCTCTGGGACTTTGGCAACAAAAATGTTCAAAAGCCTTTTATAGTCGCTGTCAGATTTATGTAAAGCATTTGAGATTCCTGTGAACTTATTTATATAACAACCTAGAACTTGAAGCCAACTTGAAAGTCTTCCTATTCTAATTATTCAGTATTGGAGGTGCTGTACAAAAGATACTCAGTGTTCTTTGTTGAACATGTCCTAAAATGGTGGCCAGGAAAATATAGACTTTGGGTGAACATTTTATGGGATGGCTGTTATTGTGGATGAGCTGCACCATTTGATATAAAAGTTACTTGGTGATTTGTTGTCCTGTTTTCTGCTCAGAGACATTGGGAGGATATCACTGTGTGCTACATTCCACCCACATTCTGCCCCAATAGTCTGGCATCATTATTTTTAGGAAAATGCTACAGTATGTTAAAATAAAATAAAATAAAATAAAATAAAATAAAATAAAATAAAATAAAATAAAATAAAATAAAATAAAATAAAATAAAATAAAAGTTATAATCTCTTTTCAGAAATGTACCACTAGAATACTTCCCGGAGTCAGGCTCAGGATGGACATAGGATATTACTGGGAACTGAGGCCCAGCTGACCTGGATGCAAGGCACTGTCATTCACAACCATTTGGCTTCTATCTCACATGAACGCTCTGCCATCACTCTGGGTCATGCCTTCAGCTCCAAAATGGAGAGGGACATCAGCTGTAAATGCATCCAGCATCTCTCCAACAGCATCCACACTGCAGGCAGGGGACACCAAGGGAGCAGGAGCGGGACACGACCTCACTGGGTCTGCAAGATGCAGTAAAAGCCACTATATGGTAAAACAGTTCCCATCCCAAGAAGCCTTTCAAGCTTTATCTTTCAAGATCATTTGAATGCAGTTTCCACCTCGTCACCCTCTGCCCAAAAGCTCTCAATGCCATTTCCCTTCTTCCCAGCTCCCAGTTTTCCTGTTTCACCATTTCACTATCTCACTGAGGTCACTCATCCTCTGCTATTTCAGCTACTCCCCCTTCCCCCTTCATGTCAGCACTTCCCAACCACCCAGGCTGTGCATACTTTGAACACAGACTTGCTTGTCAAGCAGAGCTCTAATTATCTCACATGTCTTTCTATAGATACTTCATCAGGTGTCTGCAGCTTCACAAAACCAGGGGTCTAAGAAGAAATAAATACAAATCTTAGAATACTGACATTCCACAGAGACGTTATTGTGCATTACAGACACAACAAAGGGCATTCGCCTGTATTATCTGGGATGTGAATTATCTTTTATAAGCATTGTGAAACTGGTCAGATTGTTTTATCCCTACACATCTCTAACCAATCAATACCCAGATGAGGGAACCTACATGGAAATTAAGAATTTCTTCACTGTAAACATACAGTTCCTCATCATTCTTGTTTCTTTCATCACTATGCAACTCAGTAAATACTAGCTTGTATTAATTATTCAAAGCAGGAGAAAAGTTATAACCCAAATGTGACGAGAAGCAAAGTACACAAGATAATAATTCCTTTCATTTATCATAATTTTGCCACGTCAATCAAAAACCAGAAATGTAGTTGCAGCACACCTAAAGAGAAACCCACACATGAACCACAAGCATTAAGGATGCCAGCCTGTCTGGCTTGGGGTTTTGTTTGGTTGGTTTTGTGGTGTCTTATTTGTTTCATCGTGCTGATGAGCATAGTTTAACACCCATGGATTGTTATAAGCCAATGTGGATTCTCTCTCTTCCTGTGTTTCTTTCTTACAGGATTATTCCATAGACATTCCGGCTGTGGGATTTTTATGGATTAAGACAGAAGCCAGCAGCATTCTTTATTCACTGCTTTTTGGCATACAAACACCACTTTGATTGCTTTTCTTTTTTTCCACTTAATCATGTTTTAGACAGCATCCAGGTTTAACCCATCCGAGCTCCATTTTCCCTTTTTCCCTTTAGCCACAAGAGTTACAGACAGAGGTTACAAAGAGCAAGGAAAAGGTAATTTAATATTTAGTTCAATGACGCCTGTGGAAGAATCTTGTGAACCTGTGCTGAGATCTCAATGAATCACCAGTGACTTATGATGCAAAACCAGTGACATAAAGGGATAAAACGTCCATAAAGTCTTTAGGACTCCATTAGCTATTAGAAATAAAATATTAATATCTCTAATATGAGCATCCTTAAGACATGAGCAGTGAATTGTAGGCCCTGGGTCAATCTCATCCAGTTTATGCCAGTACCGATCCTACTGTAAGGAGAAAGGTGGGAAACCCATCCACACAGGGAACACAACAAAAATGAGCACCCCTAATTTCCCTTGTGTTGCCTGGATCACTTGCACTAAGCAAAGTGAAGCCTCTACAACTTGTGTTTTATTTATTTCACAGGCAGGTGTAAGAATAGTGCCAGCTGAAACCTCTTCGGTGACAAAGCAAAACCCAGTGCCTTTTACTTCCTACAGTAGTTCCCATGTCCCCAGGATCACTGCACATTAAAAGTGAACTGAAACTTCTCTCACTGCCATACAACTTTCCCTCAAAAACAAAAGCCCTGAGAAAACATCTGAAGAGAAACCAAAAAGGCAGGGAACAAACACCTCACTCTTCCTTGCAGAAGACATCTTTTTCCTTCTGGCAGAGAAAACACCCAGCTGTACTCACTACCAAAGACAGGCAGGCACGACCTTCCTAAGCACGCTGATCCACACGGTAAGTTTGCACTTGCTTCTAAGCAGGCCTGTTTTCCTGCTTTTTGATGAGGACATATTTACTTTGGGGGATTGTACGATGCTAAGATGTCTAATAGGATACAGAACCTTTCACCTGCAGGTCAGTGTGTCCAATTTCAGCCCAGCTTATGCAGCTTAATCTTGCACCATGCCATGAGCTCGGCAGGGACCGTCCCCAGCTCCCGCAGGCACCGGGGGATGCTCCGGGCTCTCGGCAGGGACAGGAGCGCTCAGCCCCCGGGAGCAGCCAGCTCCTCCTGACGGAAAGTCGATCGATCGTGCTGCACAGAGACCCAGGTGAAACACTGTGCTCTTGTCAGCTTTGTTCCTGCTACATTAATAAAAGCAAACGCGGGGCTGCCCCGTTCGTTGCACGGAGTTGCGGTGACAGATGCACTTTCACCAGGCAGGCACACGGCCTCAAGCGCTTCTGCAGCCCACAAGGATCTGTTCCCAGCACCCAGCCCGTGGCACACCCAGCCAAAAGCATGCTGTGAATAGCCACAGAGGAAATACACTGGTTCTCCAATAACACAATTCAGGGCCTTCTACAAACATTAAGCTTCTTTTTTGTTTGTTTGGGTTTTTTTCTGTATAGAAAGATAACAACGTATTAGGTATTTTGATGGCATCCAGCAGTTAGGGAAGAGTTACTTGCATGTATGCAATATTTAGACCAATCTTTTCCCAGGAAATAATGAGCCGAATTCTAACAATTCCAGCCTCATGTAGGGTGGTGGGAAAAGTCCCCTCATCTGCACTTAAGTGTGTAACACATTTCTAAATGCCTCCATTACTAATTTGGAAAACATGCTGCAAGTGCCCAGGATCAATATTAACAAAATTATGTAACACAGCTGTAACACAGTTCAGTAACACATAATGCCTCTTGGACTAGAAATCATTAGAATCAGCAAGAAAAACACTTCTTTTCTCTAGAAGAAGTTTTAATGTTTCTGAGGGAAGACAAATAAGAAGGACTTGTCCATGGGAAATATTTAACTCATCTAAAAAGAAAATGTGTTTACCTTTGACTGAGGTCAAAGTCACATGATACTGTAAGTCAAAATTGCAATTCTGACTACAAAAAGGGATCTTATTTGTGTTTTAATCTCAAAAACAGACATTAGACTACTTTGCAAGTCAAAATAAAGTTAGGTTAAAATCATAGAAACATGAAATGGTTTGGGTTGGAAGGGACCTTAAAGATCACTTAGCTCCAAACCCCCCGCTATGGGCAGGGACACCTTCGACTAGAACATTCTCTTCTATTTATTATTGAAAGAAGCTTTTTGACCGAATAAACATTTTCTATTAAACAGAAAATTTGTTTTGACAATATCATATTTTTGCTTAGAAAATCTCCCCCACAAGCAATTGAGCCTGCTTTAAAACACTGGGGGGTTGTATATGCCTGTTTCTGCATGGAAGGGGTGGCTGCTCTTCATGGCTTTCAGCTTTGCTGCCCTCTCCTCTGCCACAGAAACTCTCTGCTGGAGATGCCAGCACGGAACCCTCAAAGGGCAGCTGGCATTCACCAGCCCAGTGTTCCTGTATAACAAAGACATATGGCTGTGCATGTTGAAGTTTTGGCAGGGTTTGATGGAAAAAAAGGCTCTCAGCAACCAGAAATAAAAATTGTAAAGGAAACCTGATTTCATAATTGCATTTTTAAATGGAGATATGCACAAGAAATTATTATGTAACTACAGCCATTAGAAAATACAAAAATACATATACAACCCCTACCAGTTTATCAGTTCTAGGCCCGTGACTGCAATATTTAAGAGCTTTCTGCTCACTGATATATATTCTGCTAGCTGTCACATTGTATTTCTAAATTGTGAAAAAAAACCCTTACCTATCGGCCCCAAAGGCATTCATTTCTTCCCTGGACTTTATAAAAACTAGAACATGTTTCTGTGATATTCCTTTTACAATAGGAGGCCTGTTAAAAACAGCATCATGAATATTCTAGTTATGATAGATATGAAAGGACATAATATCCAGGAAACAGTTCTTTCTTAACATATTCATGAAGAGGTCCTTGTCAATCACAGCCAGTGAATTGAATAAAAAAATAATACTCGGAGTCTTAGGAGGATACAGCTGAGTTTTACATGCTGGAGATATAAAGACTGAAGTGAGACTGGGTTCCACTAACAAGATTCCTGGCCCGAAGTGCCTTTGTGAAATTATTCAGAAACCTGCCAATAACAATATTTCAGGCTGCAGAAATCTCCTCGGCAGCCGTGCTCCGTGTGGGTCCGTGTGCTGCTGCCACAACTTAATGGAGTCTCCCAGCTGGTGCTTTAAAGGAACGATGTCTCCAGTCGTCCATTCATCTTGGTGTTTCAAAACAATTTGCTTTATGGCCCTGCTTCTTTTGAACATTAAAAGGCTTACATCTTGAAATATTCAGGAAATAAGAAATAAACCGCCAAATGCCTTAAGCAGGAGAACAACTTACAAGGCTACTTATATATATTTTAAAGTATAAAAGCAATATTATTTCCTATTTATGCTGTGTTGCTGACTTGTTCAGCATAGATAATTAAATGAACTTTTATAATAAAATAGTTTTTTGCTGCCTTTGCTACTTTTAAAACAGGTACAAAGCATAGTATTTAAAAGATACTACTCAAAAATATATAATATACAGTCAAACTTTACTTGATTTTTTTTACATAAATCAAAAGCTAATTCCAAATATTTTAATGTACACAACACACAGTGGCAACCTGAAAAAAAGCACCACTTTACTGATATTATCAAACCACATGTCATCTTCCCAAGGAACGCCCCTTCCTGAAATAACATTACAAGCCAGTTTAAAGGGCTGTGTCCATTTTACCTCTAACACAATTACATGTCATTGAAATTTATTTTGTATCAAGAGAGCAAAAAACCCAAACCTAAGTACCACAGGTGCCTCTGTGAATTAAAATCAGTGAAATAAACCCAAAGCCATAATTACACCACACCCAGGGTTTCACTGCTCACCACAATGTCCACAGCTGGCAACCACCATTACTATAACTCCTTCAGCATTCCTTTATGCCAGACTGCTTCCAGGATGCTTAAAACATCACAGTGATTTGCCCAGGAAATGCACACAGTTTCCTGCTTGAAGATACAAATCACCTAAATGCAAAACACTGGGGTAAATTTACAACAGCTTTCAAATCCATAAATTGCATGTTTGAGATTAATCCATATATATGGCATTTCACAGCCTTGCTCCTTCATGGAGATGGAAGGAACTGTGCACTGCTGGACACCCCAGCCCACGAGGCAATATACAGTGCTGACAACTTTCATAGATTCATTGTTTGCATCCCTTTCACAGTGCATCTGATGCCAGTTCAACAGGATTTATTTCCAAAAGATAGGTATCCATGCCTAGATTCCAGGGGAGGGTGCTGAGATTTGCCAGCTCTTACTGCAAAGACATCTTAAGCACAAAATCGTTGCATTCTCTCTTTTTTTTAAACAGGAAACAAAAATAATGTAGAACAACATCACAGAACACATTGTAATGAAATCTGAAATATGGGTTACTGAAACCTTGAGGCAGAATACCAAATTGCCAGGAGTCTGTTTCTTAAATGGAAATGTCTCAGGCTTTTTTTTTCACCTACCTGTCCCAGAGTACACAGAATTGCAAACAGAAATATCCCAGCACATTTTGGACTCTGTGTGCAAGTACCAGTGGTATGCCAGATCTGAAAAAAAAACCCCAAATCAATAAATCTGTCTGGCTGTCAAATATTAGGAATACCTACTACAGGTAATGTCTGGTACAACACCACATTTATTATGTGACTCACCCTTATGAAAACAATGACTACCTGAATAATAATAGAAACATTGCTGAATCAAACAGCACTGGCTTCAGACCCTTCTCATGTTTTCACTAAAATAAATGCATGGGTTTTCTGAGCTATAGAGGTGAGATTTAACCACGTTAGAAGTTTAAACATGTGCAAGTTCAGCAGCAGCATGAACCAACATGAACACTGCAAAAACAATGAGGAACTGTTTGAAAACAAACCAAAACAGATCTGAAATGCTAAAGGATGAATTTTCTGGGCACAGAAGCTCAGTGTTTCATTTCTCCCATCACTTCACCTTTGGTAAACTTGATTCATTAGTGTATTAGTGTATTAATTGACAGTTGCTTCCTGTTGTAAGTGATTGCTTTCTAGTTCTATTACGTACTGCCAAACAACAGCACATGATTAATTACAAATAAACCAAGAACTTTGCTAACAATGGGCTGTTACAAAGCCTCCTGCCTTCAGGAAAGAAATTCTGCTGCTTACATGGCCGGGATGTTTTCCAGAGCTCCATCTGCAGCGTTTCACACACATTCAGCTGCACTGGTTTCTCAGGAGATTTTAGCTGACATTCGAGGTTGATATAAATGGGTTATTTTTTATTTCGTGCCTTACAGACTGACCCCTTAAATGCACAAAGTCATATCCCAGCGTTGGTCAGTACACAAAACATCTATCAAATGAGAAATTAGACCGTTATGGAGGACAGCAAAGGCTATATATGAGACACTTTGCAGACCTCCAGCATGAAGACCAGGTCCAACAGACAGCTTTCCAAGCCCTGCAGCCTCCCAAAGAATCCTCTGATCGATAGTGGGAAATTAAGATACTTCATTTTGCTGTCAATATAATTAATATGAACTCCACTTAGGTGATTATCTATGGTCTCCTAGCTCACCAGAAAGAAGTGGAAGTTTAAAGTGTTGCAATACCACAGCTATAAAGGAGGATGGCTGGATGGAGACATTAGACAGGCTATTTATCACTCACCTCAGCACTAATGGCAGGAGTTCATAATGATTAAGAAGATCCATTCTGTCTGAGGTTGAAGTTGAGGTGGTTTAAATCTCCCTTTCAAATCTGTTTGCAATGAAACTCCAGGGCTTTTGTATGAACAGGTCCTTGAATTGCAGACTGAGAAGACGTCCCTTAATCAAAATCTGAACTTAAATTTCTTCTTAAAAGATCAAACCAGCTGGCTGCCTATTTCCTGTTACCAGGATGAACTACGAACTCTTCTAATCAGTCACAAAGTTTCCCTCTGTCTATATTTCTTTTGGGTTTATCCGAAAATTCATTTCAGTAACTGACATTCCTGAAATTACAACTCCACAAAGTGAACCCTGTTGCTCTCTCTTGGAGCCCATCAAAAAATTGAAATCACCTATACTGGAGCAGCTTGATACTTCTACTACACAAATTTAAAATATTACATTTCCAGAGGAATAGTTACTGTTACTCGAGAAAGCAGAGTTCCACAAGTAAAATATTTCTCCATCAACTTCAATAACATTAACAGAAAATAATTATTACCTCGTGGAAAACAATTATTGTCTTCATATCATGTGGCCAAGATCAACAACACTTCCAAGGTAGCCAGACACTGCAGAAATAGAAACCTCCAAGTATTTATTTAAAACCATGCAACACAGAGGAATAACATTTATTCCTCTGACAGCTGTGGTGAATAGTTCTGGTATGTTCATGGTTCACATTTTTCGACAGGTTTTATATGGTCTTAGGAACCAACTCTTAGGAACTAATGGAATTTTACGCAGATTTCCTCTACCCACAAAAAACCCCAACAAAGGTAGACTATACATATAAGAAAAAGATGATTTACCTTGGCCCATCATAAAATAGAAAACAGATGCAGTTAAGTGGACCCTTCAGCTGAAGCTGTTAAAATACATACATCAATCATCATCATTTGGGGGCAGTCAGGAAAACAAGAGCAATGAAAATTGGTGCTTCGATCTTTTAACTTAATTTTCTTTGTAAAACAAAACAACCACATGCACAGGAAAAAATCTGAAAGTCACAAGAAGTCATTTACTAAGATCCTCAGATTCTGAAATTGTAAGTGGCCATGATTTACATGGCCTCTTTAACTTTCTGGACACATTTTTTGTTTGTTTTGTTTTTATTTAAAAGAAGCCCACTTTGCATCTGCCAAAGACTGCAGAAACAGAAGGGCCTAAATCTTTGTAACACACAAACAAAATTATTTATTTCAGCTAATATTAAGATGGAGAGATGAAGTATTTTGCTGGTTGTATTTTTCATTTATAAATAGAATTGAATATTATTTACCAAACTTGTAAGAAAAAATGATGGATACTAAATGGCACCTGCATAGTCCTGTATTCATCTCTGTAAGCCTCGCTCGAGTATTTACCAAATGACAATGCCAGACAACAACATCCCTGGGATCAGTTTCATAACTATCCAAGTTGAAGTTAAAAAAAGTGAATGAATCACTTGTAAAAGCTTTCCTTCTATCACAATATCCCTCTTTTTTCTGACAGGATTTTCTCAACTAAGTAATGATTTATTGCCACAAAGTACTAAATACTCATCCGGAAAAACCATATTCAGTTTTAAGAACATTGTCTGTTTTACCAGGAACATTAATCTAAAAAGTTTTATTATTAATATTCTGGAAAACATTCTACTTTACACCCCTTCTTAATCCATTCCTCCATGCGCTTTTTCTAATTCAGAGATTATCCTGCTTTTGGAATAATTCTCCCCAATCTCATCACACCGCCACACAGTATCTCACTGCTGACCTACTTTGAGTCAGATGCTAAATCCAATAAAGTTAATCAAACACCTTTCTTCTCCATAAAGTACAGTATTTCTAGCATCTTTCCCTCTCTGAGAGTTGAGATCTTTAGTTACATTTCCTCATTGCTGCCTTGCTTCCACGCCTTCATGCTCAACCTCCCTCTGTAAAATCTCCAAAACCAAGAGAAGATGAAGAGGGTGAGAGATTTTCTGCTGAGGAAAGAAGTGGGGCTTGTGGGTTAAAACTAATTGAATTCAATTTGTCTTTGCAACATATTCCAAAAGTAACAGAAGAAGGTAGACTGTGACATTAAATTTTGGAAGGAACTTACTCAGCATAAGAAGGAGCTGAGGAGCCTGAATACCTGACAATGATCCAGATAGCTCTCACTGGCTACAAGTCATACAAAACTACTGTTTCCAAAAGTTACTTCTAGAGAAGTGCAATAAAATTCCATTTTAAAAAAAAATCAGCATTCAAACAAGGAAATGGCCAGCTACATATTTAGTTTGGCTGAAATCTTTCTTGCCTAATGCTTAGGCATACAGTGGAAGGCTCTGTAATCCTTTCACTTTATTTCATTTCATTTTATAATTATTTAGTATTTTGTGCATAAGCAACTTAAATATAACTTGGGAGTAGAATTCAAAGAAATATCATATTTTTTCAAAAATAACATGAAGAAATGAAGTAGCAGATATCGCAAAAGATCAAATCGCCACATTATATAACTGACAGAACTTTTCATAATTCTGTTTCTCAAATCAGCTATAAAACCTCACTTTGTGCTTTCTCAGGAACCATCAAGGACCAGAGAGTGAAAACATAAAGGACGAAGTATTGAATAAATGGAATGGAACAAGGCAGTGCATCGTGTGTGATGCAGAATCACCCCATACCTTTACAGCTGGCATTCAGCGCTGGCAGGGAGCGAGCGCCTGCCACAGCAACGAGCCAAACAAAACACTGCTGCATTCCTCTGTGCTTTAAATCCAGCTTTGGATACAAACCCACCAGGTCAGCCCCCTCCTGGGACATCTCGTGAAGGACTTGCACAGGTTGAGTTGGGAGCCCATGAAACACACAGAGCCGGAGTTAAACCTCATGCACATGGGAGCACCCACACCTTTCCAAGGGCACTTCGACTGACTTTCATGCAAATTAACACACATAAGAACACACAGAGAATGCACAAAATGGCTACACAATTCACAGTGTAATTCTGGTGCTGTTACAGTAAGTTTGATCTGTTTTCACAAGTATAACATGGGGGGTTTACCCCCCTATTTTTTCTTTAGAACTACGCAAAGCAAGGATAAAAGTCTAAACAACCCCATCCCTTTGGAATCATGCATAGAAAAATGACATTTGCCACAAAGGATTTCATTTTGCCAAGACTCTAAAAAACACAACAAGTAACATGACAGGGGAAAGATCAAGAAAAAGCCAGAAGGTTAAAAGAAAATAGGCAGTGCTGTTTAAGTGCTCCACTTGTAGCACAAGAACTTCCCTCCATCAGTAAAACACAGGCATCTGGAAATTCCTTAACTGACAAACCTCAACACCTGAACATAGAAATTTACAGGTATATTAGAACCTGCAAATAATTGCACAGCCAAAAAATTGTCCGGAGAAACTACAGTGCACTTGACCCCACTGCTCATGTGACTCCTCGGGGAGTCCACTCAGGCTACAAAATCAGCAGAAAAGTGGTCAAGCCAAAGAACCTCAAGTTTGAACTATTTCGTTTCAGGGTAGCTGCATTTGGCTGCAGTAGCACGAAGCTCAGCACAGGGAACTAAGTGCAACTTGTTTACTTAGACCACGGAGAGCAGGATCAGCAGTAAAAAGCAATGTTTTCTAAGATCCCATTTTTAAAGCCATACGAAGTCTTAGAGGAACAAAACTAATCCTCACCACACAAAAAATATATCATAAGATCTAAGCCACTCTAATGCCATAATGTAATTTTCCTCTATTTCCATTTCAACCATTAATGACTACTTAGATATTTACCAGAGCACCTCATATCCCTCCATTAGAGCATTCACTTGCCTCTCTCAGGCAAGGACTGCGCTACTTAACCGTCTGATAAGTACCATGAGCAGTTAGAACACTGCATAAATAACAGAATATATTCAAGGACATGTGGGGGACACTGGGCCCAAACAGCCAGGTGTCTTCCCCAAAAATCTATCACCATTGTCAAAATCTGTGCGGTCAAGTTACATAGGACAGAGAATTAAATGAATAGATCTGTCTCTAGCATAACCTACATTTTTCCTGAGGGAGTAGTCAGAGATGCATCAGCTAGCAATGGACTGGGGTCCAGGAGATGGGCACAGGAAGGACGTGCCCTGGACGCACCTCCTCTGTGGCTGCTCCTCACTGAGAGGATGGGCAGAGGGAAGTCTGTGCTATTTTCTGAACAAATATTGTGTGCTATTGTGAACAAATAGTCTGTGCTATTTTCTGTGAGACTCCTTCATTTCAAGCTTTTGCCATGTTCCCCCTCCCAACGAGCCCTGCATCTTGGGCACTGCAATGCAACCTTTACTGCTCTGTTAGCTGATGGGTCTCAGGTGTGTTGGGGTCGGTGTCATTTGGGATCTTGCATGCAGCACAGCAGATGCCTCCCAGCAGTGGCCTGTGCTCATGTGTGCTCAGCTATTAGGAACAATTCCCAGGAAAACCCAGAATCCTGGGCCCTCCATATTGTCGTGGGAACTTTCACTTAGAGAGGCACCCACTGCGACTGTACCTGCAAGAGACCATTAATCACATGAGCAAGACACGTTTCCTATTGTGCCATCTAAAGCAGAACTCCCATCCATTAAAATGTATTTTAGAACAAAAGGTTCTTTTAGATTTATTTCCATACTAAATACTAAAGTAAAGCTCAGCTTCAAGTTGTCCTGCAAATTCATGCTTTTGCTGTTGTAGTGCACCATTTTCTTGGGGTACACAAGGACTACAAAACAGGCTTAGTAAAATTTGATAGAACAGTTTTCTCTTTTTTTAACTGGGCTTATTAAAAAACCCAAACACCTGCTCTTCCACCCTGCAAAAGAACCCCAAAAAAACCCTACCACAACCGAAAAAAAACCCAAACCCAAACCCCTTGAGAAAACCCAAAAAAGCCCCAGTTTGCTTCTGGAAATTTGACAGGGCTGGGTTAGACACCTGGGAAAAAAAACTCCCTTCGGCATGACCCCAAATTAATAGTATAATACTGGAATGGATTTTCCTGGGGATATTGTGGAGCATCCATCACCAAAGATCTGGGGGGGGAGAAAGGGTTAAACAAACATTTGAGAGGCAGAGCATCAGCATAAACCAACACAGGCTGGTACTGCCCTGGGACGGCAGAGTGTGCTGACTACCTCTTGGGAGACCTCCAAGCCTATTTTCCTATGATTCTAAATTGTGTTTGTGTGTGTTTTTCCCCACAAAATGCAAACCTACATAGCCCAAGAGAAAGACTGTGTTTAGTTTGAAGTTATACAAGAAAGTGCATCTCTAGGGGGGTAGAAGTGGGAAAGGTTAAGAACTTCAAACACAGCCAAAAGGATAGTCATATTTTCAACATTGCCTTGAATGTGTTTCACATCGCTACAAAACTCTCAGATATAGAAATGATTTGTGAAAAAGCAGCTTCCTTATGGTTCATCCCATACAGAAGATCCTGTATGTTAGAGGATGATTTTGACTTCAAGTTGTGTCAGTCAAAAAGATGTGGCTAAGCAAATAAACGTGGGTTTCTTCAAGTGGTGGCATTTCTGCTTCTCAGCAGATCAGCACTTCCAGTTATGAGCAATCCATGTGCACACAGAGGATTTCACCTCATAATGTCCAGGAGGGCCTCCCTATGATGGCAGCTGATGCCCTGAACCCTGCACGTGCTGCCCACGGCCTCTCCTCACCAGCTATCAATATAGGTGGAATAAAGTCTGGTGGAATAGTTACGAAAGTTTCTCTGAGTGAAGCAGCAAGGAGGGAGGTGTGACAGGAATTCTCTAAGAGGCAAGAGGGTATACAGGAGGTCTTTGCATCTCTGCCTTCAAGGTGTCTGTCGAACCTTCCTACAGACCAGAGGGGACTTTTCTCCCTGCACTGCAGTTAGTGAGGCGCACAGAGGTGACTCCAGCCTCCACAGACCAGTGTTTGTTCTGGGATAGCAATTCCAGTGTTGAAGTCTTTCAGGCTAGTAACTGTTTAAGTATAAGATAATATTCCTGTATGATTTCCAGAGCCAGAGACTTGTATAAATTAGACATGTCATGAAAAATCTGAATTATGTGTCGCATGGTGCAGCAGAGGGTAATATGCAGACCTTTATTATGTAATAAAACAATTGTGTGCTGGGGTGATATTTATGGCATAATCCTGTATGTCCTCATAGCACTCTTCGGAAACATATAATTTAATACGCACTGTATATTTTGTCTCTGTGTGTTTACATTTAAAGTAATGCAAACTTTATTCTCTAAAATCCCAGTAATATATCTGGAAAGGTTATTGCATGGCATACTGGTAAACACAACCATAAGCCATTCTCTCTTGAAAAAGGCCACTTACTGCCTATTTCTTTTTCTGTGACTCATTCTGCATATTTCTTTAATATTTTCCTTTTTAAGTCTGAGCAAGCTTCCCAAATGCTTAATGAGTAGGCTCTAAGGCTTTAATTTTCAGCCAATCCTAACTTTATTACAAAAGTTTATCAAGCTATAAACACACTACTTCACTACGTTGTCATGTTTTTATAAAGTAGTTTATAAAAGGTGACATCTGGCAAAGAGGCAGATCTATAAAAATCATGCTGGTGGATGTAGTGTCATTTTTTCTGCCATCCTCCCAGAAAGAGTAATATTATTTTGACACACACATTCATCCCCACTGTCAAGCTTCTATTTTTATAGTTAGCTTACTGCACATATCCTTAAGCTATACAAAACCTTTGGGCTAATGTAAAGAATGACATTTCTGCATATTTATTATAACACTTATTTTAGGGGTTGACTTTGCCTGATAGGATTTTTCCAAGTACAATGTCATTTTCGTGACAATACACTTCGTTTGGAAACAATAAATAAAGATGCATGAGAAGTCATGAAAGGCCAAATATGCACGGACAAGTGTACAGCACCTCAGCTCAGCAAGCCCTACACTTGTCCTTCTTTAATATTTTATCAGATGTGTGAACTGTGTTTTGGAGTTCAGCACAAACTTCAGTGTACGTAGCATAATGAAATCTCTCCAGGACATTATAAATTTCAGCAGGGTATAATTTTAATACTGTGGAGGTTTTAGCTCTGACATGTTGGGATATAATTTCTTTCAAAGAGTCCATTTTTTTCCATGTTTGTGTTGGCTCAAGCACAGCCAGGATATAAGCAAGTGAAAGAGCACTGAAATCAGGAAGCTGATGAAGCACTTTTGTGATTTAATTACAGCAAATAACTGATTAATCTCTGCTATGTCTTAGCTTATCTGCTAAAGTAGATGATATGAATCCCAACACACCACAGAAAGGTTGTTTCATTTGATTGTGCATAATGGCTTGCTCTTTCTCAGACTTCCTCCAATACAATGGCTACCTTACTTTTTAAATGTGAAGTCTATCATTATTCACCTCTGTTGAATGCTAGACCTCTAAAATATTTAGCTTTAAACCACATGCACTATTCATGGAATGACTTTTTAGTGCCTTTTTCCAGTATTTAAAAAAGGAACAGAAGTGTGTATTCACACACCAACAAGCCCAAAAATTTAACTGCTTTTGAACATGACACTGATGTAGACAAAACCAGAAACAGGAGTCTGTTCACAGCATCATTATTCTGCCATCAAAAGGGTTCAATACTGGAAATTCCTGAGCAGAGATCATTATTGGCAGTTCAATAAATGATAATTTGGGTTAGGAGCAGCATTCTGCTCCTTAAACAGTGCACTGTCTTTGAAGTTGATGAGAAACATTTTACAGTGTATTTTTTAATGCTGAATTCAAATGACATAATATCACAGATCTATTAAGAAAGCAACATCACCCTCTGGATTGTTCACTATAATTGTGGTACAGATCAAGACTTGTTTAACTTGATTGTTCCAATTCTAATATCTAGCTCTAATATCCCAATTCCACAGCTGCACATGAATAGTCAGATCTTTGTGTCTGTATCATGCCCTTATACGCTTCAATTACAGAATCAGCGACTATTTTTCTCTCTAAATAATCTAACTTCAGTATGAGCCATAGGAGAGAAGGGCCTCAAGTGCACTAAGCCTGGAATTTCAAAGGATTTCTGACCCTAGGGCAGAAGTAAAGAAATAGGAAACCACTATAAGGGTGAAAGTAACAAAATCTTCCTATGAATCCATCCTCATATCTGCTGCTTTAATATCTTTTCATCTTTATGTACAATCAGCAGTCAAAAACAGGTCTTCAGAAACACCAGAATGTATGCCTAATTGTGCTGAAATATATATATTTACATACTGCTGTGCCTTCTAATTTGCCAGGCTACCTTCACAAGATGCAGCCAGGGCTAATTCGTGTCTAAAAATTCCCTTTGAACACTGCATTATATTTAGTACAGAAATCACAACTTTAAAATGCCATTTTCAGTCTACGTTGCACACGTACTTACTGGGCACCTGGAACAATCCACCCCTTGGAATTGTTCTGGCATGACTGAGGGAATCACCTCCTTTAAGCAAAAATCTCGAGCAGTGCCTCTGTGTTCCAATACCATCAAATATAAACCAGCACATTACGTTTGGATGGCAATAAGGGAAAAGGGGCAGACATACATCAATGTGAAAAACAGCACAGAGGGCATTCTGGAAGGCCTAGACTGAGAAATACCCTGCTGGAGAGTCATGTAAACATAATGCACTGGGGAAGCTCTTTATAGATCTGATCTGGCTTTGATTAGTTCTGTGGTATTTTGCAAGGTAGTACATTGGAGTGTCATGGTAATCAAGGACTGGAAATATTATTACCTAGAGTCAGCAATAATGAGAACGGAACCTCTAATTTCAAACTATAAGATAACACATTGATTAATAACCATGGGATGATTAGTCAATCCAAGACCTTAATGCACAATGGAGAAATTTATCCATTATCTGTTCAATGTAATTCTTCTTTCATCTTGGTGACTTTAAAAACAACCAAGGAAAATTACTGTCCCTCAGTAAAGGCTTTTGAATTTCATATGCATTTAATTAGATAACTGCCAGCCCAAGGACAGGAACCATGACAAATAGTTGTTCTTTCAAAATTAGAAGAATAGACTGTTCAATGAGCAATATTGATGTTCTCTTGTACTGAGTTATACAGGAGTCTGCTACTACTTCCTTTAATTTATCTAACCATTTTTAAGATTTAATGAGTTTTTTAACACGGTTTTAGTTACATATGCTAGTTGGTCATTTTAAAAAATGTTGCTAAAAGCAACAGTACCTGCATAGACAAATGCATACCCCACCACAATCTTCTTGGAATTAGGGATGAAAGTACAATTTACTTAGAAAAAAGGGCATTTGGGATTAAGAGGCCATCTTTATGTTAGCAGAAAAACAACAGTTAATTCTGTTTAATCTGTTTAATTGCTTCAATAGCCATAATAATAAAGATTAGCTGGCTGTGAAACACTTAACTATAAAACAAAGGAGGATTTTTTTTTCTATTTCTGGTACTGGGTGTTGTTTTCTGCTTTTGCAGGATGAGGGTAAAATGGAGGAAGAGTTTTTTTTCTGATCTTGTTGTTTGGGTTTTGGTTTTGATTTTTTGTTAGGCTTTTTTTCTTCTAAAAATTTTGCAGCAACAGTCAACTATCTCCTTCTTCCCTACTACGTATACACACAGTCTAAAGGCTGCCCAGCACATGAAGCACAGTTTATTTATTGCTAGGAGAACCCCTCTCCTGTTCCACAGGGGGTTACAACTTGACCATCCCGAGTTTGGTACAAGAGCACTTGAGATTTAAAACACCAAGGACAACAACAGGAGAAAAAGACCTTCAACACCCTCCTGAACTGCCCCTTCCCAGTACTCCCCACGGCAGAAACAAGATTCCAGCTCCACTCTTGCTGTGGGCTTACAAAACCTTCTTGATGACCAGAAGAAGCACAAAAGCCATGTCTGTGCTAAGTGCTGCCTTCCCCATCAGCCTGGCTTTAACTCCGAGCTACTCTACTTGCCAGACCTTGTGACCAGCCTGTGCCCACGTGGGCTCCCATGGAGGGGCACTGACCACCCCCACAACTGGATTTGGCCTCAGGCTTCCCCAGAGCTCCAGGAACAGACTTTCTGCCCCAATGATTTTAATTTCATTCAGTAATCACCTATCAGACACATTTGCCTCAAAGGAAACCCTTTATACATTAAATGTCAGACCTGAAATAATTTATTCCTGAAAGGGTTAAGCTCACAGGACATTTTACTTGGCAAGTAAAACAGCGTGCTCTCTAAACACGACACCCAGATACCCAGTGACGAAATGTTTCCCTATGTTTATACCACTTTGATAATTCTCTGTGTGTATTACACACAATCAAGACATACAGGTTTCAGAGGGATTCTGAGCACATCGCTCAGACTGACAGAGCAAGTATTCCAGACAATTGGCTCCCTGAGGGTCAAGACAGTGATGCTCAATCAGGATTCAAACGGGTCATAAACCCTTCATGGATCTCGCTCAAGTGGGTGGTGATGTCTCCCTGGGGCAGCTCATCCTTTTCTGCTACAGTAAAGCACTTGTCATTACAGACAAACTGCCCGTCAGTCTTAGGCACTCATTTAATCGAGACTTAGTGAGAACAGCAAATATTATCAGTGCCACAAAAGCCCTAAAGAGACAAATATATTAATCATAACTGCCGTGATGGTAATTTAAGACACTCTCGAAACTCTACTGGTGGTCCTTATACTGTGACTGCTTTTTAATGTAGACAGACCAAAACTGGGTGCTGAAGTCAGGCACTGCCATTTAGGTTTAAGCTCTTCAAGACAAATGCACTGAGGAGAAAGGGTGCCAGAGTACCCCTGAGCACAGAAACTGGGAGTGTGCAGAGCACTTCTGAATGTTAGAAATCTTTCATTCAAAACCCAGGTCAAGGTTCCATGCCCAAATTTTAAGTACACAAAAAGGAAACTGGTCTTCAAACCTCTCAAAATGCTCAGAATAGCTCAAAACATTTGCTTTTGCAACAGTTCAGATAACCTGGCATATAACCAAGGCAGCTACAATAAACTACAAGCTTGAAATGAAAACCCAACACAATCCTGGCAGCTTGGGACACAATGCTTTTATTGTACTGTTTTTATATCTAATTATGCTCCTATGCAAAAAAAAAAAAAAAAAAAAAAAAAAAGAGCGAGAGAGAAAGGAAGAAAAACACTGTTATACACTAAAGAAGTGTTGTGATAATCTAACACTAGGCTTGACTGGCTCAATAAAACCTTCCAAAAAAGGTTTGCTTGCTTTCTCTACACCATCCTACAACCACACGATTCCACACTGATACAGTCCCAAAGTTAATCTAGCTCAGAATCTCTTCACTGCTATAAACAGCTAAGGCTTTGGTGTTCAGCTCATGTCTTGGAGTAAGGATGAACACATGATAATTAATTTCTTGGGTTGCTGTAACATGCAGAATGAACTCTTCGCTCATTCAGCTGCACACACGCAGGTGTACATTTGAGACTGGATATTATTTTTTTTATCCTCAGCAAAGGAGTCAGCCAGTGTAACAGTGATGTCATGTTCCCAGGAGGACAAAAAAACCCCAGTGATATAAATCAAGTGTTGTTCTGCTACAACATAAAAAACCTACTGAAAAAGAAAAAAAAACCAAAGCTGTTTCCAACCTTGCCCTTCCAGCTGGTTCTGGTCCCTACTCAATCCCCACCTCTGCTCTGCCTTGCAACAACACTTCTCTCACTATCTGAGAGTTTTCTCTTGGCTTCCTGGGGAATTCCAGTGCACACATACCCAGGGACACACTGGTGCAAGCCAATAAACCTGGAAGCTGTGCCGGTGCACCTCTGGGATGCCCAGTTCACGTGCACAGCTCCAGACCTTCCGCAGTGACCCAGCTCTGGCGGCTCCATGGAGCACCTCTGGCTCCAGGTGTTTCCTGCAGAAAACCATCATTCCTGCCTGGCCCTCCTGAGGGATGGCTGACAGGCCCATGAGCCCAAAACTGCTTTCACATCAGAGAGCTCTGTTTAGCACCCACCAGTCCTTTTCACACATACACATCCCTCAGAGGCTTCATCTTTTGTGTTCAGAAACAGGCAAGTTATTCCCATCACATCGCTTCCAAACCAAATTTCTCTCACAATGCATATTTATCAAACAATTCAGGAATATATAAAATACATTTCTACATAGCAGGTGGATAAAATATATTCTATTAATGTAAAACTGTTTTAAGTTGAAAATCTTGTGACTATATTCCAAAATATTAAAGCATACATCATAGTATTTAGCAGGATAAACCAAAGCAGAAACTATATTTCAATAATGGGGGTTTACAAGATACTTGTACTGTTTTCAGCACAAATACAGCAGCACAATAAAGAGAAATGAGGCTCTCATGGCCATGGCTGTTATTATATAAGGTTCTTTATCCAAAACTTCTTGACACTTTTCTTCAAAAACTTTGAACCTGATCAATACCCATAACTAAATAGGCCTGGAAATCAATCTGTGTTTTCAATCCCCCATATTTTATGAAAAAGAAATAAACCATTGCATGTGAAACAAGAAACACATAACCCCAAAGCAATCTGAAACCTTTTTACAATACTCAAGACAGATTAGTTTGAACAGATTCAGTGACTTTATTTTATAATAGATAATAATGTTATATACATAGTGACCACACCAGAAAGCTTTGAAAATAATATACAGTTAATCATACACTACTAAAAATTTTATAAGCATTGGAAAAAAATTACAATATTGGATATTAAAGTCTTGTCCAGCCAAGTATACAAACTTTGGATTGACTTACATCACATTTGAGTAACCTGACTTACTGAAAAACAACTACTTATAAGAATAAATCTGAGTATGCACTTCTCTTTGATTCTAATCTGGAGCTTCAATTCCTAAACCAATACAGGGAGGAGTAGGAAGATGATCCTTACAAGAAACATCTTCACCAAAATGCAGAAGAAATTAAAAGCAACCAAACAAAAAAGCACTCGGATTTGAAAAGACCTGTTATTGTCCAGTGGCAAGAATCCTAGAAATGCTGCAAAACTTCAAGTTGGCCAAGAATCAGTCAGGTATAATTTGGGCTCAGCTCAGCATCCTTTTGGCAGAGGGATAAACTGGATAAACTCTCAAGGTCTCTTGCAGCCTACAAATTTTGTGAAGTGATTTGGGATCTATAAAGACAAAATCCATCATATAAACATAAAAGGGCAAAATTCTGCACTTTCTTTAGTGTGTGCAAGGCCCCAAACACAGAGGGAGAGAAGAGCTTTCACTTCAAAAGCATTAAAGGCTTTAGTGCAAAGCCCAGGGTTAGGATCAAAGGGAGGCCTGAGGTGCTGGATGGGATGGGGGAGAAGGAAGCCCATCCCTGCTGCTGCCAAGCAGGCAACGAGGAGGGACAAGGGGACATCCTTACTCCTGCTTTGTGTCATGGGAAGTGTACTCACCAATATTCTTGCAGATAAAAGCAAAAGCAACTTTCCAGCTGGATCCATGCTGGCTGAACATATTTGTGAACAGCTGGGAAGGTGGAAAGCATGGGCTCATCCTTAACACTCCTGGAAAATTCTAGAAGAATTCTGCATGTGAAACCACAGCCAGAACACACAGTAGTAGGGATCACCTCATTTTAAAATGAGAAAGTCTTTTCTAGCTTGGGTTTTTCCTGAAACCTATTGTTTATGACATGAAACAATAACACTGGGTCTTTATTTTCCATGTATTTGAATTCCCATGTCCTGAAAATAAAGGAACTAAATATGCTTGCTTGAGATTTTACCGAAAAACTAAGAATGAGCATGCACCTCAATGTGTCACCAAAAGAGTATTTAGTAGGTTTATAATTGCAAAGAAAAACAGCACATTACATTTACAAGTGTCTTTTCAGAAACAAGTTAAACTTCTCTTGACTAATTACAATATTTTGGATTGATCCACACATAGCTGGATATTGCTGTGTTGCAAAAACACAAGAAAAATAAGAATGCTTTAAAACATGAGCACTAAAATTAATACAGGAATGAGGCAGCTGTTCAAAACTATCCATTTATTTAAACGTGAGGTCTGTTACCTTGGTGTCTCTACTGTAACTCAACACTTTTAACACACATTTTGCTTGAGCTCCTTCAGGCTCATTTTTGGAGTTCACAGCAATAGTCCTGTGCTACCGGAGGGCCTGGAACAGTGCAGACCATTTAAGTGGCAGCCAATTCATCCCCTTCTCCAACAAGTAGAGATGACAATTAGTGACAAACACAACCACAGTGTTCCCTTGTTGGACCAGAGCAGCTCCTTCTGTCAGAGCAGTTGCACAGGTTCATCATGACTTGGTGTCTTCAGTTCAGACTCTTACAAAAATGGGTGCGAAGGGCACTGAAAAACGCCGTGAAAAGGCAAATGAATTAATGAAAACAGCACAGTCGGGCTGAACACTGCTAATAAGCGCTGCTTAAACACATCAGAATTCATTCTGATGGACTTTCCCTCTCTTTCAAACCATTTCCTTTTGTGTCCATTGTGTTTCTGAGGGTGAACCAGACACGATGAAAAAAACCACTAATGCAAAATCAGCAATTAGCTCAAGAGTCAGATTCACTTTGGAAATTGCCAAGTATTGGAGCAAGGGCAGAGGGAGAGGAGACAGTTACATTTGCAAACTTAACAGCCTTTTATTACCTGTCTCAAAATTAAAGCCACCACGGCAACTGAACCCCATTTTTTCAGTAGTGCAGATCACTTTTTATCTTTACAGAGAAACTCAATCATTAAAATAAAAGAGCCATCTCTGTGAACTGGACTTCTTGAATGCAACATTTGAGTAAGTGCATTTGTCTTCAGTATTAAGGACATATTCAAGATTTCTTCCATTTTGGACCAAAACCACTTTTTCTTTTCTGCCTGCACTGTGGGGAACTGAGGATCGCTGACACTCTCGTGACTTGCAGGTTAGATTTTCTGTGATTATCCTTACATTTGCTGCCTGTATGAAAACTAAAATGGGCAGTCATTGCTACTTCATTGAATGAACCCTGGCTATGAGTGCCTGGAAAGTTCTACTAATGTCAGGAAAGGTGAATTTTCTATAGGATTTTTACTGAAGCTGCTAACTAGAACAATAACATATGCTGGAGCACGTCCATGTAAATCCTGAATTTTTCTATTTGAATTGAGCTTACTGTACTTTTCTTTGGTATGAAATATTCATGGCAAAGAAGAGAAACCTCTTTAGTGTGGGGTTAAGCTTTTAAATACTGGGAAGAATTTTTAAATGTCATGGCAATGTAAAAGCAAGCAATATAAATATTATGAGTTTTCCTAAGTCAAATCTTTGGATTTTCTGATAGTAACAGATTACATTCAATATCATTTACACATTAAGGTTTATGCTTCAGGTAAATTCTACAGGTCTTTCTGAGTACAGAATTAGTGTGCCACTTCTCCCATTACAGAACCTCTTCCTCCACGAGATCTCCAGTTTCCTGTAGGAACTGCAGTGGGGAATAGCCAGGGAAAAGGCACCAGACCCAGCACATGGAACTTAACTCACCAGCTTCCTTTCCTGGCACAGAATCATATGGAACAGTGAGGAATTTCAATTCAGCATGGGGCCCCTCACATTCTAGTTCATGAGTTTAAAAGGAGATAATTCAAATTCAGAAATAGAAACATTTACTTCTGAAGCTCACAAAATCCCATTATTTGGGAGATTAAACCTCTGCCATTTGACAAAGCGACCAGAGGATGAGTTCCCTATAACTTGAGTCACTGAAGATCATTTTGCATTCACACTCTACCCCCTCCTTATCCTTCCTCCTGTTGCTGGGAGTCCACAGGGGACAGAATTATGTGTTAGTGGGTTGTCCATTAACATATAACAGAGAGAAGACTGGGTAGATAAACTTCTTTTTCCCAGGCTGACTCCTGCCTCTGGCAGCAAGAAGATAAAAAGTTCAACTGTCCAGTTACCACAGACAGAAATAATGGACATCCAGCAAGTCCCCAGCTCCTCAGAAGTGACATCGTGTGCTCATTTAAAGCCTGCATTGATCTGCCTCTCCTCGCTTGCTTAAAAGCCCTGATAAGGTACAAAGGAGCAAAGAGAAATCCAGATTTTGTAATCAAGCTGTTTTGTACTTCAAATTAATATTTTCATATTTGCTGTAATTTAAAGATGTTCAAATCACGACATATTACCAAGCTGAACTGGTTATGCATAATTTTAATTCTTGCAATTTGTCACTTGCTTTCCAGACAATAATGTTATGTTGTTTCTAAACACAGATCATAGAGACTTTCTCACTTTATGGGTCCTGCAAATTGCTTTGTTTTACACAGCCATACTCTGTTATGTTTCAATTACAGTCACATTTTATAACTGACATTTTTAAAAGTATTATATGTTAATATATTAATTTAAGGAATGTCAGATGAAGTGTGTAGACTTAGCACTGAACATATTCTGACAGACCTGACAAAAAACATGAAAAATGTGTGCTTTCTATCATAATGATTATTTTTCAGATAACACCAGCTGTGCAACTATTAAACCAAGTGACTGCTTTTCCACATAACACCAAGTACCAGCATTCAATCATGAAAGAAATATAAATCTCCATGGGCTTTTTCCACATGCTTTAAATCAGCAGCAATCTGTGCATTTGTATCTGCACTAAAAACATGGTAAAAACCAGGAATGTCTTCCAGCTGAAAACTCCTTGGAATTTTATTGATACAGACTATGATTGGGATAAGTAGTGTTATGTTTATAGGGATGTAGTTCAGATTTAATCTAAGTTCCAAGTTAAATATGACACACATGCACACAAAATTTCACTAACCAAGTAACTTGAGCAACTACAGGAATGAATAAATCTTTGATTTCATCCTTCCCATTATTTTATTATGGAAGCCTTGGATTCTTCATCAATATCAGGTTAAGATTGTTCAAATCAAATGCATGATGAAACGTATCATTCCCCTTATGAAACTCCAAGCTTTTAAAAGAGTCTTTCCTTCTCCCCCTCTACTGTGCTCCCATAAGATCCCACCTGGAGCACTGCATCCATGGAGCTCTGGGGCCCCCAACATAAGAAGGACATGGACCTGTTGGAGTGGGTCCAGAGGAGGCTGGAGCACCTCTGCTCTAGAGTCAGACTGAGAGAGCTGGGGTTGTTCAACCTGGAGAAAAGAGGGCTCTGGGGAGACCTTACAGCACCTTACCGTACTTGAAGTGGGCCACAAGAGTGGTAGAGAGGGACTTTTTACATGGGCATGGAGTCACAGGACAAGGGCTAATGGCTTTAAACTGAAAGAGGGTGGATTTGCATTAGATAGGAAGAAGAAATTCTTTCCTTGATGGTGGGGAGACCCTGGGCACAGACTGCCCACACAAGCTGTAGATGCCCCATCCCTGGAAGTGTTCAAGGCCAGGCTGGACAAGGCTTGGAGCAAGCTGGTCTAATGGAAGGTGCTCCTGCCCATGGCAGGGGGTTGGAACTGGATGATCTTTAAAGGTCCCTTCCAAGCCAAACCACTCTGGGATTCTGATTCAGCTACCCTTGGGTATTACAAGATTCTGTCTACAAGCTGCATGTTCAAGAATAGCCTTTCCTGACAGCTTTGCAATTGGATAATGCCATCCTACATCACATGCTGCAAGACAAAAACAGTCTTCTGCCTAATTTCTGTCCTCCTCTATGGAGTTCAGATGGGCTTATTAAACACCTCCAACACTCTTTTGTGTTCATTTCAGCCTCAGAATTACACATCATCACTGTATCTCAGATCCTGAGGAAATGAAAAGGAAACACGGTCATTTCCCTGGGTACACTGTCTCAGAAGTGGTGAGCTATGAATGCTCCAGGGCAACAGCTTTTGGAAATTATGATGTTTTGAACTGGTCTGTGACCCCATAATGTGATAAATGGAATAGCTTAAAAATGTAATAATTACATTGAAATATCTGATTCAGACTATGACACCAATTCCAGGGTTAAAACATGCATAAAATGCTCTATGTAGAAAGGTTATAAAGTAGGAAAAAAGGAAAGCATAGGTTCGGCTTGGTACTGCACGTACATGTAGAGCAAACAACTGAGGCTTGTCAGGAATATAGCTCATAAAAGGTTTGACCACATTGACTGATAAGCAGTTGCTTAGGACCAGGAAGAAGAGAAAGTAGTCCACTTACAGATCCGATACCTCACTAGAAAATCAGAAAATCTAAGTCAGTATAAACTCTGCAAAAATGTTAAAGCAAATGCTCTACTGAATCATCATATTTAGACAGAAAATTGAATCAAGATGTGTTTAAAGCCAGTGGGTTCCAATGTCCTTATCCTTTAATTGGAGAGAACATAATACTTGTGACCTCCCTGTCCCGCACTCAAGACCCCAAATTTCAAGCCCTAGTAAGTTTGCTGCTCTATCTGCATTCTCTAACCTCCCGAACTCCACACTATTTCTCCACAGATCCTTATAATACTCTTTTCTGTCTTTAAGGCTCACAATAAGAGGAAAAATCCTGTCAGAATTAATTTTTTTTTTAAAAAAAAAACAAACCAAAACAACAAATCAAACACAATAAAAAAACACCTATCTGAACTCAACACAGCAATGGATGATTCTTTGTTTCTTAAGAGCAGTAAATAATATAAATAGCTGAAATTATCTGCACTGTGTTGCCAGACAGATATGCCCAGAAAGGTCTCGAGATCTTTGTTTTCATCCCTCCAGTAACTTACCCAAAACAGGGAGACGTTCTATAGTCTCATCTCTTTATTATTCATTATTGTTCTTAACTTCATCAAACTGCTACTCTGGGATGTCTAAAAGCAGGGATTTCCCTGTGGTTAGTGGACTTTCTCCTAATCAAAAAAATAAATAAATAAATAAAAGGCAGAGCAGTGCACTGTCAATCAGTCACAGAAAGCATGATCTAAACAGCTGGATTATTCTCCTTGGAGTGGTATGTCATGCAAATACTTCAATTTCCATTTGAGCATGGCTATTATTTCAAAATCTTTTGGTTTTGACTTACTGGACTTAAAAACATCCCTCTTAAGCAGCTATGGTGCCATAAACACAGCATAACACTGAATTATTTACTCGTTCATCAGTGAATCTGTTAAAGAACATATTAGTATATAAAATTACAAAATGGAGTGAGTCTCCTTGGAAGTGTCAGAGGGAGAAGTGCTGGGAATCTTTAGCCATCTCCGTTTGGCCAAGAAAAAAAATGGAGAGAAGCCCCTAGCAGGCTGCGCTGACCTGCTGTTATCTTCCCAGCCTGCTGATCCTCCCTACCTGTCAGGTCTTGTCAAAGAACAGCTCGAGGGAATTGCTCGTGGTGAGTGCACTGAGCAATGTTGTCCAAGTCCCTGCCACACACTTTGCACATACAGAGAAAACACATCTAATACCAGTATCACCTGCATGCAGGAGGTGCTAAAGGCTAAAATCACAAAGCTGCCAAAGGAAACTCATGGTTGCTGTCACGGAACAGCCCAGCAGTCAGGAGTTTCCTGGCAGAGGGGAGCTCTGAGGACTGCCCTGCAGGCTCTTCACTCTGTGGAAGCAGCTGAAAATTCAATGGAAACAGCAACTGTGAACCAAGCGTATCCTGAGCCAAATGAATCAAGTTCAACCAAATGTCCCTTCTAATTCTCTTGATTTGCATGCAAACCAAAGAAATTCACTATTATTAGGAGAATAATTTTCTTTTCACTTAAGCCATGAAGGTCTTGAAGCTGATCTTTAACCTTGACCAAATCTGTTGACCTTTTAGATCTTAGGTCTTTTGCTCTCACAGTCATTCAAGGATTTTGCCCTTTCAGATGGAATGATTTTCAGAGCAGGAGATAATCTCCTTCCAGATACTTAAATGTGATGAAATTCAAATACTTGGTTTTGACGATTAAATTTCATCATGATATAAATAACAATATACATTTCCATGATTCGTTTTTTTTAACTGGGCTAAAGAGGGATGCAGAAAAACTAAGTCCAAATTGGAAAAAAAAAATTAAAAAGCAGTATATTATACAGTTCCTTAGTCCATGGTGTAGAATGATAAACATCTACACTATGTGTGTGCACACAGGCTCATCTGGTTCATATATGCACATTTCCATTTCCCTTTAATAGTAATAATAGCCTTTTTGAGGTATAGAATTGCCATGGACATATTAGAGAAAGAGATAGCTAAGCCTTTAGCAGCAGGTGGCATGCTAAAGGAGAGCAAAGTGCTTCTTGTTGCCAAATAAACGCAGCAGCCATTATGCACTCAGCAGCCTCACCTACAGCCGTGAAAGTCAGTGCTGCTGGTTTATCAGAGTATTAAGTGATAGAGAGGCTGTTAGCCAGAACTTCTTTATCTGCTCTTGTTCTGAATCCTGTCACGCTATCTTTCAAATTTATCTAAACTACCATGGCAAACAAGCAGACAAGCTCTCAGTTTTCACTGGCACCTCAAGGAGCTTAATCCAGAGCTTTGCACTGTTTTTGCCTGACACAAGTTAAGGAGTGCGTCACTGTCCCCACAAGATAAGGAGTGGCTAGGTCACTGTCCCCCATGGCAGGCCAGGAACACTGAAGCACAATATCTCTTTCATCACACTTTTTATGACATCTGTTGTTATATACTCCCTATTTGGAGCACACCACGAGCACCAGGAACCAGGTTAACCAACACTCTTCCATTGGCCTTGGTGCTTCCATGCATGCCAGTGTTGAGTTGGTGTCTCCCGCGTTGTGCGAGTCCTGATCAGCCAGTGGTGGCAGGAAACACCTGAGACAACATCACACCTGGCACGATGTATGGCAAATAAAAAAGAATCCCAGCTGGTACAGCCAGCACTGTGATACCTGACTGATTTTCTGTATCTAACAGAAGACCTCCACCAGGACATTGTGCCTAAAGTATTATTCCATTTGGTACTTTTTCTGGATGTGGGCTTCACTCTTCAATTCATACCCAGGTTAGTGGAGGATCTGGCCAAAACAGTTCTAGATAATGCACATCAATCCGTTTTTCTCATCTTATGAATGCTTAAGGGAAGGTGGAACAGGATATATTTTTAAATTCTTTTTCCTCATGAATTCCTTTGTCCAGGTTTGACACAGGGAATGACTTTCCCAGTAACAGAACCAGCAGCCTAAAAAGTGCAATATCGCGGATTTCTCCTGCCAGCATGTTTAACAGACTGGTTTAATGGACTGGTAATAGAATACCTCCGTTTTTCTGATGGGTGGAGTTCTCCTTCACAATCTTCTGCTTACATGCAAGAACAAAGCCTACCTTTTCTTCACCTTTTTGATAGCAATTCAATCATTTCTGCAGATCAGTAAATCACTAAAGCCACCTGCAAAATCTCTAGGGCTTCAAACTGTGTTATGCTTAACTTTCCTGCACAGAAATTATTTTATTAAGTGATTCAGTGCTCTGCACAGACCTCAACCCTCCAGAAAACTGGAGCTGTTGACTGCAATAGATTTTTCAACACAACAGTCAAACAACACGAGTGATTTGCAACATTGCAGGACCCAGTAATTCCCACTATTCATCTTTTCAGGAGAGCTATGAATCCAATGAAGATTTATAAGCAGAAAGTCACTTCATTCTCAAATAATGTACAACTGGCAATAGAAGGCACACACGTTTAGCGGGCTCTGTTTATAACACGCTGCATCACTTTGTGCTATGGCACGCTGTAAAGTCTGACCTAATTTGACACGACAGCTAAAATTTAAAGGACAACATTTCCCACTTCACTTCCAAATGGGAAAACTGCAATGTTCCAACAAAAGTTGGCCAGCAGAAGGAGGGCAGACAGGAAAGTGTCCATGGTCTGCCAACTTCAAATTACTGTTAAGTAGTTCAGCATTTCTCTGGGGAAAAAAAAACCAAACAAAAACCTTAAATGAGTAACTAATCATCATTTAGGAAAGGTCCTCAATGAAGTGCATTTTTTGTCTTTTAACCGCACATTCCAGTTTATCAGCAAACACCAAATTTTTCTGTACACATTCCTATACTGATGGCAATTCTAAGTTAGCAGCTTTGAACTGAATCAGAAAAATATGGTCATTCTAAAACTCAAAGCAAAAAGTCCTCAGAAGTATCTTAGTACTTCCCAATTGTTTAATGGGTTTTTTTTCCTTCCCGACATGTTTGAATCCGATGTCTGGAGAGTAGGACATGTCTCCATTATTAATGCATCTCCTGGGATAGTATCTCTGAAACTGCAGGATGTATTGTATTTCAACATAAATAAAAATCTGAATTTCATGGATTGCTAAAAAACAACTTAGGGATTCAGAGGTTCAGAAGAGTCAATTCTGAGAGCAAACATCTTGTAACCAACCCCAAACTTCTGCACTGTCTGCTTAATCTGTGTATCATGGATAAGATCCTGAATGATTTCTTCTTTCAGGATATGCCCAGGACGTAACAACTCAATGCAGTATACAAGAAAATTATCGAATCTGTTTTAACTTCTTAACTTC
This sequence comes from Cnemophilus loriae, assembly GCA_013397755.1. NCBI lineage: Eukaryota > Metazoa > Chordata > Aves > Passeriformes > Corvidae > Cnemophilus > Cnemophilus loriae. The sequence goes on along the minus strand of VZTF01001855.1, from coordinate 1,504,752 downwards.
ACCCTAATTTCTCTCTTCAGCAAAATGCATAAGTTTTAAGATAACATATCAATCTAATTTGCACCAACCTGAAAGGCCATCTGAATTTGTATTTGGCTTTATTAAGTGCATTGTAGAAGAAAAAGGATGTTTGAAAAAAAAAAAAAATTCCACAAGTCAAAAACTTCAACCCAGCATTTGCAGCCTGCCCTGTATTTCAGTTCCCAGTAAAGAAGACACTAGAGTTCAGAACAGTCAAAACCTAAGAAAAATGCCATTCAATCAAAGCAAATCCTAATCTTTTGTGCAATTCATGATGGTGGGACATTTAGAAAATGGGATAATTTTCCCAAATCATCCTAATGTGTGGAAGACATGAAAATTGCCATTTTCCATCACCTCTATGCTTTCCCTGAATGAATGCCTGAGGCAATCATGTTAAAATGCTATTCAAAGAAAAAAAAAAAAAAGAAAAAAAAAGAAGCAGGGGCAGTAGAAGCATTCTTGCTGACAGTGCTTGCCCTACACTTGCTCCAAAATTACTAGTGATTGTAGAAGACCTTATAAAACATTAATAAAATCAGTTTTCATCTTTAGTGGCAGGTGCCTTCAAAATCTTAGGGGAAGTGAACTCTTGCTTGTGGTATCTAGCTTAAGTCTTACTGAACCACTGAAAGTAGTGCAAAGGCACTATTTTCTCCAACAGAGATAAAATAATAATTTTTATAATAACTCTCATTTCTTCAGTGAATTAATAACATTTCAAAGAGGACTTCTGACCCATCCTTTCAACCTAAATTATCCAGTTATAATTACCTGGTAAAATATTATGTCATTCCCGTATGCGTGGTTAAACCTTGCCTTCTCATGACTAAGTCTGATTACATTCCAGAACTGTAATTTACAGATTTTTGATATCCTTAGAGAATTAAAATATATTAAAAAATAAATCAAGCGATGTGAATCTCATTAGGGAATCATCTCTAGTAGTTCAAGCAAAGGTCTCATTTATAACTTATAAGCAGCTTGATTTTTTTATGCTGTTGGCACATCTCTAGAAGTTTTGCAGTGACATTTGCTATTGATCTTGCAAGAATTCAAAGGAAACACCTCTTTTCATTTAGAAAATTTCTCATTTAGGATGGCAGGGGCAATGGCTTTATTCTAAACATCTACCCCTACTATCCACCTTGAGTTATCACTGTAAGTGCTCATGTTAGAAATACTAAAATAAAGCCATGGAAAGAACAATTTTAAACTTTTTGTAACCCGGGTACTATGTTTTTTTAACAGAGATAGCTTGTCGTAATGCTAACCCTTGCTGGTCAAAGAAATGATGTTATTTAAGGTGTAATCACAAAAGTCTAGGTAGACACATCCACAGTCTTTCCCTCACCCACCGAGCAGGTCACCCTGTTATAGAAGGAGATCAGGTGGGTCAAGCAGTTCCTGCCTTTCCTAACCCCACACTGGCTGCGCCTGATCCCTGGTTGTCCTGCACATGCCACTTGATGGCACTCAAGATGATCTGCTCCATGACTTTTCCCAGCATCAAGATCAGGTTGACAGCTCCCCGGATCCTCCTTCCAGCCTTTCTTGTAGACGGGTGTGACATTCGCCAGCTTCCAGTTGATTGGGACCTCCCCAGTAAGCCTGGACTGCTGGTAAATGATGGAAAGTGGCTCAGTGAGCACTTCCAGCAGGTCCCTCAGTACCTTTGGGTGGATCTCATCTGGTCCTACAGACCTGTGCGTGCCCAAGTGGTGCATGCAGCAGGTCACTGACCATGGGCTAAGGGGGCTTCATTCTACTCCCTGTTCCAGCCTTCCAGCTCTGGGGGCTGGGTACCCACAGAACAACTGGTGTCACTATTAAAGACTGCAGCAAAGAAGGCACTAAGTATCTCAGCCTTTTCCTCACACTTTGTCATTATGTTTTGCCTCCCATCCACTAAAGGATGGAGATTCCCTTCCAGCTCCTTTAGTTGCTAATATATTTATAGAAACATTTTTATTGCCTTTTAAGGCAGTAACCTAATTAAGTTCTAGTTGGGCTTTGACCCTTTGAATTTTCTCCCTGTATAAACTCATTATACCCTTGTATACCTCCTGCATTGCTTGTTCCTTTTTCCAACATCCATGAACTCTCCTTTTTTCTCCTGAGTTCCAACCAAAGCTCCCAGTTCAGCCAGGCTGGTCTCATTCCCTGCCGGCTCCTCTTCTGGCACATGGGAACAGCCTGCTCCTGTGCACCCAAGATGTCCTTCTTCAACAATGTCTAACCTTCCTGGACTTCTCTGCTCCTCAAGATTACCTCCCAAGGGACACTGCAACCAGACTCAAAATTATAAACTCTAGTGTATATAAATCAGGAAGTTCAGGAAGTTCTCTGAAGCTCTTTGACTGAACCTAAACACAAAGATTCTCAGGCTGCCTAGAGCCTGAAATATTCTGGTCATGAAACATTACCTCCCCAGCATGTGGTATGCCTATCAGCACAGAAGTGGTAAAAAAGAACCGACTAACTTTATTTATTACATTTGTATTGCTTACAAAACCATTTACTTAATGGATGGGTATCATTAGCAGTCCAACCACAAAAAAAGAATACAATGATGTGTTACATAGGTTCATTAAAATAATATTTCAAAGCAATCATTAGAACAAGAAGCTAAAGATCCAAGAGACAGTAAGTTATCTGCAAATAAATGAGGCAGAACAAACATGTTTTGAAGCAAGTTAAGAAACATGTTTACAAATATAGTGCACCATAAAGAAAGCAGGGCATGAAGCTTAGAGACTGCTGTTCATGCAACTTATTACACAAAGCAGAAGTAGCAACTAGTTTTGAATCAAGGATTCTTAGACCTGTGGTCAGCATGCTGCGCTAAGGAGAATGTTCCTGAACACAGGCAATACAGAAGTTCAGCACGTAACGCACAGTAAAGGTAAGGTTATGAATAACAGTTCCTTAGACTAAAGACAGAAAACTACAGACATTGTCACCCCTACTGTGTATTAAAAAAACCCAAACAAAAACAACAACAGCAACAACAAACACAACCAAAAAAGACCCCCTATACTATTGCAGAATCAAAGAGCATCCTTATGCTTACAGACTTCCATGGTGAAATAAAAGCATTTCCAGTACACCAGGCAAAGGTTGTAAGGACTATGCTGCTGAGACAGCTGGGGAATCATGTTTGCCTTATGGTAAATTCAGTCATAGAAACATGAGTGAAGGTTCTTGAGCATGATACTCATTTACTGAAATAGCTATTAGCAGAAAAGCAGAAAACAGAAGCGGGGAAAATAGACTTGTTGAAGCATAAAGGCAAAAGGCCAATACTGAAATCATGCTGGACAAACGCAAACAAGGCAGAGTTATACCAGAAAAATTCTGGAGAAGGACAAAGCACAACAGTATAAAGCCCACTCCATTTTAATATATTCCTCTTCTCTCTAAAAAGGGGCAGTGATGGTGATGATTTTTAAACAAAATTTAGCCTAACTAGAGGGAAAAGAAATCAAGAATATTAGCATAAACGCTGCCCTCATTTCATTACATGCTAAATGCTCTACCTGATTTTCATTGTTTTCCTGAATCTTTAAGTTTTAAAAAAATGTGAACAATTATTGCTGTCAGGAAACTACAAGGACTAACAACCAGCCTATAACCAGCTGCTTAGAATTGTCAGCACGTTTAATTTTCTGGACCACCTTCTATCTAATGAAATTAAGAAAGCTGTCTTCCAGACATCAAAGCACCGAGCAGCTGATGGCCAGAGAGAAGCTCCTGTGCTCCCCAAACCACCTGTGCCACTAATGTTTTGTTATGGGCCAGCAGTTACACAACTGTGCCTGCGTCAAACAAGCAGCATGAGAGAATGATTTAATAAAGAGTAAACTGAAGGAGGGAGCAAAGAACATTATGGAAAGGAAGTAACAGCTCCTGAGTTAAAGTTGCAATCAATTCCTATTACAAAGCTCTCTGTTAGCAGTTCTATAATCAGAACTAGATTGGAAAAGGTGCTCAGCTCAAAAATTGTCAGATTTATGCAAAAGCAGAAGGGAAAGTAAATAGGCTTCGGTTCTAGCCTGTTAAAATATTGTCAAGTTTCAAAGACACCTACCATATTCTTTAATCCCATTCTGTCTTAAAAAAAATAAAATAAAACAAAACCTTTCTCCAGCACCCCTGAATCTTGCAGCCTTACACAGCACTTAGCACGCCTTGGGCAGGTGAGCACTCATTATACACTGTGATAAGCAACAGCAGTGAATAGGATGTCTGTGTCTTCTTGCTATGGGTAGCTTGGATCATATCTGAGATATCTGGGAGCCTTACCATTTACTTTCTTCTAAGAGATAAAAAAAACTTCTAAGAACTCAACCAAAACCAAGAGAAAAACAAAGTAGGTTGATCCCAAGTTATCTTCTATGACCAGCCTCTTAAACTAGTGTAGAACCTTAAAAGACTTCCACAGCCTGGGAAGTTGTGTTTCCATTTTTCTCTTACACTAAAACGTCTGCTTAATCAAATTAGAAATGTTATATCTATTTTTTTAGAGATGCAGCAAGGGAAGAGGTTTTAGCATTTTACATTGTATTTAAGTAAATCTCAGTGACTTACCAACGTATATACAAGACAATATTAACTGGACTAGAGAAAAGAAATGGTCATTTTAAAATTTATTGTCATATCCTTAAGTGTTTATTCAATATATCTCATTATTGGAAAACACAGATTTGTTCAGTATACCAAAATAGAAGGTGAGAAAGAAATCTCAGTTGTTGTAATATCTCTGCCATAAGGGATTGAGATGAGATAGAAAACTACAAAAGAGGGCAAGAACTGTTAAGCTAAAGAACAATGCAGGAAAAAAGGTAAGTGAGAATAAATTAGTAAGTGGTTATTTGTTTGGTTTTGGAGTATTACAAAAAAAAGGAAAAAAAAAACCCCAGCCATTATTCACATGTCTTAGGCAAGAACAAAACTGCCACCATATGATACAAGTGTTGGTCAGGAGATGCTGGGGGTGAGGGCGGCTCCTGCCTGGGGCAAGGAAAGCCCTGCTCAGCACACCCAGCTTTGCGTGCAGCTGCCCGAGGCTTCAGAGCTGATGTTCCTATCTCAGGACAGCTCCTGGGTGCAACTGGGGCCCCGGCCTGTGCAGGAATACCCAAGGGTCTCTGCATAAATAACCCACGAAGGAGATAAAACAAGCGAGTGACCCAGTTTGATCATGCCATTTTCACTGAGTCTGCCCTCAGGCTAATGCAGATTAATCTTGTTCTTTGATTAACAACATCATTGAAGAAAATAAATAAAGTTCTCAAGAATGTGTGGAGTGCCAGCACCTGCATGTTTGCACTAATGTCAGTTTCTGGAGTAAGCAAATTCAGGCCAGTGTGTAACACACGGCACAGTGACCTCCGTGCTCATCTCTGCTGAAGCAAGGACTGGACACATTTGACAAAGGAACTCTCAGACTGCAAAACACCATGAAAAACACATGAAGCAAGTCATAAATTTGTTGATTACAGGCTTACTGCAGGTGAAAAAATTCATATTTTTTACATTAATTTACCTGTTACCCAAACAATAAGCTAAAATTTAATAAGCTTCACATTGCAAATATGCTACAAACTGTGAATTAGTAAGAGATACCTATAACCTTTACTTGTGATGACAAATGCTAGACGATTACTCATCACACACGAAGCAGCCAACTTTTTCTCTTAAACTTTCAAGATCTACCTTACTCAAAGAACTTACAATTCTGTGACCCAGTCAGCCATGAGGAGACGCTGGTGGCAGCCATCCATCACACAAAGCATTAGAAACTTCTGAGAACGCCCTGAGATGACAGGACTAGTACTGTCAGCAGGCACCACCAAGCACTACCTTTATTTTCATGGGGTGAATACCTAGGGAAGTGTTTTACCAAGTATTATTATAAACAAAAGTGCTGGAACCCATCAGTATTATATAAATTCTTCTGTGGATCATGTGAATTTAGAAATCAGATGAGCTCATCAAGAAAGGTGTATATCACTTTGACAGGATGCAGATTCTCACAAAATCAAATGCATTCTTTTTTTACTGCAGCTGTCACCCTGAAAAACTCATTAAACAGGCAAATATCCATTAAATACTAGATGGATCAAGCCTATAAATATTATGAAACAAATTTCAAAGTCTTTCCTATCACAACCATTACTGAAACTCAGGCATTACTGAAAACCTCCAACTTTCCCTGGGCAACCAAAATGAGGACATAGAGGTAGTAAGGGGACTATGATAATTCACATCTTGAATTAACAGTAGTGCCAGCAGTTTTTATAGCTTCTCAAATTCTTTTACTTTCCTAAGAAACAGCTACTGCTATCATCCTGCCCTCTCTGACCAACACCCTAAACAATTCAGCTTATCTAAGGAAAAGGGGAAACAAGAAAGGGAGAGAATCTACTTTAGCTGCTCTGAACCCTTTTCCATAAAATCACCTCCAGTGAACCCCCTGCAAAGCCGGTGCTGAAGAACTAAACTAAACAGCTCCTAATTTATTGCTTCATTCATCCAGTGAGTGCTTAGAAAATCCAATACTGAATTCATTAATAATATTAAAGCACTAAATTCTATGCTAAAGTTTACAGTTTCAATCAACCACAATTCAACAACATTAAATTAGTGCAGCTACAGTAGGTGAGAATCAAAAATTATTGTTACTAAATAAGAAGGAAAAAAAAAAGGCTTTTATTGTTGTGACACATCTCTAATATGTTCCATAGACTATTATTGGTATGGAAAAGATTAAAAAATTACTTAGTTATTTTAGTATATGTTAGTCTAATATATATATCTAATACCTACTTAAGGAAAAGATTATATTTTCAAAAATACTGATCAACAAGAACTCTTACACTGAGGTCAACAAAACCTTGGAGACACTCAGTATTATATAAAAAACCAAACGTGGATAAACACAGCTGTATGGGAGTAAATACAATTTCAAGTTTAAAAAAATTCTATCTTCAATATTTATTTTGATTTTTAGTTCTTGGGGATGAGGACAGGATTAATTTGAGGAAGGCTGAGAACAAATGATTCAAGGGAATCCACATGAGACTCTCTGTGATTTTTCTGGCAAAAAAATTGTTCTTTTCTTTGAAGGTGTAGAAAAGTAAAAGCACAGAAATATTAAGTTTCAAAGGCCTAATTTTGTATCAAGTTTATGTAACATCTACAGGAAACCTCAATCCTCACAGACAGAAAATTCATCATCTTAAGAAAAGAACATCACTGCAATTGAGAAAAACTCACACCAGACAACAACAGCAAGCCCTTCTACCCTCAGGGTAAGGACTGCTCCAGGCAGCCTGTTTGATCAGTTTGGGAAGCTTCTGAAACCCAGTAACTTCTGCTGAAGAGATTCTGGAAGGCAGAGGAATGGCCTGATTGAAGTGATGTGAAGTAGTGAATTTCAGAACAACAAAATCTTTCCACACAAACTGGCACCAACATAATTCTGCCAGTATAGAAGAATGGCGACTCTTGTCCCTTATTGAAAAAAAAAAATTAAAAATGTTCATAGAATTCCAAAGTTAAATAACAGATTCAGCATATGACTGAAAGGATACAAAGTCCACAGCTAGGCATCAATGAACAAAACTAGTCAACTTATTTTATCTTGCAAAACAACTGAACGAATTTGTTGAAAGTTGACATGATAAATTCTGGAAAAAAGTCCTAAACAGTTTAGTCCCGTCTCCAATAGAAGCAATGATTTTGGTCTTAGTGTGAAATAATATTGTTTATGGGGTTTTGCCACTGAGTTTTGGAGAGATGTTTGGGCGGCGGAGAAAAGGGAAATGCCAAAATGTTGGAAGTGATCGTTGTACACTGTAGGCAGCTGGACGTTGAATTATGGAAAACTGACACAGCAATTACAATCATGATCACACAAAACTGTTTGAATTTAAAACTGAGGAAATCAGATATATCTTCAAAAGACAGAATATCAGAGGAACTTACTAAATTTTTTCAACTCAGACAAAAACCAGTGATATGCCATTCCCACATATCGCAATCCATGCTATAAATGGATTTCTCCTAGGCTGTACACAATACCACAACATGGATAAAGGCAACCAATTTCATTACCCCTACCATGGGAAACAACTGGAATTCAGCTGTGCTTATCTGAACAACAGAGTTTGTCTTATATGCTATTAAAAGTCTGATACATAAAAGTAAAACTATTAAAAATCAGAGCATCACTGACACTGAAAGTGTCAGTAAGACACGAGGACTGTGCCACTGCAGCAAACCAGAAGTGAAACACTCAAGTTCCAATTCCAGGCTGTTTTTCTTGGCTGTGCATTGAACAGAAAACATGAAAAGCACAAAGCAGCAGATTGTTGTCCTTGAGTGCTCCGACCCCCAGATGAATCCAGGTTTGCCTGCTCCATCTTCTAGGGCAACAACTGTTTGATTGGAGATAGTTTTGTTTAATTAAATATATGTCACATAAACATAGGTATTGCTTATTCAATTCAGACAGACTTCTGAACTGAAATTAGAGCTCTGTTGTTTGGCAGCAAAGCAGGCTTTGAGAAACACCAAGGAACTTTATTTCGGAAGAGCACACCCAGCAGCAAGAACAGACAGGATAAAGTATTTTTCATAGCAAACACATACATACACAGGTAATGCACACTCCAAGTACTTGGTGTCTGTTGCAAGTTTCATTTCTGCTTTACAGTTGAGAATAAAGAGGAAAAAGAACTTCACAGGCAAAAAGCACTCAACACGGACCTACTGTGCCTCTCCTTTACCAGGAATGTAAAACCTCCCTCACAGGAGAGAAAGCTGAAATATCTGGCCAAGCTTCCTTTTCCACGTGCCTTGCGATGGCTTTAGGCTCTACTTGAAAACTGGGGGGGTGATCTGGCTGCAGACCTGCTCAGTGACACCACCCAGCTGTGAGCCCAGCCTGTTCTGCCCCCAGGCAGGGAAGGCCCCTGGCCACAGCTCTGCTTGTGCACAATACACGATTAATAAAATGTGGTGCTCCCTGGCACAGCCCTCCAGGGTCCTCAGAGCTCTTCAACACCGAGAAAGAGTCCAGCAGGCTCCAGTGGGGGGCTGGGAAGGAAAGCTCCCGTATTGCTGACTCCCAGAGACCCATCTCAAGGCACACAGAGAATTAATTACTCCATGAGGTACACAGCTACAGCATCACTTGAAAGTACGTGACATTTTTGGATAGTTCCCAGGCATTTGTGGCCAACAGGTGCCTGGTAGTTGCACAATTTTCTAATTAGTTCATGTGCTGTACTTCAAAACTAATTACTGAAATGGCTGGATTATAATGTTGCAGGGAGTCATTCATGTGCCACCTACCATTAAGAGGAGGGAAATTTTGTGAAGGTTAATTAGCATTTTTAAAGTACTTTGGAGATTAAAAGCTTTAACTATATGCCTAATAAAAGAAGTAAAGGTAATACTTTCTATTCAGTGAATTCCTTTTCGCATTGAAAGTGAATTACAAGGGTTGCTTTAAGTCCAAGAACATAAATTTTCATGTACAAGGAATTAAATCAACTCCCAACAGGATCAATCTGTTAGAGGGTGGAGACCTCCAGCAAGACACAAATCATCAGAGGTGACCACGGCATCTTGGTGTGAGAGATGCAGCTGCTGCTTCCCAGGCAGAGGTTGTGTGCAACTAAAAGGAGACATTTCCCTATAACATGCCCTTGAACAGGTCAAAAAATCAAACCATTATGAACAGGTACCTTTTTAATTAAAATAATTCATAGATATTCTCCTCTTGGGACATCTGCTGGCTGTTCTCTGTTCAGAAAACACCCACTGGCCTCTCCAAGAGGGGATCTATGAGCATCTGAATCTTCAAGTGAAGTTGCATCCTCAGCATTTTCCACTCTTCTTGCCTACTGCTAAGATTTTCAGAGTGACAGAGGACATCAGAAACTTTTTCCATAAACACAAACTTACTTTCTTCAGACTTAGAGTTACATATAATACATTTCATGAACTTATAATTGCTTTTTGTGAGCTTGGGAGAAAATATACAAATCATTATTAAGCATATATGTGTATTTTGTATTAATTCTGCTTCTTCACAACAGTAATGGGGGGCAGGAAAAGTTCATTAATTACGAAAAATACGTTCCAATTATTTGGTTCACATGATTACTATTTATGCTGTAAATCCAAAATTGTCATCGACTTAGAAAGTTATTACTGTCATCAATAGAAAGATTATTTTAGTGCTACAGATGGTTGTCCTTTTATAGGCCATTTTAATGACTTGTTCTTATATAATCTGTCATGCATTATTTTGTTGTTGCTATGAACTTTTTAAGTTTCATATCAATCCATTTTGATGTTTACTAAACAGATGGTGTTACAAAAAAAAGAAAAGGGAAAAGCATAATAATGACATTTAGTTCTCAAAAATACTCCAACAGCTACACATTTATTTTGTCAAGTATGAAATCTATGTCATTTGTTTAAAAAAAAAAAAACTTAGCACAGAAACAAAATTAGTCATAAGTTGTAAACTTAAACAGCTTACAAAGCAGAGCATGAAATCAACTGAAAGAAGGTTTTTCTGAAAGGTTATTGAACTTCAAAAATGTTTGTCAATTAAGATATATAAAGAACCTATTTACTGTAGTTCTCAGCATTCCTTTTCCTTATCCAAAGCACTACTGTCAAATAACTGCAGTAATTGCTAAGTCATGTAGATAATTATTTAATATACAGGTGTGACTCAGGTCTGCTGCTTGAAATCTACTTGTAAGTTGTGGTCATTATGTAAGCACCTCAATTTACAGAAAGTTTTGCTTTATCATTGTAATCTTTGATTCTTTTGTTTAATCAGTGCACTGTCATCAAATAGACACAAAGCCTTGAAGAGCTGAGCACTACAGCAAACAAAATTACACCTAAATGAACTTAGGGCTCAGAGGACTGTAAATTCTACATTGAAACAATAAAACTGTTCAATCCCAATTCACCAGTATGAGCTGAAAAAGCTTTCTCTTCCCACCCGTGACTTGTAAGATTTTGCAGAAATCTACCTCAAAATGTGAATATCATAAAGTGAAGCATTCTTGGACGAGGAAATTCCAGAGTTCAGGATCCCTTAATTCTACACATTCCATTTCTGTACTGCAATACAGACTTCAGCTATACAATAACCTTTCTCCCAGACAATTCCTCCTAATTTCAAACTGTAAATAATAGCTGCTTGTGGAGTTCATCTGATTAATCTTCAGTGTCTAGCAAATATTAGAGCGACTAAAAGGGAATATATTCAGGTGATAATAACCGGTGGAACTAGAGCAATAACACCTTAAAAACCAATTCCAGCTGATGAACCTAACCATGCTTTTAAATAGCCAAAGAAGTATCTTCTCCCTGCATTGTAAAACAGGAAAAGGAGGAAGATAAATCAGAAAAATGGATGTTCTTTGTTCCAAGTATGCTCCTGTAGTAAGCTTTCCACAAGTTTAGGCAGTTTTATGTTTATGCTAAAATATCATGAGTAAAATACAACTAATTAGCCGGTGTTAATTGTGTTACCTCCTTACAGCATGCCACAGTAGAATAGTTATTATTGTGTCTCTGCTTTCTTATCAAGCCAACAGATGTGCCCCAGCAGGAAGTTCCTTCTATAATATATACTTAGCATGGTGATAATTCCTGCAAAACGTGGATTTCTCTTGACATAGGCAAAACACTGAAAAGGAAGTGAAAAAAGGCATGATGCAGATGGACTACTCTTCCTGAGGGAAATTATTAAAATGTGTAAATTTGTGCAATTGTTTCTAAGAGGGAAAGACAGAGTTACTAAATTCCCATTGCCCTAACAAGAACAAGCATCTGTTAGTGCAGTAAGTGGCTCCTTGGGCATGACACAGGCCTCAGTGTTTATATCCCTGGTATCTAAACTGGGCAAAATTTACCTCTGGTGCAGCTCTGTTTAAGTCCTTGGAATTCCACCAAGTCTGCATTTGATTTGGTGGTGATCATTAACAATAAGCTAAAGGAAGGGCTATTAGCAAGGCTGATGTCATTGCCTTTCATCAGTCTTCTACGAGGAAAAATTAGAGTTGACTTGAACTCAGGATGACTTCAGGGTTTTTTTAAATATATTTGGAGCAGTACAATATCAATTTCTCATTAAACTAAACTCATTTAGGCAGTGATTGCAGAGAATAAAAGTAAGTGTAAAACTTTCTACCTTCCCTAATAATGTATATATTTTTAAAGCACTGAAGACTCTCTCATTCATTACAGAAGCACAACTCCAACCGTCTCTGAGTACAGTCATAAAAGTGACTGCAAGACACAGTACCTGTGGCTACAGGGTTATATTTAATGAGTAACATTTCGTGTTTTGAACAGACAAAATCAAGGTCTTCTAACAGACCCTGTTTTCTCTCCATCTCTTGCTCCATTTGCATGTCTGTTGTCCCAGCCATTGGGCTTCAAATCAATGCAATCAACTGCCCAGCAGGAAAAAGGTAAATACTTGAACTATCTTTAACAAGATGAAAGGGTTGGATAAAAGACGTCTCAGGGCCAAGCTTTATGTTACATGAGTGATGACTTTGACTTCGAATAACACTGTCTGTAAACAGACTTGTTTCAAAACACACTCATTGTTCCTGTGTTTCATCTGGGCTATGCTGGGTGCCCCACCCACAGTGCACTCTACTCTGGGCCATAGTGGAAGGCTAACACGACTCATATTCCCCTGTCTGCAGGCTGGAAGAGGCTGGATATGCCACAGTCAAACAAACACAAATGCTTTGTCGGAACAGACGTGTCTTTAGGCTGCCATGTGCAAGAGTATCTGCTGAAAGCAGCCAAGCAGCAGTGAAAAATCACACTCCCAGCAGTAGGCTGGATGTTTATGACAAGCAATGGATTAATGCGTACTAAAACCTCATGACTTCCCCAAAAGAGGCTCAAGAAACGCCTCAGTCAGAGGTACAGTCATAGTTTAACAATCAGAGGGCTGGAACACCTCTCCTATGAAGACAGGCTGCTTATAAGAAAGATGGAGAGAGATTTTTTACCAGGGTTTGTAGTGATAGGACAAGAGGTAACAGTTTTAAACTAAAATAAGATTTAGAAGAGATATAAGGAACACATTCTTTACATTGAGGGTAGTGAGGCACTGAACAGGTTGCCCAGAGAAGCTGTGGATGCCCCATCCCTGGATGCACTCTAGGCTGGGTTGGTTGGGGCTTTGAGCAACTTGGTCTAGTGAAAGATATCCCTGGTCACAGAACTGGGGTTGGAACTTGATGGTCTTTAAGGTCCCTTCCAACCCAAACCATTCTATGATTCCCACCTTTTGAGTCTGCCTTAGTTTTGGGTTTTACCTTTCCAGGTATATTTTACCTGTGGTGGAGCTCTCCTTAGGGCTCTCTACTCAGTGTTTGGGCTTCACCACTGACCTGGAGGTCTTGGGACCTGCTGTTCCCAAGCCCCAGAAGATGGTCACTGGAAGTAAAGAAGCAGGGCCAAGAAGGGCAGGAGGACTGCAAAAACTCGCAGACAGATCCCAAACATTGACGCTCTTCTCAAACAGTTGTTTCAAAGTGGTGCTCTGATAAACTGCAGAGCACAAGACTTAAAGAAAGAGTGACACAGACCTGAGAGCTCCCAAAATCTCCCCAGAACTTCTCAGAGGGCCTGCAGCATTCCCTGTTCCAGCTTAAAAGCAATAGAAGTCCAGCTAATTCAGCACCTGGCCACTTCTCCCAAAGAACAGACACAATGGCTGAATGGCTTTCTGCTCAGAGCTAGGTCTGCATCTCCCCTTCTTCCTCCAGGGAGGCAGCAAAGCTGGGCTCCAACCAGGCTCCCCCAGCATGGGAGATAATAATTCTCCCGTGAACTGGGAAAGGTCTTATAAAAGTTTTGGTGCACCAAAAAGAAATCAGTCACTAACTGGTAGGGCTTCCTTCCATCTGTCCCCATTCCCCACTTACTATTTCAAACTCTCTTCTCATTTTCCTCTGCAAAAGGAATTCCTGCTCATTTGTAGTACTAAGGATATTTCAGTAGGGCTCGTGTAATTCAAATAGAGAGAGAAAATTTACTGCAGTTTTTTAAACAGGTTGGTCATTTGTTTAAAGAGCAGTTATTTCCAGTATTTGTCTGCAGTAAACTTTGCCATTAACTTTTAGAACTATGTTAAAAAAAACCCAAAAAAACCCCACAGGGTCTGCAGGGGAGTTGCTGCTGTCTGATGCAATTCAGTGCAATTTCACAGAAAGGTTAAACAAATTCTTCTGGTTGCTTGATTTAATTCTGTACCGAATATAATGAGACCACCTTGCTGTCTGTAATTTTCCATTATTATTTAACAAATTCTCTGGCAGGTCTGTCTATAAATATTCCTGTTTACCATAATTCTGTGACTTTCACAGCCAAATCCATTAATCAATTTGGGGATTTTTCCCAAAGGCTGTACAAAGAAGCATCACTTGAGGTCTGAAAGTTATCTTATTAGGAGAGGTTGAAAACACACAGAAATTGCAGAAAAATGTAATAGATAAAGCTAGGCCTCGATAAAACTTAAACCAGCTTTATGATGTACTTTTTGCTACTCTAGCACTTCCATCAGTGAGAAATGCTTTCCTCATGTGTCAGTCCAAAGGCATGGAGGGAAGCATGACTTGAGTTTTCAACTCCTCTTGACCTTAACTTCAGTGTTCTCTCTTCCTCTCCCTGTTTTTGCACCTTTATTTTCAAACAGAATGAAGAGTGTGAATGCTTGAAGTACAGACTGTTCTCCAACACTCTGTCCCTTAGGAAATGCTGACACAGCTCAGGATCAGAATTCCATAGAACCTAGAAAACTTTTTCAAAGTGAACAGCACAAGAACATTTTCAAAACCAACATTTTCCTTAATTTTCTTTTTTGAAATAGATTAATAACTTCACCTAAATTTTGCAATATAATCAACTAAAAAAGTGCAAACATGATGAAACCATTCAGCCTAAGATCTAAAACGTATTTGTATCAGAGCTTAGCCCTGAAAATAATGTCTGGAAGATCTAAAAGCAAATGAAAACAAGATGTTTGAATGGGATATCAGGAGTTTGTCTATCTCTACATCAGTACCATGTATAAAAATGGCAACTTGTAATTTTAGAACAGTTTTGAATACTATTTTCAGAGCTAGGAGTCACCATGTGAAGCTGGCCGCAAGTTTCTGTTTAATAAATATTGAGTTCCTGCTCCATGTGGATTTTGCTACCTCAAAGCAATTTTAAAACACATCAATCAAATCCCTGTGAATCAGCAAAAGCAGATGCTGCTAACTGTTACAGGCAATATCACTTGAAGTTTCATTTTCTGCAGTGCTCAGTTAATGTAAAATGCATAGGAAGACCTTGGAGCAGAGACTGGATCCTGGGATTCCTGACTATAACTAATTTCCCCTAAGTTCCCGAATCTCTAGGTCATTGCATCAGTCTCCCCCTTCCCTCTCTCTGGTTGACTGAAGCTTGAAAATATTCATAAATATATAAGCACATCCTCACTTCGTTTTTCCTTTGCAAAAGGCACAGATGACCCTGAGAAGATGAAACATCCTTCTGCAGCAGCACAGAGCCTGTCCTGACCCACGAGAGCTGAGGATGGACCACCCTGACCAAGGGAGCCCTTCATCATCTGCTGTATGGAGGAGACAGCATCACTATCCCCTTTCCAGTCTGCTCTCTAAGAAAGGCACCTTCTTGGTTCAGCTTTTGATGATACAGGTGCCCATCCTGCAGAGGTTCCGGTCTCTGTCAGAAGCACTTTACTCCACACCTGAGACAATGTGGAAATTCCTTCCCAGAGCAGGATTTGAACAACACTTACTGTTCTGTGTTCAGTGTGAATCAGCTCAGGTCTCAGAGACAGTGGCTGTCACATCCCCCTCTCCCACACGTTTCACTGTAGGAGCCTGAACATTAACTCAGCATCAGCTCCAAAGGCCAATTCTGCCCTGTGACAACTCAGCATCCCAGGTCCAAGTCACTCTGCAGATCTGGTCAATAGGGCACTGTAACAGCAGTAAATCTCCTTTCTTGCATGTTTTGAAGAACTATTATGGGAAAGAATTGAGTAATCCCATATACTATGAATATGTAAATGAAATCTTTAGTGGCAGAAGAGTATTGTGCCTCTAAGGCACAGAATAACTACGGGCCACAAACCACCACTGGCTCACACACAGATCTCCCACTGCTGTCAGTGGGAATCTCAGGCACAGACTGAGATACCGATATGCCCCCGAGACTCTTTATTCAAATAAGAAATTTAAATGACTGGTGAAGCTATAGGAAAAAACATCGAAACCAAATCCAACTGCCTTCAAAAATGGTACATGAAAATCATGGTTTGTGCCAATTTTATCTCAAATTTCCTTTTTGACTTCATGAAAACATAGGCTTAGTGCTTCCAGCTTTTCTTACTCTCTCTCGGAAGCCACACTCCAACTGTGGAAATTATGAAGAATCCCTTTGAGAAAAGCAAAATTTTACTTTGGGCCAAGTGTCTGTTTTTGTCTGCAGTCGAATTTTACTTATCTAACACTAAGAAAAATGTTCAATGACAGATTTAGCTCTTTTTCATATCAAATCAAGCTTATGAAATTTTATCAATTCTTAGCATTTTCATGAAGAATTTACCCTCCAGTGGAGGAAACCCAAAATAACCAACACAAAAAAACCCTAGATAAACCAAAACAAAAGGAATCACAGAACCATAGTAGATAAATCTCCTATTGAAGTCAGTTATGCATGGCACAGAATAATTTTACTTTCATCAAGGACAGTTTTCCCTGTCATGCAATGGGAGTTAAGCAATTTGCCAGCTATTCTAATAGGATAAAACCTTCTCCCAGTGTAGACTTGGGGACTACAAGCCAATCAATTAGACCTTAGTGGGGAATTACTGACATAGTAATGAGTATTTGCTCTCTGCAAGGATGTCTTTATAAGTAGATGTGATCCAGAAAATGTAAGCTAAGAGTGAACAAATGACTCCATGTGCTTGTGTGTGTCTAAGTAAAACAAGGATAAACTTAAAGCTAATGGGTATTTAAGGAACTCCAGCTCTGTGTTGCGAAGACAAATCCACCTTATTCTTCAATAGCAGGTCAAGGAGCAGGTGTGGGAATTCAAAATCTCTGAACTAAATTACTGGAATCAATAGGAGTGAATGCAGAAAGAGGGTAAGTACTGACCACAGTGGGCTCACTCCCAGCTAAGACTGAGCTCTACTAAATATTAGCTTGAAATTACACAAAGTGGTAGAAAATTCACTGTGAGTTTGATCAAAGTGAGCTATACCAGCAACAAACTTCTCAGAAAGTCTGTCATTATATTAAGATCATTGTTCCTTTATCTATAGTAGTACAGTGAGATTTGTATATACTAAATCTGATGCTTTGAGGTAGAAAGTATACAATTCCTTCAAAAGAGTAATAGTTTAGTAAGAAAGTGTTTTGCAAAATCACAGAACAAAATACAAAAGCTTAACTTCTTCTATTAACTGTTGAAATTATTTCCAGAATAGGAATTATATATATATGCTGTTTTTTCTTAATCCCAAAAATGCATATACAGAAAAAATTGTCTCGTGTTACAAGTATTAGTAAATTCAAATAATCTCACGCTAGTGGAAAAGCTGATATCCAAGCTTATATCAAAGATTTACAAAACACCAAAATTCATAATCCATATTCTGAAACTAAAACTGTGACTTATATTTCCCTCAGTTTTGGTTTGCCCCATCCTTATCCTGTATTTTGTGCACCTCACAGAAGAGACAAAATGTGACAGCACCTTTCCTCCCAATTTTCTACACTCAGCCTTGCAGACCTGGAAACCTAGAGTGTTATCTTTTACCCTGAGATCAATTTTTCCTTTCAATTTAGAAGTCAGAGGCTTCTTCAGATGGCCGGAGTTTAAAAGAAAAGTCTGTTTTTCTCTGCAACACGTGAACAGTACAGCACAAAACCAGCAATCAAAAGCCTGAACAGAACAAGTCAGAACTTCACATTTGTATTTATGAAAGTCATGATATAGAGGCAATTGCATCTGTTTATCAAGTTGTTCCCATGTCAGCAAAAAGCTTGGGTAAATGTCCAGCTAACCTGCTATGTCATTGAAACATGAATTCTAGCATGAAGGAATATGGTTTGAAAAAATTATTTGAAAATAATTTTTTTCCTCAAAGTCTCATGCAAAAGACTATCAAGGAAAATAAGTACTGAGGGAGAAGTATTACCTTTGGTCAAAATTTATCTAAAATAGTTCAGACGTTAATTCAGATAACACTAATTAAGACAAAAGTAAGAGGTCATAAAATGTAGCAAAGATATGCCTAAAGCATTCTTCCTGTTAAAGGACAACAATTCAAAGAACTTTCCTCAATCCCTCTCACCTCACCCATGGCATAAGAAGCCTGTAGAATTATACAGAGTCAGAATTTTGGTACAGCAACTGGATGGAAACAAAAAGCAAATAAGGTATTTCTGAAGCTCACATGCAAGGACAGTATGGAGGGGGAGAACTGGATGTGCCCACATTCTAAGGACTATAAGACAGCCATTGTAGGAATTTTTCTTCCCAATCTCTCCCAAGTACCACGTCAATCCATAATGCTTTAGTAAGTGAATTGTTTCATTTTCCTTGCAGCATTTGGTTTTCAGCACTGTTAGAGAAACAGGATAATGGACACGACAGACCAGCAGCATGATGCTGTAAAGCAATTCTTGCACTCCCAAGATACATGAGAAGGATCTGTTAGTTTTTCACTGAAGCAGTGAAAGCACAATTTGTTTATCAGACTTCACACTGCCATGACTGATTAACAATTAATACATAGAAGAGAAATGAGACAACACTACACACTGAGCAGGGGAGATGTTTCTGATACCAGTTTGGCAACTCAGTATCTTTTGTTCCTAAGAGGCAGTGAGAAATAAGATACTAATCACTTGGAATGGAGGACATTTTAACACCAGATCCTCTTTTTAATAGTGCTTCCATTTAAATGCTATGAAAAAGAGGTTTTACAGAGATTATTTCCCCAACAACAATGATTTTTTTTTTTTGTCAGGATGTATCACTGAGATGATACAACTCCTGGGCACATAGGCACATCTGTCAAACTAAGTCAGTAGGTTGCAATGTAACATCAACCACATCACATCTATGCAGAGTCCCTAAAATTCTAAACACATGAGCATCATACCATTATTGTCCTGTATTGTGCTGCACTTTTGTCTTGGTTTGAAAGACAGGTGTCTGCTAAGGAAGGCAGGAGCCTCCCTTGGAATGGAAAATATGACCCCCTTCCCTTTGAATTATTATAATTTTGAAATTAAGGGGCTTTCAGGCAAAGATATGGGAAAAGGAGTAACAGTTCTTTACTGGTACATATATATGTACACAAGACAAACAAACAACACCGGCAGCAACAACGACCAGAAGCACAAACCCAGCACCAGCCCTCTCCCGGCCGCAGGCACCTTCCCCTGCGGTGCAGTTCCGCTCACAGCCGCCAGGGGCGCTGGTGGCTCCCGGCCGGGCAGGGGGTGCGGTGATTCCCCCGCGCCTGCAGGGGGCGCTGTGGCGCGAGCTCAGGGACCACACAGTAATGGCGGCTAGGCCGAGACAGGAAGGGATGGAAGAGAGGGATTGCTTCACAAACCCCCCGGGGCAGCCAATCCCGGTGCACCAGCGGGGCTCTCGGAAACAGCAAGCTGGAACAGCAGGGCCTCCTGGTGGGCTGCGGGTGAAAAGCTACAGTGTAAAATGCTCTTTGGGATTTCTCACTGGCGCTGGCTGATCCCTGGGTCCGGGCTGTGCGGAGGGTGGGGGCAGCCCCTGGTGGGAAAATGAGGATGATCCTGGGTCTTGGCAGGGCACACACCGGCTCTGGGCTTCCCGACAGCAGAGCAGCAAAAGAAGCCAAGCTGGCAAGCTCAGTCACAGTGCTGAAGCCAAAAAAACCAAAAAGAAGCAGGCAAACCCCACAGAAACAGCAGGATCCCTGGTCAGAGATACCAGCTGCGTGTGTCCAGTGGAACAGAACGCGCTCAAAGGAAGGGCTGCCTCTCGCCCTGTCCCCAGCTCCCTCCAGAAACCCCAGCTCGGCTCCCATTTATCACAACAGCCCCAGAGCCAGGCAGGATGGGGGGCTGGGGCAGGGACAGCAGCTACCCCGGGCACAAACAAAACAAAACGGGTCAAAAACTCCAAAAATGGGATGGGATAATAAACCATCCCCAAGATAACTTTGTAATGTATATTATCATTATTTTACTGTGTTGTATTATACACAGTGTATTTCAAATGCAATAACGAATAAAAATCCTTTAGAGATTCTCAATAAGCTTCAATTTTTTCACATCGCCAAACTTTTGTAGTCAAAAAGAGTTGAAATCCAGCAGAAGATTATGACACAGGATGGCAAGTGGGAAAGGAAAAGAGGGGAAATGAAGTGGCCATCTGTCTTTTTTTTATGCTTTTGTAAGCACTTACCTATAAGGGAAAAATAAAGCAAAATTACATCCAAAAAGTGAACGTAAAAATAGTTCAAAAATCTTCAGCTCTTTTTCTGAGGTTACTCACAAATATAAGTCTATATCACATCCTTAAACAAGGCTCTGAAAACGTTAAAGACTGACAGGCACCTCAGCAGCATGTGTTGTTTGAACTTTAAAAAAATTAACGATACTTGGGACTCTTAGAAGATTGCAAATGTTACATATTACATGTTACATGTCTAGTGATTCCATGAGCCTTGAACAAACCTCAGAGTACCGAGACTTCCTGGAAACTCCTGTCTGAAAGCAAGCATAATTCAAACTCTCTATCAAGGGAAGATAAAATGTATCAACTGCTTTTCTTGGATTATTTTTACATCTCTCAAACGCTCTCCTCAAACTGTAATAGTTCAATTACAGTTCTTAGTTCCACTCTGCCAAAGTAAAAACTGGGAGATACAGGATGCAAATAGACTGCAACAACTATTTCAGAACAGGAAGTCTTGTTATGCAGAACACATTGTTTGAAAGTCCATATACTTTACAAGACTTGACCATGTCTTCACTCAGAATCCATAAAGATACTTTCATTTAAAAGCAGAAATAAAACCATCATGTAGAACCTTAAAGTATATGAGAGATCAAAGTACAATACCATCTCCATTACCATCAAATGTAAACAAGGTGAGACAGAACCACAAGTGACCTATCACTCTCCTACCAGAACAAATTAATTATCCCTTGGCATAAGTATAATTTTTACGTACGGAGTCTGGCTCATAATGAGGTCTTTACTATGCAACCATATTTCAAGTAATTGTCATCTTAAGTAAACATGTTTTAATTACTGTCACTTTTTTTCATTATTCATTCTCAAGCCTACAATACCTGTCAGGGCTTAATGGATTGTCATCTCCTGCTACTTTCCTGTGGTAACATATGTCCCCATTTATTTCACCAACACACTAATTAAAATACACAGAGTATGCAATGAATTTAGGGTAATTCTGATGGCGAGGGTATTGCAGTTGTCCATCCTAACAATCCTTCAGAGCTTTTATTTGCTTCTCTGAATACTTTCATGGTGCTTTGTAGTTGGAAATAACGTACTGTGTGACTGTTGATAAAGTGACATTTGCCATAAGCACCATCACTTTGAAGAATATCCAAGGAACAAAAAGTAAATCAATTCAATTTGCAGATAAAAACTTTACATTTTCATTCAATTACATGGTACAGAATAGCATATTGAGAATAAATTCTCTAGTGGAGGGAGAAAAGGGTGCATTCTGGAAATAAGTGCTGCCCTCTTTCATATATAAGCCTTAATACCCTTACAAGTAAACAATTTCATCTAATTGTATAGAAGCTGCTTACTTGTATGTTGAGACATGTTATTTATATTATCACCATTAAAAGTGGTCCATCGAGAACTTGAAGGCCAGTTAATTCTGCCACTTCAGCATGCTCATAAAATGTTTCCTACTTGTACTACAAATGAGATATCTCAAATGGTCAAGTAGATGCCATATTCACACCAAACAATTGTTGAACCGACAGATCCAGCAGTCCTTCAGCAATTCTTAACAGAGGTTTCCTGCAGCCCTGAAGGGAAAGCAAAAACTGGGGAGTGCTGTTCAGTCCCGTGCCAAACCTTTAACCTTTATATAAATAAAGCAGTAATTTGACAAAAGCACTTTCATAACACATCTAAAATGGACGTTAAAAATAAAACGTAAAAGGGAGAATAGCAGGAGAAAACAAAGGAAAAGAGAGGAAAAAATATAGTGGCCTGGCTTTTGTCTACTTTAACCCCACTGACTACAGGGTCTGTACATCAGAGATGATACCAGATACATCCTGCTCTTGGAGTCATTAGTGCTGGTAAAAGGTAGTCATTGTATGTCCAGTGAATCACATTTGATTCATTTCCAACATCTCTGTTCTGAAGGAAGATGGTAAAACTGCAGTGTCTGCAGAAAATAAATGCACGTGCCTTATTGGTAAAAATTCTGATCAGCACTATAAAAAGAAAGATTAATTTAATATTTTTAATCACAAAAAACCTCAGTGACTTGTTTCTATAAGCCACATATACTTCTCATTTCCTTAACCTGACATATAGAGAACTGTCTGCTTGAAAGTTGAGTTTTGAAATCAGCATCTATCTGTTTTTACCTATCAAACACAATCACACTGGGTATGGCTGAAACTTTTATTGCTCTCCTGACAGACACCTGGAGCCAGTGCTGTCAGTGCTCCTCTTTGTTAGCAGTGAGGAAGTGAATGAGACGGACAGCTCTTCAGCAAAACGTTGAACAAAAAGCAGATTGAAGCCTTTTACAAGGACGTCACCTTTTGCAATGCAGAAAGATTCTCTTTCTTTGACTTTCTAGCACTGTCATATTTAGCAGCTCACCTTCCCTCTTCTCGGGCAGTTTTTCCCTATGATGAACCTACATTGTGAAGGAGACTAAGGTAATCACCAAAAAGCAGACAGAGGAATTCAGGTCAGGTTGTGAAGGTGAGGGAAGGGGGAGACTGTGCCTGAGCAGGCATTAACAGGCCCTGGAGCAGCACAGGCAGGAGCTGAACCCCTGCTGTACTTCTGAGAAGCACACACGAGATTCTTCTTCAGTTCCAGGGTCACTGGCCCAGTGGTCAGTGCTCCCTCTTCACCTCCTGCTCTTTTTGGGACAACCAAGAGTTACTCTGAGCAAGTTCTGTGCTAATAAAACATTCTTCTTCGTGCACCTGACACTGCAGAAACTGGACTGTGTTCATTCTGGATAAAAGCGCCCTGACAATACCTCCAGGCTGGCAGGCAGCTTTATGAGCTGGGGAGTTCAGAGTAATTCTGGTCCTGTTTGGACGCCCTTACTCTGTGTCAAATCCACTGTAGTGGCTTCTGTGATGATATTGCAAACATTCTGTAGCATCCCAGTAACTTTTAAATGGGTTCAGCCAAGCCTCTATTAGTCCATGTGCTGGAGAGCTACTGCCAGCAATGTCCCAGCACAGCGAGGATCACAACACCTTGCTGCAGTATCATCACACCACAGAATTACACAGCAAAATGGCCAACAATATTTTGAAGCTGTCCAGAGAAAAATTAATTGATTCCTGACTATAGACTGTTTCTAATCATTGCTGCCTCTCCAAGTGATAAGAAATATTTGCTTTTCTTCATCAGAAAGGAACAGTGGCTGCTGGAGCCATGGTGAATTATTTCTTTCATATCCTTGGAAACATATTATACAGCCTTAATTAAAAGAGATTTCCAAAAGAATAGCAAAACACTCCTAATGGAAAAAGGACATTCTGGCTTTCAATAGCAAGGACAATAGAGTGCATTTGTTTACTTCCCTTGATATTTTATAAGCCAGGAAAGTTTTCTCTCCATATCTCACCTCCCAAAGCTTTGATTTGGTCTATTCTGCAGTATTTCACTTCCAGCAGCAATGAGGGGCTGTAACAGGCCAACTTTCTCTTACAACAATTTCATTTCTTCTCTGTACCTACATTTAATACAAGACATTATTTAGAGAGGAGAAGAAAAAGAAATATCAGGAGAATGGGTTCTCCAAGGCCTCAGGATCCAGTAGGGTGGACAGCAAGCTTCCTTTTGTAAAGAAGAGACCAGAACAGACTGGTGACTGTAATCATACACTAATTTCACTAAACTGGAAAATTCTAACAAGACCCTTGGGAAGCCTTTTAGAAGAGGAGGCAGAAACAAGGTAGAGAGTGGTGCAAGTTACGCATCCCTAACTCACAATGCTGTCAGAGGATCCACATTCATATCTGGACTGGAAGGGAGGTAACACAGTATTACTACAGTGCTAATAAACAAAGGCAATTGGAAGAGGAAAGGTTTCCAATGAGGAGTAACTACTCAAACAAGACTCCTTGACCATCCATAGCAAAGAGAATATTTCTTCTTACATTAAGTACAAAACTCATGCAGACTTTTATTTGAGAAACTGCATTCAACTGAGCACAGGCTGAGACCCAGGGTCTAATATGGTTCAAAACCTGTTATTTCTAAACCAGCAAAGAATGTTAATACACAGAAATTTTAAAACAAAACAAAACAAAACAAAACTATTTTAAATATATTTTAATACAATAGGTAAATAGGGTAGTAAATAAGACTAGTAGCAAACATAAGACTTAATTTTCTTGTACTATTCCTATGATACAGCTCAGGAGTTGAGCATGATTACATTCCTATCCCTGTCTAATTGTTTTCTAGGCATTCCAGCAACAAAGATGATGCATCTCTTCACTTAATACATGGACAAAAAAAACCAATGAGAAAAGCCACATTCAGTGAGCAAACTCTTCATGATAACTCCTTCTAGGAAAGCAAGTCTACCAAATCTTGCATCTTATTTTTCCAATCTGTTTGGAGACTTAGCACTCAGTAATTGTTCTTCACCAAAGCAAATCCACACAGACATCTCTTCCAGAATCTTATCAAATACATGCAAAATCTCCTAAGGAACTCTTAGCTTCATTTTTCTGACTACAGCTGACTATGTTTCCACTGAAAATTGAATAAAGGACAAATAAAATGAGCCACCTTGGGAAGAAACTCACAGTGCAGGAGAAATATAGCTGATTCTCTCAGAGCCAACATCCAACTCCCAGAATTCTTCATTTTTGACAAACAAGAAAATGTAACCCACTTGACACTGGGAATATAGTTTCCTGAAATCCATTCCAATTGCTGCAATTAAATGTGGCACATAAGCCAAGAACATGGAATTAGTTATTTATATCTGACACACATGAACAAGTTTAAACTTAAAAAGCACTATTAATAAATTATCCCTTTGTAAAGTCAAGATTGGTGAGGTTAGATAATTTCTGCTGTAACTGTCCTTTGTTTAAAAATTGGTCACAGGTGGAATCTCTTGCATTTTCTTTCCATTTTAAATGCTTTGAAGGATGTTGCCAGCAAGAGAAGCACACAGATCATGCTGTCCAAATTTCTCAACATGGAAATTACATGTCTTGAATTTTCTCACCAGAGTACATGCAGAGTTTGAACTGACTACTAACCAGTGCAGATGGCAAAGAAAATCCTGTGGTTCCAGCAAAGCGTTACACAAACTGAAAAGCAAACACAGCATAGGAGCACCTTGACTTCTGACCTTTTCTGCTCTAATGAAATATTTGAGGCTAACTCCAAGAAAGATGGGTGCAGTATTCCAAGTTCTCAGGAGTGTGAGGCCCACTAAGTAAATATTTCATGCTTAAAATATTTGCTTTGTGTGAGCAAAACATCACAGCTCTTATGTAACATGTTTGTGACAAAGTTCTTTGAGCCACAGACTCCAGAATGGCTCATGGCATCCTGTATATTGCCCCAGCAGCTGTAGTAGAAAGGTGCAGCTAAAGGTTGTTAATCTGCATGTGCTTCAGAAAAACACCACCACTGCTTGTGCTTACTACAAATATGCCAAAACAACTGCAAACAGAGGTTTGTTAATCCTAGATCAGAAATGCCCTCTCTCCTTGCGAGGCTGTTCTCAGGAGCCAAGTGTTACTGTAGCAAAGACAAAGCTTATTTCATTTTTCTCCCCAGACAATTGCCATCAAACAGGGACTTTCTGAAACATATTACAGCTTGTCTCGCAGACATCTGGAGCCAGGGCTGGCACAAACTCTGCTATTCAAAAGAAAAGTGAAAAAGACAGACAGCACTTCAAAATAAATCAATTGCACTTATTAGCTCCTTTTGCTGATGTTTTGGGGAAGGAAGGAAGGAAGAAAGAAAAGAGAGGAAGAGGTTTTCAGCATTAAAGGTCTTATTTTCTTTTCTATTTAAAACTCCTATTAGTTCTAGTCAGATCAATGGCATTATGCATTTTCCAATAATTTGTCTGAGATAAAACTAGAGCTATAAAAGCTTCAAGATTTACTAAGGACATCTATTTCCATTCCAAGAGCTAAATAAAACCAGAAAGAAAAATAGATCAATTTGAGCCCAACATACTTGGGTTTATAGTTGAATTTCCACACACTGAAACCAAGTATGACTCTCAAATTTGCCTTGAAGAAGTTCAAAAGTCAGAACATTTACTTGCACAGATTTAGGAGTATAATTTGAAAGACTTCACTCAGTGCTCCATGCTGTCCCATTTGGAGCAACACTGATAGTCATGCCTTTTTATAAAATGTACTGCAGTAGCTGCAACGTGCTGGGAAGTGAGCTTTTTCCACCTAAGACCAAAATCTAAAGGTTTTATAAAATCTATATGGAATGGAGCATCTGAAAGAACAAATACAAAATCTTCTAATAAATTTTAAAAAATCTTTTGAGATTGGAAGAATGTGTCAATGCTCCAAGCTTCATATGGAAGGCTGGAGTATCACATACTGTTTGTCAAACCCAAATGAAGTCTTCTAATCACTGTATTGGACAGCAAAATAAATGCAATAAGCTGCCAGAATACTGGAGCTTTCTGAGCTATGTGCAATTGCATTGTCTCATTTCTCTAAAAATAATACTTGTCAGCACAATTAAACACAGCAATAGAACAGCCAATTCATTAGATTCAGTTTTCCTTTACACTAACATAAATTGGGAGAGATGAAGTGAAATACACTGAGTTAATTCCCAATTTGTACTGATGACAATCAGAATCTGGCTTAAATATGATCATCTGCTAAAATACATGAACTATGAATTTCAAAACAAAACAAAGTCTCTTCCTACAGAAGGCAACTGTGAAAACAGATGTCTCTGCTGTAAGAATGTTCAGTTTGATGCTATTATAAGAATTATAAAAACCAAGATCCATGGAAGCTTCCTTCCTGTTGGAAAATATAATATGGTTCACTTCACTAAAACAAACAAAGTCTGGCATGTAAAAAAAACCAAACAAACCTACGCTACTGTTGCAGCCATTAACAGCAGTTCCTACATTCCAAATTTCACTTCTTCTCGTAACCTGAACAAGGTCTCAAAATACTAAAATATTGTTTTAAAATATTTAAGATTCTGCTTGGCTTCAAAAGCAAATCACTTAAAAGTGATTTGGTGGAGGCGTGGGAGTGGAATGGGAAGGCAAGTAAAAACACTATAAACTCATTTTTCGAGTACAAATAAGCAGAACATGGTGCGGGGTCAATGTTGCTGTGGGCATTGTACTAATCACTGCAAAAGGCTACACTACAGCCATGTGGGAAAGAGCTTCTGAGGCTGCAGGCGCTGAGCTCAAGGCACTCCCAAAAACCAGTGTGAAACAAATCCTGCAGTGCCAAAGACCATGAGTGACATAAACACACTGAGCAGCAAACAGTAAAAGAGTGGAGGCAGCTTCTTGATACCTGCAACAGCAGTCAGCATCCTGTGGCTCTCTGCCAAATACAGTGACTTCGAAACAGGCTCAGTAACACAGACTGAGCTACCTCCAACTTTCCGCGTCAAGCTCTATGAATTCTCGTCTGGCTGAAGCACCACAACTATTTTTCCTATCCAATATTTATTTCAAGAATTGCTCTCCCAAAAGACTTTCCAAAATAAGCTTTTATGTCTTTGTCTTGGCTTTGAAGCTGACACCTGTCAGATGCACACCAACATACAGACAGAAAACAAGAGCCTTTTTCTCAGCCCTGGTTTAATTGAAGAGAATTCCTTTCCAAAGTCTCAGAAGCAGCATCCTAACCAAGATACAAGCGTTGCACTTTTCTCATCTACACCAAAGGCCAGAACACTTGTTGGTAATTAAGCCTGGGGTTTTCACTGCCTCCATTTGTCTGTCAGATATCAATATAATCAAGGCAATGCCAAAGTTTTAGATTGGGCCATACAAATCAGCACTCGCTTCTGCCACAAATGGTGGGGTGACTGGGTCTCAGTTTGCACAGAAACTGTTACTTTTAGAAAAAAATTTTGAATCTTCACAGCCAGATAATTCAAACAGACCAAGTTTAGAAACTAAAATGTATTATTTTCCACAACAGATACTGGTAGAAAAGAAGTATGTGATTTTTGGACAGTTGATCTCTGCACCCATATCTACATATATAGATAGATCAATTCATACAGACAAACTTCATGGTTATACAGTTTTGCAACTGTTGAATGAAACAACTGTCAAATTATACTTTTATATAAATAAACTTGTACTTTTAATTTATCCTAATACTAGTTTATACTTTGTTGCTCCTTTGTTTCATTAATAGTACTGGGCAGCTCTGCACCTCCAAAACAGAGTGGAAATAGTGCAAGACTCCTAAGATTATTTGAATAATCTTGAAAAGTTTATATGGAAGCACTTTTGACATGGAATTTCTTGTGATTGTTCTGATTCCCTGGTAGAACTGGCATAATCAAAAATGCATGTTGCAGAAATCCAGGAGAAACACAAAAGAACTTCAATTTCTACTCCTAGCATTGATAGACCAAGACATTATCCTTACGTACACTGCAGTGTGCATTTTGGGATCAGAGAATGACAACCTGCTGCCACACATCCATATAATTTCTACTGTGTCCGTTACATACTTCTCAGAAAGATATCAAAGTCAAATTTATAAAGTCAAAGTCCTTCTGGAGAAACTTGCAAAAGTCTGCAAAGCTCTGTCTTTGCCACTAAAAAGAATTTGAAGATGATACACCACAGCTATAGCTGCCTTCTGCTTTATGAATAAAAAATACAGCATTAAATATTCTATTCTATCTGCAAGCTAATCAGCAGCAAGGACTGGACAACAAAAACTACTTTCTGGAGCCTATATGACTTCCAGTGATGTAACACACAGGACCATCTAACTTTAAAGAGACAATTTGTTTTCATGTATGAAATGAGATGAACAGAATACTCTGACTACTTACAAAAGCAATTTCACTATGCAGTCACAGAAAGACAAAAATCACATAATACTGCCTGTTATTAAAGCACTCTGAGAACAACAAAAATTCGAAGTGCAAAAAACCTAAAAAGGGAAAGAAAATGTCACTTAAAAATCATTTAAAACTTGCTTAAGTGTCACAGACCTATGAAGTACTAAAACCTACTTTACTTAACAAAAGCATTTGTAGAAAAGACATTGCTGAGGGGGAAAAACCATTCAAACAGTTTTCAGACATTTCCAGGAAGTGATTTATCTACTGGAGCAAAGGTTAAGGGCTCAGAGGAGCAGACAGGTTAATTTTGAATGCAGGAAAGGAGTCCAGAGAGCCAGTACTATGTATGTTGGCAAAACTAACATCAAGGGAGAGATCCCAAGTTTTGACATCTATTCCTTTATTTTTTTGTTTTATCATCCAGAGGAGAGAGAAATGCTAAAATTTAATTTTGCTCTTTGTGAAAGTTAAATGTGTCTTACTACCACAATCAAAGGAAGGTGTCGTTATCCAGATGGCTTAAGATGGCAAACAGTTAAGCAGAACCATAATCCTCCCTAAGGTTACACAGGGCAATGTAGAAGAGATGAGCAAGGTCTCAAGATGAATAAGAGAAAGGGAAAAACACATCCAGCAGCCCTCAAAATTGATACTTGCAATAATGGCACAGGTTAATATCACACGTGTCATGAGACTCCATGCAATTTCCCAGAAGGCCTTGAGGATCACAGCACTACAAACCAGAATTTTTAAAATGAAATCAGATAAGTCCTTAATAGGGTCTAATCATTTTTCATACTTTTGAGGATAGGGGAAAAGAAATATCAAATATCCATGTTTGAAATATGGCTTCTTTGGATTATGGCTACTTTGCATCTATATTAAGAGCTTTCCCAAGGAATTTTACCATACTTTTTAATGCACATAATAGATAGGAATGGCTCCCATTAGGAAAAACTACATATCCTAAATAATAATAAAAAAAAAAAGTATAGAAAGGAAATCTCTAATAAAACAGCCAAGCACAACTCCATACTGACAACCTTTCAAAAGAAAAATTACATCAGACATTATACACACCTGTTCCTGAAAAGAGAGCAGCAACCCACAGGTTCTCTGGCCTCTTGGCTGACTCTGCCTCTCCATTACTACACTGGGGATGCTTTCTCCCCATCCCCGGGTTACCAACTGGTCCACGTTCCTCTCCTGATCTTCTCCAGACACTGCTCACCTAAAATGCGCAATCTGTGTGATCCTCCTTCTCTTCCTAGCACAATTTCTGATTGTATTCAATTTTCCTCCTGCTCTCTCTGTAGCTGTGTGATATCTCCATCTCCCTCATTCTGAATTCCCATGTAGTTATTCTGGGTTTGTTTCTCGCCTCACTTTTTGCTTTATATTGTATCAATTTTACTGAGCTTTTCCTGACTTTCTGGGCGATAACCTAAATCTCCTGAGCTCAGTGGGAACTGCCTGCCAGGTCCACTGCATCAGAATTTTACTTTTCGTGTAAAATATTGGAAATATTGCAGAGGGTTTTCTAATTCCTGTGATCATTTCGGGGATCTATAATCAAAATCTCAGACTTTAAGTCCTATATAAATGACAGCACCATAATCTGTCACACCAATCAAAAGACACGTGTAAAACACTGCCAACAGTAGAAGTGTTGCTGTTTCTTCTGCTAGGAATGTTGGTTACAAATCTGAATTATCCACTTGCAATAAACACACTTATTCTATGCATTATGCTAATTATTACTGGATACACAAGTCCATGCTGTGCCAAAAGAGTGAATAGCTGGAAACATTGCTATGAATTTGATCACAGAGATAGAGAACGACCAGCACAAGTAAAGTAGATTATAAAAGAGCTCTCTGGAGCAAAATAGCCACAGGTACAACATTACACAGGTTTTGCCATTTAATGGCAAAACAGATCTAAAAGCCTCACACTTGGTTAGAATCACAGAATTGCAATATTCACAACATGAGTCTGACTTAATTTCTGCTTGAAGCATCTCTGATTAATCTAGTAAGAGGAAAGAAGTTAAAGTTTGGGTTACTTTTTCCTTTTGGGAAAAAGTTGGAAAGAGATGTGAAGGGTACAGCAAATAAATTGAGACAAGGTGATATAAAAAAGATATGAAAACATGGGAAATTACTCTGTATTCAGACATACCACACAGAGAACATACTCAGCAGCACTGGATTCCCCTTCCCTGAACGATTTGATTGGCCCAAAGTGAGCCCCAAGGGTGCTCTAACAATCAGTCCTGTCTGCCAGCTCCAAATGTGGCCTCCCACTCCAAGCTGACACTGCCCACTTTGTGGACAGAATGCTGGGAAAAACAGGCAGCTTAATGGTCAAGGCAGGCGTTTATAGAAAGGTCAAAGTGTTGAAGTTGCTACTCAGTGACAATGGATTGCAAAGCCTGGATCTCTTAAATACGCAAAATCACTGAACACAATAGATAATAGGAAGTTGCAAAGTTCTTACTGCAAAGAAGTCTTGGAAATGACATGCTGAAACTATAATTTCCTGCCACTCTGACAAGAGTGCTCTACATGATCCTAGTTAAGCAGCACTCTAAAATGGATTTCATTACATTTTTGAAGGCAAACAGATATAAACATGGACAAAAGTTCAACTGCTCATTCAACTTAAGCAAAGAAATGCTTTCAAAGCAAAGAAAATGAAGCTATTCATTAATAGCTTTGGGAATTTTGGACTGATTCCTTCCATATTCCTGTTGCAAAGTCATCATTCTTTGATGTCACAAGACTGATGGAAGCATCAGGAAATTGCAATGCTGGATGTCACCACAAAGCATTCAGGGCTCCAACTGGCACTAGGTTCCCTAACCAGATTAGAGTGAAAGGCGGGTCACAGCAGATGCCCTGCCTCGGTTCATTACTCAACACCTGTTAAACTTGATTAACAGCCCCAGCTAATTATCTCTTAAGAGTAACTCATGCTGTAACAGATCCCAGAGGTCTGAAAGTTGACTTCATTTACATGTTTGTCTCCTCTCACAAGGTCTTAGTTAAGCATCACTGAAAAATGCCTTCCAGAAAACAATGGTCTAAACCTTTTATCCAAAATACCAGTGGCACCTGTGTATGACCTATTTTCTAGTGTCAGATGTGTGCAGGGAAAGCCTTACAACAGGACTTAAAAGGCTCAAAATACACACCTGCCCTGCAATTTAAAACTGGTTCCAGAGAATATGCAATAAACTATAGCCATGTGCACTGAAGCAGCTGAAACAGATGTCATGGCAGTCAAACAAAAAATGTTCTAATTTCAAATTCAAAATTCTGTGCTTTGGCAAGCATGATTTCCCTAACATAAACCAAAAGAAATTATATTTCCCAGTGCTGACTGCAATAGAAATACATAATATAAATTCTGCTGTTAGCAAGGTAAACTTGACCCTCTCGCTATTTAGAGTAACAGTTTTCACACCAGTTTTAGTACTGTTCTAGATCTCAAAATAATTTTATGTTACACTTTGCTACTAGTAATCCCCATAGTCCATGAACTAAGAGATTCTGGTGGTTACTACAACAAACACAGTGATTTCTGCTAAGTAGTCTGGATACCTGATCACAAGAGATGCTCCACAGATTGCTTTCCATCTAATAAGCACCCGAGGTGATGGGCCACAAGAAGAGGTGTTCCACATCTTTGGTGTGGTATTGGTGCCTCAGGGCACAGGTCCAGGAGCATCAGCAACACCCACTGCTGCTCCCCAGCTGTCTCCACACCAGGGCATCTCCACTGCCCTGCAGGGCCACTTGGACACTAAGATCCACTGATGTTATTTGCTAGAGATTCATATCGAAAACTTTCTTATACTGTACGACTCAAATGTTTAATGGGAGCACCACGAGTGCGCCTCACCCACATCACAAGTGCATGCAGCTCCTTGCATGCTGCACAAATGCCTGTACCTGCATTCTTTCAAACTGCAAAGGGATTCTGTGCAGATCCAAAATGCAAAAGTGTCTGGGTACCACGTGCCGAATTTCACATGCAAGTCTACCATAGTCGTATTTTTAACAAACACTGGGACGCTACACATGAAAATCACTGAAGCCACAGCCTAAATAGGACAAGGTATAATGTTCCAGCAGCATTTTATACAAGTGTACCTCATATGCAGAGAAGAGGTTTAGAACTCCATTATTGCTATCATTTAGGGTCAGTGGGCCACAAAACTTCTAAAGGCAAAACTTCTTGTCTCATTCTAATGATAGAAGAAATTTCTGCATTTGACAAGAAATTTCTCAAACCATTCATGTGAACTTTAAGACAACACATGCAAAATTGATGGAAAATAAATAAATAAGTATCTACCAAATCAAGCATTGAGCAGCCAGTTCATCCCGTAATAAGATATTTATTCCAACCAGCCACCATACTTCCTAAGCCTGAAACTGAAGGCGAGTTCTGAACAAAACTAAAAGTTGAATGATACTGTGCAAAAAATAAGGGAGAAGGGCATTCAGAGTCTATCAGGACACAGTGAGAGTAAGAGGGCCACAGTTAAAGAGCTGAAAACATGCTTCTGTCTCAAAATATGCTTTTCTTTTCCCAGCAATATAAGTTGATCTAATGAAAGACTTCAATTCTTGCAACCATTACATTGCTTATGATTATTCTAGTATTTCTTTAGTCTCCTAAATGTCATATCCAATCATTTTTATCTCTTCTTACTCCTTTTATGTATTCCATCCCCTTGATACCACTGGAATCAACCCAGCTACAATCAGGACTGTCTGTTCTTCTTTTCTTCATGCCTTTTTGAGGCCATGAAATAACTGGTTAGAATAGACTATAAGGAAGGATAAAAGAATAAAGTGGCTACAGTCATACTTAATTTTGCTGTATTAAAGAAAATTATTTTCTAATTTTCTGAAATTATACATTTTTTAAACCAGCTAAACTGAAAACAGTTTAACAAAATTAACTTCTATAAATTCAAAATCATTACTTGAATTAGATCTTTTTTTCCACTTTTTTTTTTTTCTGGAAGTACTGCATATGCAAGGATATAACACAGGAAACAAAATAAATCACACTACTATCATAAAGCCATATGTATTTGTATTTCTTCTAGACTTCCTAACAGCAGCCAATATTAAAGTCATCCAAATATGTTTCTTTTTTCAGACTATCGTTTTCAGCTTAATATTTCTATTTTTTCCCTTTCCATAGTATATTATATATCCACATATTTACTAACAACTCTGAAATCACTTGTCCCTCAGCTATATCAGCACTGTACTTGTTATCATTCTCTTCCCTTACACGCAACGTCTTTACTCCAGCATATTTCTAATTTTCCCTTTCTTGTATCACATCAAGATATATAATTGTGATTTAAAATTAAATTATTATTATTATTATTATTATTATTATTATTATTATTATTATTATTATTATTATATTATTATTATATTAGCAATCTCAATTATGGAACATTTGCTGTCCCTTCAAAACCTGAACACTTTTTCCCATGCTTACAGCTCATCGTTAGTAAAGGGAAGAAACATTTTATGGATTGTCTGTAAACACAGACATTGCACAGATTCATTTCACACCTCCAGCAAGATCGTTGTGACAGCGCAGGATGCTCTGAGACGTGCTCCTTTCAAAAATAATGGATCATAGAAACATAAAAAGATGCAATTTCAAGCTCTGGTGGAAGAAGTGAAATTATCATGTCATCAGTCTAAATGTAATCTTCCCAAAGCTTCCCATTCAGACACCTGCAGGAACCAGCCTGACCAAGGGATCAGCAGTCCTTGTCTTCTTCATTTGCTTCTTTAAAAAGAGCTGCCAAGCATCCAGTCATTATCCCTGATTCAGAATAATGGCCAACTCTTCTGTTTACCCTCATGTTTATGAAAATATTAATTGTTGCACAGCATGTATGTCTCTATAAATACACAGATGCAAAACAGTCCATAGTGGTAAGACAGAAATAGAGAAAGCTCTTTTTCATCATTATTATGCCTCTGTAAGAGAAACACAAGGCAGCAATTTTATGGGCAATATTTTACTTGAACCCATATCAGAAACAAGCAGGAATCGGTCATGCCAGAAAAGTTGTCTTTTAACCCTGCATTTCATTTTTCCACATTACCTGAAATAGACATATTATGAATTTTTAAAAAAGAGAAAAAGAAATGTATATATTCCACTAAATGAAAAGGTTTTAAAATTTGCTTTTGATTAGGGAGCATGACAAGTTTATGCACTTGTAGATGTGACACAACAAAGGGAAAATGGCAAAAGGTAGAATATAGATGTTGCTTTCAAAGAAAGTAAAGACTAATAAGGACCATGCTGATTTAGTTGGAGGACAGAACTAGTAGAAAGAAAACACAGTTTATTAGTAAATACATATAATTATAAAGCAAGAAAAAATTACAAGGATGGTCTGAAATATAGTTTCATGTTGCCAAGTTTTTTAATTTTCATAAAAAGAACCCTCATTTCCTTTCCCAATTTTGAAAGTCATTATTTATGGAGTATCAGAGCTACCTAACTCATTTTGGCAGCCAGGGGAATGCTGGAAGCTTTTCACAGTTCACCTCACAGCAGCTTTGCAATGTGATGGGAACTGTGAAGCTCTACTGTAACCTATTGGACAGGCCGGTTTAGCCTTACAGGAAATAGAACAAAGAAAAAGTGGTAGAAAAATAGAATAAAATGGGCTGCAAACACTTCTGAGGGAGGAAAAAAAGGAACAAAAATGAGAAGTAAAGCAGATGACCTGCTGCTCCCTGGCATCAGTCTCAATCTTTGAAAAGACCTAGATGCCACTGGCACTGTGTATCCTTCATGCCATTTCTTCAAAGCTTAGGTTTCAGAGGGGCCAACAGGACAGGAACTGCAAGCTCAGGAAAATCAAGTATGTTTATTTTACCTGAGTGAAAATCACGTGCATATCTGGCACAGAAAACACACAAGGTATAAACCTGGCTATGAATAGGAAGTGGCAAACAAAGGAGCTATTAAAAAAACAGCAAAACCGAAAGACAACCAAACCCCTGTCTCAACACTGAAAACAGGTAATGAAATAGAACTATTCCATGAAGCAGAAGCAGCACTGAGAAGTAACCTACTGCAGAGCAGGCACAACCTACCTCTAATGTCACTGGAACACCTAAGTGTTATGGGACAAGATAAATAAACATGCAAGTTGTTATATGCACGTATGTTACAGGAAACAAAGGGTATTTCTCCTTTCTGTAGAAGATGTAATGCAGAAATTCTAAATGGGATCAAAATCTATCAGGGAAAATAGAGATTTTACTGAATGGATCATAAAGTTAGAAAAGTCATAGACTGAGAGCAAAGGTGACAAAGATGTCTGGGAAGATAATAAAAAGGAAAACTAGTTACAAAGGCATGAAAAAAACCCCAGGAGAATATGGTTACCCCATGGCAGTTATCCACAAAAGACAACTGAAATTATCAGCTAATTCACAGAACCCAGCCTGCTCACTTCAAACTTTCAGCACTTTTTCAAAGATGTACCTGCTCATCTTAACAGCGTCCTCATTTTGCAGTTGCAATTCATATTCCCAAAGCAGCAAAAGAGCAATCAAACTCAAAAATAGAAAATATTCTCTTTTGCCCACAGGCATCCCCAGGACACGAAAACAAGGAATGTACTCGATACCTACTGCAGCTTGTGTGCCTGGTTATAACCAATGGTACTGCTGAAAAACGCAGCGAGGAGAAATGTCACCACTCATCAGTTGCCTTCTGCATGAAGAAGCTGCTTGTGCAGACAGAGGCACTTTTCGTTTATTTTGAATGTTTATCACTTCTGTTGAGGCTCAGGATGCATCAGCTTGCATGTGGCTCCTTGCCAGGCCCACGAGAGACTGACATGCAAACCACAAACACCTTCTGCTGCTCAACACCAAACTTAACATACAGAATACGAGGAAAGAGTTTGGAATTCTTGTAGACACATTTCTATATTGTGATGGATTTTAGGGTAAACTGGTAGGTTAAACAATTCCAGTCTGCAGCCACACATCAGATGTTGCACAGCTCTGGAGATTATCTCCAACACATCCAGCCTTGCATTGGAAAACATTCCACTTGTGACCAGCTCTCCTCTTCCATGGCCATTTTGAGAGATGACAAAAATATCTCAAGGTAAACGGAAGCATAATTATTTATACCTGCTGGGACTCTGGATACTGATTTTACTTAAAATATAGTCCTAAACTGTGCAAATTATTTAAAAGCTATAATGCATCATTTCCTACTGCTGAACTCTAGTGCATAGAAAAAACTGTTACTCTGTATTTAATGTTCCAAGTCCAATATTTGATCTTTTTCTTTTGGCCCTAATCTTTTTACATAAAACTTTCAATTTTGCTTATTTTATTTTTAGTTTAAAAAACTGCATCCATATTTTGTCATTTAGACTTTTATGAAGAGTAATGCACATGTGCATTTATCAAAAATATCAAAATAAAACATTTTTGTTACATGGGTAAGGATGCATGAAGGAAAATGCCTTTCACAACTTGATAAAGGTAAATTCACTCTTTTGGAAATGCATTCTAATGATGATAAATGAAGATAGAGAGAATGTTTTTGAAGTACACTAAGTGACTGCGCATCTTCATACATTGAAGTAATTATGTTTTCCTTTCTTTTTCCTTACAGCAACAGATTTTGTTAGGGTCAATATACAAAATATACAAGTTTCATCCTTTATTTTTTTTTAAATGGCTTGGATACTGCCTGGTACACAGCATTGAAAAAATAGTTGGGCACCGCTTCTGAAACCATCTTGGATTTCAGTATTGCAACTCACAGGTCTGAATAAGAGAGCACAGGGTAGGACTACTCGAAAAATAAAAAAAGAAGGTAAGATCCTATGTTTCCCATGCCAAAGTACAGCATCACCACATTAAAGCCAAGAGCTCTCTGCAGTCTGCCTCTCTCCCACCCTTATGGCACAAGCAATCCCAGGAGGTTGCTGTGCAGTGCTGCTCCATGAACGGATTCTTTGCAAGTAAGCTTGGTCACAAATCAATTCATGACTCGATAAGAGGAATCTTGCCAATAAGTGGTTTTCTGGCTAAAAGTTGAAACGAGAAAGTGAAAAAAAAAAAGCAAACCACCAAGCAAACAACACACTAAAGAAGCCCAAACTGCTTTTGATTAAGTTATTCCATTATTTATCTTGTTTTTCCCCATCAGACTGCAATGAAACGGCACAACATTTTCTCAGTTCAGCACAACATGGTTAATTCAATCTGACATCAAATATTTATTGTGAGTATCTATAAGAAAGGCAAAGAGAAAACAAGGACCTGCTTCAAAAAAGTTGAAGGTAGAGCCAGTTCTCTTTCAACGGTACACTTCAGAACTTAAAACGCCCTTCCATAAGCCCAGAAATCCACGTTCACTTGCCTCTCTTTACTCCCTGGAGATGTATGACAGACCACTTGGCTGGTGGGCTCCTGTCAGTCTCACACTTCATGCTGCTCTACTGCATTCTGTGGAGCCACACTGCCACTCCAGGAACACTCCACAGAGTAAGAACTTACTCCTCTCTCCTTAAATGATTACTTCAGTATGTTCAGCCACAAATACAGCTCTGGAAGGAAACAAAGGTGCTGAAATAGTTACAGCCTTTCTCTAAGCAGGATTTCAGCCTAATCATGATTATACTTAGCCCAAGGAAGGGACTTGGGTTCTTCTTGCAGAGGTCTTGTAGAGCTATTCCCTGAAATGCTCTGCAGTGCTTGCAGACACACGAAGCTCCAAACTTATCCTGTGGGGATTTTCAATAAGAGCAGACACAATCTTATTAAAGAAAAAGAAGTAAAACATTGCCTTATATAGATTTATTTACTAGCAATGTTTTTTCTGCCATTATTGAAAAAGTTGAGAAGCTACAAGACTTTATAAATATGTATATTCATGCACTGAAAAACAAGTAATGAGAAAAACATACATATTTACATACTCTGAGAAGCTCTAACTCAGAAAACATAGAAGAAAAATGTTACAGCACGTATATTCTGAAGATAAATCAAGTTCTAGAAGCAGGAAACTAATTTCTGTCTTGCCTCTATTCATTTGTTCAAATGAAGGCAAATTTAATAACCGGCTATTTTTAAAAGTAAAGTTTTTATGTGTGGCAGTTCAGCATTTTGGGCACTTAAAACATGAGGACTTCAAAACGCTTCTGACATATTTTTGCAAATACAATTAAGACTGTCTCAAAATTCCTCATGACAAAGTCATTTTATTTAACTTGTCCTGTTTAAACCTCGCAAAGATGTGTTTCTTTGTACAATACAGCTCGAAAAGTTGTTTCACGTTATTGTGTTTTTATAGGAAGAAAACCCAAAGTTGTTTATATGCAAAACTAGAGCAGCAGATAAAATTTGTGACTAGCAATTTGTAAGAAATTAATGCAGACGCTCTTCTCAAAGACAATTGCATCTGCAGAGAGTAAAAACAATCCTACCTCCTTTAAGATAAAAAAAGCACACAGAATCACTTAGAACAGTGATTAGAACAGGGCTAGAAGACCCAACATGAGCACTCAGCTAATTTATCATCTAAATTTCCTCCCGAACCCAGTTATTTCTTCAGTATTCCCACTATGGAGACCAGTCAATTGCAAAAAATATTTGATTAATGCTCCCTTTTTCTTTCCAAATAAATACAACACTGACAGCAATCTCCTGGTTACAATCTAACAAAATGGTCTCTAGAAGAGCCTTTTGGCCAGTCACCTTAAAAATAGGCAACACTGAAAAAAGGACAGAGGGAAGTGCACAACTTTGGGGTTGACTGTCAATTACCTCCCATCATTCCCAAAGCCATGAACTTTACATCTCACCTCCACAGTACCATCCTGTAACATGACCAGGTATTTTCATGACACTCAAGATCAGCAATTTTACTTTAAACTCATTTTAAATAGTGTCTTACTTTTTAAATGCCCAATATGATTTGTTTCCTGCAATTATGGAATCAGAAAATAAAATCAAAGTTTTAGATTTTCCATATATCAGGATGAATTAAATAACTAATATGTGAAGCAACAAGTGTATTAGAACTATCCTCATTCAGAAATGGAAAAAACCAAGCACCAAAACCCTAAGTGATATAATCCAAGGTCTTGGAAGTGCACCCTGGAAACCAAGCACCATACTGCTATTTTTCCAGAAACTTTTCCCCTATCGAAATAATGCTGCCAATTTTCTGTATGGTGCTTTGAAAATTTACCATGCACATACACACACACACTCTCATGAATTCTTTTCCCTCCTTCCCACAGACACACACACATGAACACAAAAGCTTGCAGTGAAGCTCACAAAGGGCTACAGCGAAAGTTGGCAGAAGCCCTGCCAGGTGACTCTGGCTGCCTGCTCTGCCCATCCTGGTGTTATAGATCATAGTGACTGCAGGAATCTACTAAGGAATAAAAATCCTAAGCAGATCTTCGCTGAAGATTGATTTATTGTCCAATATGCACCGACAAACTAGAATGTGCTTTCTGCAACAAAGAGGTTAAATCCAAGCTTTATTGTTGTATAGACTGTTTTGTAAAATGGACTATTTGTATACATTCAGTAATCGAATTCTTTTATTCTACAGGTAAATATGATTCACATCCCAATTCTAAAGAAGCATGTACAATTACAGTACTACACAACACATCCAGCAGAACTGTGCTTACAAATATCTATCACTTTTTAACAAATTAATGGTTATGACATTAAGCCTATATTAAAATGCTCAATTCAGTCATGTTTCTCAAACTACCAATTTCTAGATTTTACACTGTAATAAAATATTTAACTTTACAGTCCTGATACTTCACTGGAAATGCAGGCATTCTTTATACAGTAGTCCCTGAATTAATGGATCCAGACCTTTCCAGTCTTAAACTCAAAGGAATTGGCACTGCCCATCAACCCCATTGTAAAAAGAGATTTTAAAAGCATTGGAATGTTTGCTTTTCAGCAAAGAGCTTTTGAAAATGTGCTGCACTTCTGCATGTGGATCATTATCCAGCTAAATCCTCTTTGAATGCCTAACACCATTGTTTCCAAGCAGATGGCATTTAACCAACCTTTGGGGCTATTTTGGTCAGGGGGCTTTATGGTGAATAACTTTTTTTACCTATCATAAAGGTTTGGTGACCTTTTCCTTCATTACCCTCCTGCACTTCAGGCATGAGCAGTGGGAAGAAGGAGCTCACTGGGCGTCTGTCAAAAATGCCTCTCCATTTGGATGTGCAGTAAAGCCAGCTGGAGATTTCCATTCCAACACCCTCAGTCAAATAACTACACCACCACACAGCCTCCCTGTGTTGAGGTTTGATGCTTTCACAGGTCTTAGCACTAAAGGAAAGGACCAGCTCTGCTCTTAAAAATCATCCACCGGTTTCTTTTGCTCATACACCTCTCACAAGATGCAACTGCTCATACGTTACCCACCACACCTATCATCGTGGCTGGAGGAACTTCTTGGTTCTGCTGCAACTAAAAACTGTCCCAAACCAGGGGGGAGAATTAAACTAAGTGGTAAGAGTACACCTTGCAGCACAAAAATATAAATAGTTAAGTGTCTTCATCCTGTTAAGGGCTCAGAGACCAAGAGAATAACAGGTGAAGAAAGGAAGACAGAGAAATGTGAAGACTTGGAAAAGGACTGAGTGAGGGAAAATATAGTCAGATAGCCAAGTGACATGAGAGAATAGGACAGAGACCATCTAAAGTGAGTGGCATAGGAGGATTGTGCCATATCTAGAAAAGGGCAACAGAAATAAGCCCTGCATGGTGTGGTGTGAAGACAGTTATTTCAGCTTTTTGTTTATTGAATATTCCTTAGTTTAGTGTGGTCCT
Organism: Cnemophilus loriae; assembly: GCA_013397755.1. Taxonomy (NCBI): domain Eukaryota; kingdom Metazoa; phylum Chordata; class Aves; order Passeriformes; family Corvidae; genus Cnemophilus; species Cnemophilus loriae. The sequence goes on along the minus strand of VZTF01001855.1, from coordinate 1,462,387 downwards.
GATTTCTCATAGCTGCAAATAAAGGAAGAGATGAACTCTGTATGTTACAAGGCTACATAAAACAGAGCTCTGAAAAATAATGACACAGATTGAGTTCCCCAAATTAGCTGATGTTTATGCTCACTGTTTCTCCACCTTTGAAGACAAATGAACATAAAAACCATCACACTGTTTCCCAGCAGAGGTTCGTTAGTTCTGTGAAGTACGTACAGGGAGATTTGATAAGTGTCACAGGAAAGTCCACAAAGCAAATAATACTGTGGATAGTCCTAGCACAGTGTATGAAAACTAGGGCCATATACTCAATCATGCAAGGAAGCAAAACTCTCAACAGCTGCTTCTGAAGCTTCCACCACTGTTTGTGCATTCTGAAAGATGCAGAGATCTGAAAGCAAGAAATAGTTTGATGATGTAATTAGAGTTGGCGTGTATACACAGGAACAAAAAAAACCTGTAAAAATTATTTTAATTCTGATATTTCCTAACTCCTGACTGACTTTGCAATATCGGTCTTGTTCTAGGTTTTCTGTATTTATAGAGAGATAGACAAGACTGAGTTATCTCGGCAGGATGGCACTCCTCTTCCTTGCAGTCTTCGTTAGTTGTGTTTGGACTTCACACAGCATGACAAGCTGTGTCCAGAAAATAAGACATGTGTTATTTTTCTGGTAATAATAATGGCTTTACTTACTGTAAATGAAAAAGCCCATTATTAAAGTGACTTACAGAATGACAGATATTTTTCCATTGACTGCACTGGAACAAGTTTCCTGCTGCTGAGATTACAATTAAAGCTTTCAAGATTGACATGGGAGAAAGGACTCTGTAGAGTTGTCATTTTGGGAAAAAAAATGATACGATTGTCATATTTAAATAAAACACTCTTAAATACAGGAATAATTTCTGAGAATGGGCCATTTGTCTATTAGATATTAAAGTATTGCCTGCAAGGATATAACATGAAATAGAAATAATCATGATAAGAATAGAAAATGAGTTGAAAACAAACTCAGATATGTAAAAGTGGCTTGCAGCTGACCCTGAGGGAAGGCAGTTTGGTGATATGGCATGTGCTTTTCCAATATGTGCTGTCTGTGGCTGCAGAACTAACAAAGCCAGGGAACGCTGGTACCTGACAGCAAGCTTGTTGCTCCTGACATGCTCTGCAGGAAGTAACTGCTTTTTAGAGGAGCAGGTGGGGGTGGGGGGGAGCGGGAGAGAGAAAATATACTACTGGAACAATTCTATTTTAGACCTTTTGTTAAAAATGTTGTCATTGCTGTTACTTCAAAGAACAGAAACAGAAGGACAAGGGGGAGGGTGGAGGGAACAGGGAATGCATAGTGTGGATTTATTAATGCTCTGAAATGCTGTGTGAGGAGAAATTCCAGGAACACCATATGCAGCATTCAGGTCAAAGTCTAGAAGAAAGTCTGTGGATAAGGATATTCAGCATGAAGTGAAGAGAGGAAAATATGTGCTTTTAACTTTTTTTAAAGCCTGCCACGCTTCTTATGAAGTTTGTAAACCATCATGTTCTCTTCAGCCTCCTCCCATCCATAATGCAGTGTCCTATTCTTTTAAACCATCACTGCTAGGCAGCTCCTGTATTGATTGCTTCACCCACCCTTCACTCTATTATAAATTGATGTTTGTATTTTAAGAATTGAAATAATAAAAATCTGGAAAAAGCCTCTGAAACACTACCGGAGCAGTATGTCAGCCTTTATTACCTGTAACACACAGCTGAAACCACATGCTTCTAACTCTTCTCACCTTCCCCACAGCCATACAAGAAGGTTCTTGACAATATGAAGAGCAATGTCAATCTTACTTTGAGGTCAAAGGCCAAATATATTTGGAAGCATCACACCAGAAGCTCTCTTTGGAAGCAGCAGAGCGGGACAGAGGAGCTTTCATGTTGCTGAACTTGTTCTTCAAGTGAATAATGAACTTCTCTATGAAAGCACTAGGAGTACATATTTCATTAGGTACAGTTTGAAATAGTGTAAATTTGCTGACAGCTCCCCCAAAACTTCAGCAAGACCTCACTCTATACCAGGTAACACTGCTGAAAACAAGATCTTCTCTCAGAGACCATTTTAAGATCTTTACAAAGTGTGCTCTTGAAGTAGCTGTATGGTGTTTGTCTAACCCCAAAGTTCTCTCTTTCTCCCCCTAATACATACGGTATCAGCATCCTGAAGAATTTGTCTGCTGAAATACATAATTCCTGATGAGCAGCACCTCCACACACACATTTATCTTTGATTCTTCTGCCAATGAGATATGGTTTCTGTTTGTTCAGAACAGAACACCACACACTGCCTGGATACAAGCTGCTGCTTAAGATAAGCCAACTGTAATTTCAGTATACAGTGGTATATTTCTTGCCCTAGAATAATCTGACTTTATAGCAGCTGGATGTATGCCAGTTTCTAATTGTTTGTCTTTAGACTCCTGGCTTTCTTCTAATTATTCTCTTCCTGGGATACTTGGCTTATCTACTCGTCATTTTGTGCTAAATATTCCTTATAAGTCTTCATAAGCTTTCTTGCCTTCTTGTATGTCTAGTATGTTCACTATGAAATAAATTCTTTGATTATTCCAAGCCTGGCAGTCGAAACCTTCCCAAGTTTTAAAAGCCCACGCTATCTCATTTTCCTTCCCGTAGCCAATAGGCATTTCAGTGATTTCTTGGCATCTGAAAGCTGCCATCCTCTCTCATCTGACAAGTTGCTAGGACATTTTACCATATGTTTACAAGGAATCTGGGAAGTCTTGTTTGTCCAGCAGCGTGTCTTGTCCACTTTGATGCTGAGTTCTAGTAAATTAATACATCTTCCTGGCACTTAGACAATAAATTGTCTTTCCATAAGCACTGGTTTTGCCCTACCTTTCAAATCTGTCAGGGGAAAGTAATTTTCTTTCAGTTCTTGCCTCCATATGTGCAAAGCTCCATAAGTAGAAAGGGCAGGGACAAATGGCATTTACTGTTCATACACACCACTATTAAAGGAACTATATGCAATTTGTGTATATCCCGCACTCTCATCCTTTTGGGGCAAGAACATGTTTTGGTCTGTGTTGTAATTAGTTTAATAGCACTCCTGATTTCCAGGTTGTGTCCCTAGGAGCCAACATACAACAAACAGACACCATTATTAAGCCTGGGAAAAGCATCAAGATATTTTTAAATGCGATTAGTCTGTTGGCTTGTGCTAGTTAATAATTGGGCATCGTGCTCACCCTGTCCACTACGCAAAAAACAAAGCAGACATCCCATGAGGCCAATTATAGACAGACCTCTGGAGAGCTACCAGTGTTCTTGAAGGAATCAAACTACCTGGTATTAGAAAACTTTCTTCTCGATGAGAACTGCAACTGGCATTTTATGCACTTTTAAAAATAAAACCTTTGTATACAAATTTCAAAATATCTCTCTGGCTTCCAGAGTAAGCATGTGTCTGCTTAAGAAATTAACTAATTTTATTCATTTTTTAAACCCAAACTATTTTTTGCTTTATCTATTAATTTATACTAAAAATAGCTCCTTATTATGCTTCATGCCTAATAACGGAGAGTCTGTCTCAAAAAGGTTACATTTTAATGAGTACATTTTTAAAAACATGGGCGGGAAGTGGAACAATTATTCTGCCCTGGTATACGGAGAAACGGAGACACAGAGGCTTAGATTCCGCCTAATTAGCGCTCCTGCTGCTGCAGGCACACTCTATCATCCATGGGGAAGCTGCCACTTCTTCCACAACGTCATTTCAGAAACTAATCTGAGTTCTTGGAGCTTTCAGTGACTGTGATTATAATGTTACTATTGCTGAAACAGAGAAAATGAAGGAGGAAGAGGCAAAAACCTTTTCAGCACCAAAGCTGGTCACTGAAAGACCAGAGACTTGACCTCGCATCCAGTAAGATTCAGTGCAGCTCTTTATCCTATTTTACAACTTGATTCAAAGCCTACTGAATTCAATGGTCAGACTCCTCGGAGCAACCAAGATTAAATCTTCTATTAAAAAACCTTGCAGTTACTCATTTCGTATGATGAATCCAACTATAAGAAAGAGTGTCTTTAAATATCTTGAGATTTAATGGCAGAACAGTAGTAATTAATCACAAACCTTCTGAATTATTATTCTAGGAATATAATTACTTTGAAAACATTTCTGCAAAGTGAAAAAATCTTAACTGAGGGGGAAAAACCCACATGTATATTTATAGCTCTCAAGATACATCCTTTTTTTGAAATATGCCCCTCTCATTTTTTAAACAGACCAATGAGAGCACAGCATGAACAATAAAATCCACACTAGATTATTTTACAGATTTCAATAAAGAGTCCAATGGCAATTCCTATGCTGTACTTCATTGCAAAAAGTCATACCAACACATAAAAGTTCTGCAAAGTGATTAAAAAACTAAAAGAATGAAAGTAGTATTAGTGTTAAAATGAAATCACTTCAACCCATACTTAGGCTCCTAAAGTACTGAGAAAATCTGGAAGAATTAGGTTCCTCTAAGTGTTGCCTGTTTGTTAGAATCAGAGACAGATCAGAAGGTATGGCAACTAATGATTGCATGATCAAACCAATTCAGAAAAGTAGCTGTAACTTACATAATTCCCACAAACTTCAAGGGGTTTCCTAAGTTTTGCGGTTTGAAGATAAACTCAAAGCAATTCCTCTAGGAAATGTTAAAATAGAACTAAACATCATTACAGAGATTTTGACACTTTGCCCTCCAACGATCCGAATTACAGAAACAGGACTGTGTACATAATGATGTAATTACATGCGGTCATGGACAGCTTAATTACCACATGCCTGAGAAAACCTTTTTTTTAAAAAAAATTGAGGACACTGTTGGAATTTTCTTACTTCTATACCTGACTGATTTTAAGTACATTGATAGTGTAGTCCTAGATTACAATGCCAGCATATAGAAATTCATTCCCTTCTGCAGAAGCATAACACAAACAAAAAGCACGTACTCTCCGTGGATTAAAAAGTCACCAACTGGCATTAAATGATACTTCGTGTTTGTTTCTCTTCTTAGAAATACTGGCTGTGGTGAGACTACAAAAGGTTTTCATTAAAAATTAATATTCACCAAAGTAATTTTGAAATTGTTGGATAGTCAGCCGCACCTTTAGTGCCTAAACACTGTTTAAAGCCTATCCTTAGCTCTTACATTGCTTATAGAAAGCGTGACACATCTGAGGCACAAAGTGTGTGCCCCTGAGAACTGCACAGTACTGCAAAAAAAGCTGCCAAGCCCCATTTTGGGACCTGCTGATGCAATGCTGCTCATTGAGTAACTACACTGGAAAGTCATTTGCATTAAAGAAAAATGTGCCTGAATCAATGGAGAGCTCCACACAGGGGAGGTTCTACTGGCAAGGCAGGGGTCGTTTCAATTGTACATTTATAAAAGACTCTAATTTGGATCATGCTGTTAGAGTCAGGTAATGACAGTTTTCCCTAGAGATTTCCTGCATTTCAGTGGTCACATTTGATCTATAAATAAACTTGACAATTTGTAGAGGGTTTTTTTAACCTTCTCGTTAATAATTCTGCTGGATTGCCCAAGCCCAGTAAGAAATACATTCCATAAAATTGCCTAAGGTACATGGCAAGGGATGACAAGGGACGACCCACATGACATTGGGAAGCTGGGAGGAAGCACTAAACTGCCTGTCCTTGATTATGACAAAATGCCAATGGGGTTTGTGGTTGTCAATGCGAAACCAAAAGGAGGTCTTCAATTTTCCATCAAAAAGAAAACATACACATAAATTCCTTAATACATCTGTACTCTTACACCCCTCACTAAAAAGATAGCGAAAAGTTTTGTTTCTCCTAAATATTTGGCAGCACTGGAAGCTACAGTTAAATCTTCAGTATTTATTACTCACCAATTAATTAGAATTCAGTCATGAATATAAGTTCTTGCTCATCTAAATATCTGAAAATCTCACACAAACACCTGAAGAATCTACAACTGTATTTGGGATTCTGCATTTCCATCTACAAATGACTTTAAATTCTACTTCCTTCATGATGAACATTTCCATCTTCATACAACCCTCCTCTGTCCCATGACCTCCACAGGCTGGACAGAAACTTTCCCCAGTCCTACATCTGCCAGCAAGAGGGCAGCAAAAGGAGACGTGTTAGAGCTGGGATGGAGAGCAGGTAGAGGGCAATTTAAACTCTAACCCAATAAGAATCTCTTTTGTTTTATTCTGAGCTTGGCTTTGCCTCAAGCCAATTCTCATTATTAAATGAAATCGATTCATCATTCCATAAGTGGGAATATGCATTGCCAAAAGGGAAAGCACCCAACTTTGCTGACCAGTAAATTGCTCACAGACTTTTACAGGGAAACAATTTTTCCTGAAAACAACATTCATTTTCAGTTCTTGATCAAAACAAAAAGACGCCTTACACGACAATTGCTAAAGCCACGCTTCTATTAATATTAATACCAAAAGCAAGATATCTTTGAGACTGAAAGGAAGGCAACTTTGCCCTGAGAAGCACCACATAAAATCAAAATTCAGACACCTTCCTCAATCTGGAATCACTTTAGACCTGCACAGTTAAAAATCTGTTCAAGAAGTCCTTTTCATCCATATCATCAGTTTTTTACGTTCCACTAATAATTTAAGCACTGCCCTGTATAGTAATTACCTTTAAATGTAATTAAAAGTGCAGTAGCACCTTGAAAATTCAACCTTGGGGGGGAAAAGCATCTCAAAATGGAGACTATAATTTTAAGAGGACAAGGATGGCAGCAGCCAGGCAGATGATGGAAGGAGTGTTACCACCCCCACGTGCAATACTGCCACACGTTATCTCTCAGCATTTCACTTGGCAGTTGCAGGCAATTCACTGGAGTTATTGCAGGACATGTTGGAATAACCAGTGGTACATCACGTGGAAATGCAGATGATAACTCATGTCAGCTCTACTGGGGCACGCTTTTAAAACACACTTTAAGACAACACTAATTGCAGAGAAAACCCTATTTGCTTTAGATTTTATTTCCAAGGGTTCAGCTGTTTATCCCCCTGCAGATCCAAACATTTACTGTACTCCGAGAGTTCACTGTACTCTAGCAATTAAATTAATGGCTGCAGCAACAGCAAGAAATCCTTTAAACCCCTGTGGGCTTGTTCCTTTGATTAGACTAGATCAGTGAAGCTACAGCTATTTGCAGGCAGATTAGATAGGCTCGGGTTTTATTGCCATTTGCACTAGAGATTGAAAGGTCATGTTTGTTGACATCTTACCAAAACCCATCTGTGAAAGTTTACTTTAAAAGTTATTCTTCAGGAAGATTTTTAATTTTTAAAGAGTACCATATGGATCTAAGAAGAAGAAATGACCTAACCAGGGCAATACAAAGCAGAGCACTCCACTTTTGCAGCGAGCAGCAGAACCTATCTGGCACCCACACATAATTTTCTTTTCTCTAAAAGCAACGTTTGAACAAATTACGAAATATCGGGTACTATTAATATTAGGCTTTGGGGATGAATCACAAGGTAGTTCACGATCTGCATCTCTCTGATCTTGTTTTGGCTGAAGGAATGAGTGTCCTGTCTGCCATGCCATTTTTAAATGCATCATACTTTTTCCCAGTATTTAAGAATGTTTACGATGAAGATGTTGTAGCATCTTATGAGCATCTCAGAGCATCTTACAAGCATTTACATTCCTATTCTATTGGCAGTGTCAAATGCCAGACATTCTGGGATCAGAAAATATCTGCTCAGCCTTGTGGTAACAGCACTGCCCTTCCTGAGTTTCTGAGACAAAGATAAAAGAATGGCAAAGTTACTGGCAGAGCTGGGAAGTGAATCCAGCCTTCTGCAGACCTTATTGCCAGCCTTAACAACGAGCTGATCACTCTCTCCAGGATTCGCTCCTTTGCAGTAACACAACAGTTGTGCTTGAACAGTAATGACGCTTTGAGGACTTCCTCACCAACAGCCAGATGACCACAGAAGTCAAACAGAAACCTATAAAAAGTGAGTTCATCATATACTTGTACTGCTGGGAAATAGCAGTAAACAAATGGAGTTTTGATCAAAAATGCTGACTATCCACACAATCAACCAAAACAACACTTTTCCTGAACCTACTCATTCCACATGCAGCACAACTCAGAGCTCCACTGCACATTAATGCTCAATGTTTGCTTGCTTTAATTTCAACACTAAAGTCAATAATACTACTCAAAAAAAAAAAAAACCAGTCTAAAAAGAAAGTGCGGTGTAATTTGCTACCACATTATTTATATCACCAAAATGTTTTATCTTCTTTCTTTCAGGTTTAATTAACATCTAAACATTTCATCAAAATAAGTATTGTGATAGATAGGATTTCCTTCCACCAAATGACATTTCTGTAACTTGGTTTCAAGAAAGATGGCAGATTTTGAGATATTCTGAGTTTTTAATACTTGATAATTTTCATAGTGAAATTTGTTTAAATAACTCCAGAGAAAAACACCAAAAACTAAACATATTTAAAATGTAAAAAATTTTGCCCTTTTTACCATGCAAGATTCACACCAACTTATTCTACTCCTACTGTACTGCCAGGAGTAGGATTGCTTCAAGAAAACAAAACCTTTAATTAAACTCTTATAAGAGGATAAAAAGAAATTATACTTTACTTTTTTTCTTAGCCATATTAAAATAGGTCTCTTAGGCCATTACATTATAAGTCTGTAATCCCACTCACTGCCTGTGCTGCTGGTGTGGAGCAGATGCCTTCAACCCTGCTCACAAAGGAAGTGCCTTCTGTACAGATTTATGGCTCCTCAGGAGATGAAAGGTTTCTACATTTAATTTTGAAGGATGTGACTTCACCTGAAATGTTCAGATTTAAGACTTCTTGCAAACAGTAGAAGTATTCATTCCTCCATTCCTGTTGCAGCCCTGGAAATTCTAGTCATTTTTCCCTCTTTTAATTGATAGTACAGGGAATTAGGCTAGAACCATCATCGAAAGAAACAAAAAAACACCAAAAGAACAAACTCAAAAAGGATATGTGTGACCGTTTCCCAGCAGTTTACGAAATTATCTTTATTGGGATATATCCTATTTTCTTAAAACACAATATAAAAAAATGCATCCAGAAAAAAAATCTCTTCTTTGGTCAGTCAGCTCTTGAAAATTCAATTTTTTCTGTGTGTTTTATTGTTTCAAAATTTTGACGGGTGTGGAGGGTTAGAGAAGACAGGAGACCAATGCCACACATCTTCCTAAAAGGGAGATCAAAAAACCCCCTTGAAGTATCTTTCAAAACATCCAGAGGCAAAATTTCCAGACTGTTCCTTATGTGTTTCTCATTATCTTGGCTCCCCAGAAGAATTCCATGAACAGCCAGGGCTGAGTTGTTTTCGACTTCTAGAAAATACACATTGCAAAATCAAGCACCAGGAGTTCTTCATTTCCATTTGATATTTTTCAAATATTTATATGACACTACAGAAATATGTTCAAAAGTGAAATGGGGAAGGTAATAAAACTGATCTGAAATGTCTCCCAATTTCAAAAACCATGAAGGACTTTATGGCTTCTATACCTGCAGCTTTTCAGTTCAATACCTGTGTGGGAATCCACTGAGAACAAGCACATAAGGAAACCACAAGGCAGCAAGAAATCTGGGCTGTGACTTACCTCCTGATTTCAACACTCCTTCATTTCTTCACACCTGCAGCAGAGCCTTTACTTGATCACAACTTTGCTAAGGAGTCTAAGGAAAGGTGTTATTATTTCATATATAAGGCAGTAGCAACAAAAATATCTCCTAGACTTAATTTTTTGTACATCTTTGCGTGCTAAAGGGGGAGAGAAAGCAAGAAACCTACTAGGTAAAGTTTCTGTGTTGGTTTTCTAAAAGAACAGCAGCTTCCTGCCAGAGAATAAAAATTCTTTGCATTCAAGTGAAATGTTCTAAGGCTTCCCAAAAATCTCCACTACAGTTTCAAAGTTAAAATTACTTGATTCTCTAAACAATAAAGTTCACAGAAGAGAAATGAGGAAATGTATCAACTCTATGGCATCTTTGATTTTTTTATTTGTATACTCTCTTTACACCATGCACTGGTAACAAAACAGGGAAGTTAATCATTCAGTCAACTGATATAATTCAATAAACCACTGAACTTGAATGCTCATCTTGGGTAACAGCAATTTACCAGTTGCGTGATTGGCACAGTTCTTTGGAGAGAATTCAGTTATAAAAACGACATTTTATCTGCCTTTCTTTCTAGGTTCCAATCTCTCATTTTGGGTTCTATAATAAAAATTAACACCAACCACAGAATCACATGTTTATTTGCTTTTTCTCATGCTTCACTGTCTTTAAAAGTCAGCCACATGTAACCCTCTTAACTCAGAGTGACTACAGAAACATGGACCGAGAACTTGAGTTTATAAAATGTAAATATGTGTTCATTGCATTATTGCATGTGGTCCAGAAAAATGGCATTACATACCAGCCAAAACCCTTGGATGCATTCTGCTGGAAGTGAACCCATTCCTTCCTCTTTTTTTGTGTTAACCAAATTTTAAACCTTACCAGCTGTTCTTTCTTTCCTCAGTTTGAAGTATAAGGCTTTATCTTAAGCTGGAAAGGAAGTTCTTACACCTAGCAAAGCCCATTTGCCATTGTTTTGTAGTGATACAGCTTTCTAGAAAATTTATCAGAAGTATGACACCTGCCAGATGTTGCTTCTCAGTAGGAAGTCTTTCCAATTGCCTAGCAGATATGTTTCTCTTCTTCCCAGGGTTTTTTCCTAGGATTTCCTTTCCCCCCCCGCCCCGAAATCTTATGGCACTAAAAAATGCCTCAGATATCTGCAAAATGTGACAACTTGCATATTAAAATATTTCAGTAATCAGTTCACTGAACCCTTAGGGTCCTATGCTGTCATTACAGTGGGAAGCAATTTTTTGTGATGTTTTCTGTCCCAGATTAGCCCTGGCTAATTTTTCTAATGCTATGCAGTCTAGAGCACCTTTTCAGGTTTTACCACCAATTCAGGGAAAACATGAATGGCATTTGAGTTCTGTAGTCTTCCTGCTTAAGGACACCAGAAAATTACAGTCAAGTTTCACACAATCGATATTTGAACATACTGGAAAACAGGCAGATAGGAATGAGATCCTCTCGTTAGCCATTCGGGTGCTGGGAGGGGCTTCCTCCAGCCATCAGGGGTGCAATTCAAAGAGGGCTCTGGGGAGCGTGGTGAACAGGAGCGGGCAAACAGGGGCGTGGCACGGCATTTTGTGCAGGCAGGGCAAGCAGGCAGGGTTGCAGTCATCCTCCTGCTAGTGGGGTTTTTACTTTGTGTTGGTTGGTTGGTTTTTACTTTGGTGGGTTGGTTGGTTGGTTTTGGGTTTTTTTTCAGCAAAGGTCTCCAAACGATCAAAACCTATAGCTGGTAAAAGTGCACCAACCCAAACAGAACCCCCCAAGAAGGACGCGTCTGTAAGGAGTGTTTGAGCTCTCAGTAGTAGCAGGGGATGGTGCAAAAGACGCCTGCGTGTGGTGCAAACAGGTGAATGATCTGTGACTCTGAGGTAATACCGTGGAAAATTCGTAGTTAACTGCAATCAACCAACTGGTTTTAAATTTATGTTGCTAATTTGTCATATTTGAACTTACACGGTTTGTGCACTCCTGCAGTATCACCTGGAGAAACATCCCTCTAGAAGGACTTGGATGCTCATGCTTTCACTCTTGTCTGATTACAGTCCATTATTTTAGTCCATAAGCTGGTTGTGCTGAGTGAGGTCCATTTTTGAGATATTTAATTGTAAACAAACAATAACAGGTACAGGATCTAGGATAAGAGTGTATGGACCTAGTCATTAGTGAAGGCACTTCCTAGGGGAAAGATTATCAACTCTATTAAATACTCTGTTGTTTAATCCCAGTGATTTTTGTTAGCAAAAAAGAGACTCTCTAAAAATGGATACAAAAGCCTGCGGATATTAAAGCCCTATCATGCAACTATGTTCATGATAAAATACAGTATTTATGGTCCCCAGCAGCCTGGAGCAGGGACTCCAGTCCCAACCACCTCACCTTGGCAAGTCTGTCACTGGCCTTTACGAAGCCTTTGGAAAGAACCAGGAAGTGGCACAATATGGATCAAATTTGCACCCTGAAGAGTCTATTTGCCCTGTGCCAACAGCAAACAGATCACACAGCAAACCGCCATGGAAGAGAAGACTGGATCAACAACAGCATAACAACAGCTTTCCAAGGAGGATGCACAAGCTGTCCTGAGCACAAGCCACAGCTTGAAAAAACTTCAGAACCATCTTGAGGAGAAAGCATTTTTCACCGCTGTTGCCACCAAATCAGACGGTGCAAGTGTGACCAGCCTGCCCTCATCCTGTCACCCAGCGTGGCCTCACTGGGCACAGCCTCACCCAGGAACAGGCTGCAGACACTGCTCCAGTGTGACACCCATCAATGAAGAGACATTTTATAACACAGGCTCTTGAAAGCACAAAGATTAAAGTACAGCGCTTCTGCCGACCGCATTTATTTCTAGTCCATGGATGCCACTTGGGGAATATTCTTTTCATATCATCTTTTATTTTCAATTTAAATGAAGCAGCATTACCAGCATGTTAAAGAGTTCATTCATTAGAATTAGAAACTTTCTTATAATACTGTAATACTTTTTTCTCAATAATAGTTTTTTAAATTCTCTAACTGCATGTTTGTGTACATGTACATACATTCCCTCCGTTTCCAATCCATTATATTGAGGCACAGCACGTAGATTTCTTTATTCCAATATTGGCAATTCATGGATTTCCAGTGTGGTTAATTCACCCCTCCTGATAAAACTCTCCATGATATTCATTTCACACAGAGAACCATCATATTTCATGCACTCCTTCAAACTCATTACTCATTGCTAAAATCTAGGATTTTATTTTCTTTAAGCCTTTATACATTTTGGATTAATAGAAAGTCCCAAACCCCTAAAGACATTAGTGTTCAAATGAATAGAAATGGCTTTTTGATCTTAAAATTGCAGCAAGTATCATATCCCATAAATTGAAGTAAAATCAAGTGGCTTGAATAAACATTACTTGCTTCCTCCCAAAAATTGGCATCTACTATTTGCCTCATTGAATGCTAAAGCAATTCAAGAGCAATACAAGAGAAAAGTCTGCTTTTATTCTTCATGTTAAATTAAGTAGATCAAGTTTCATTAGTAATATGTGCATATTATTAAAAAACTCAGCTAAGTCTTGGTTTTTCAGGAAAAGTAGATAACTCAGGATTAAGTCTAGTTTGTTACCATCAATAAGACAAGTAAAAAATGCTGCATACTTTTTAGAATTGCAAAGCTCAGCGATGAAGTCCCTCAGGCCTTAATTTCCCAGATGTCAAAGTCTCTTAGGAATTTCAATAATGGTTATTAAATCATCTAATAGTACTTCTCCACAAGCATAGAACCCTTCTCCTATAATGCAGTGTTGGTTTTAACCCCTAAATTTTAAAAATGCAAAGCATAAAAAACTAGAAATACATTGCACATCTTACTCTCAGAAACTTTCTGACAGTCAAGGTTTCTGCTGATGCTTTTTCTCCCTCTCCATTGTGTCCTATTACTCTCCAGCACATTGCTTTTCATGACTTGATAAAAGTTTCTTTTCTATTTGAACATTCCATAGCAATCCATCATTGTCTAAGGCAGAATGGGAGTGTTATACCCTCTCCTCAAAGAATATCCTCGGTGCCTCCTTTGATAGTGACATTCCTGTTGATATCATCGTGACAGTATTTACGACAGCAGTGTCAGGGACAGAACAATGCTCTCCTCCATCATGATTGCTGAGGTGGAAGAAGTTACACGCCAGAGATTAAGCTGAGTCAAAGTGTCAGGTACTCTCAAATCAGCAACAAAAATAGACTGGGTTTGGCTTGATATCACTGCATTATGTGGTCAAAAAACCATAAATAGTTGATCAAATCACACGACAAGTTTGTTTATTCACCATCTGTCAGCACCTCTAGGTAGTCACCTTCTTCCAGAAGAGTATCTCCACCTGCATTCTTGCTTTCCCAGATGTTGTGGTGATTTTTCCTACCTGTACCCTATCCATCAAAGCCATGTAACAACCTGCTGGAAGCATACACAGCAATGTTGGACAAATTTTCCACAAAGCCTTTTGCTATCTGCCGGGAGGCATCAACAGATTTAGCACGATTCAGCTTAATGATACTAAAACATGCTCTTCCAGCTGAAACGCTCAAAGACACACTCTGAGCATTATGGATTGTTTGGGAAGGCCGAAAACAACTTGGAGATTCTCATTCTTCTGTCTTCTGCTCTTCTGGAGACTCACTGCCCTTCCAGTGTCTAGAAAGTGTACCTGTCTTTCATTAATGGGCTTGAAGAAAGAGAAGGGAAAATAGGGATACTGCACGGGAAAACAAATCTCCTCCTTTCCTCCCACTGCAAAAGGAGTGATGAGTAAATTTTTCCTCCTCTTCCCCACCAGTATTTACAGAGCACATGGGGCAGTGTTCTTACAGCCCTTCCAGAAGAGATGCACAGCAAGAAGACAGTTGTTTACAGACCTGAATGTTAAAAAGGAAGAGCACAAGGACATAGGAATAGAAATTCAATGCAGATGGCTAACTGGAGAAACCTGTCAGTGAAGGAAGGAGGTGAACACGTGCCCCTGAAGAAGAAAAAGTTCAAAAATTTGGTTTAAGCATCCCTTAAAAAGATATACTAAAATAGTGTTTATTAACATAATATTCCTGATTTTTCAGAAATAAATGTTTTTATAACTGTCGGATCTTAAATTGAAATTATATTTGTGTTAATACTTCAAATATTCTTTTATGTTCAAGAACAGAACAAACCCTTTTGACTGAATCAAAACAAAAATATTTGGAAAGTTTTCATTCTGTCCTCAGCAAAGAAAAATATAAGAAGGAAAATGTTGTTTCTACTCAACTGGCTTAAGCAGCACACACGGCTATGGTTGTTAAGCTCACCACCCAACATTACTTTCTGAAGTTTGACCAGGATTTTTGCTAGTTTTGTCTTAGTTCCTGATTTTGTCCGTCAGCAGATTTCTCTACCTAGATATTTTACTAGGTCTCTTTCCATGTTCAACATCATCTGGCTTTTCAGCCTTAGCTTTGCAAGCAGGGATACAGGGCATCAAAGGAACAGCTGAAGGACAAAAAATAAGCAAGCAGGAGAAGGTACCACTCTACGTGACAGGCTCCCCAGCATTTTTATGCTTATGTTTCCACAATTTCAATTCAACATACTGAACAAAAAAAAGATCATCAAACAACTACAAACTTTTGCTTTCTGACACCAATATGGTTTGTTGACTAGAAAGAACTTTTTGAAGGCAAGCGTATATTTGATTGGCAATAATGTGATTTCTGCTCAGGTAGTTAAGTGTGGTTTTATAAGAGAATATAAAGAGTTAATTTAAATTAGAATTCAGTGTTTCAAGTTGTAAAGCTCAACATAAATGAAAGGATTAGACATAAGACTTTCTAATATCAGTTCAATGTATCAAAGATAACGCGTATGGCAGGAAGCATTCTGGCACATCAAAGAGAAATAAGTTACAGATGTCTTTTGTAATATTTATCAACTTCTCAATCTAACATACTTCATACACATGTATCTCTTGCACTATTTGGAACTCTTCATAATCCGTCCTCTCCTTGATTAACATTCAGCAGTGCAAAAAGGAAAGTTCATGGGATTCAGCCCCTATTCATGCCAGCTCTTGGTTTGTCCCCCCGCGCTGTTCCTGCACTGCTCCAAGACACCCTCCAGTGCTGCTGTGCTCGGTCCTCTCAGCATCCAGGGGAGAAAGCAAACCCAAACAGCTCAGAGAGCTGCAGGTTTGACCGGTTCCACTGGAGCTGCTACACAACAAGTATCCACTTCAACACCAGGAAAAAATATATATACCACACGCAGTGTACTATATAACACCCAGTATATAACTCCCAAGCCCTGACTAACCCCGCTGGGCTCAGTGGGACTGGTTTGTTACTGTCTGTCAAGTGTGGGAATATTTCTTACAGGAAAGAGAAGCAAGAGGAAACATATCAAAGTAAGAATACAGCTGAGGGGAAAAACCTGTAACACCAAATCAGTTTTTTAGGCCAAGGCAGCTTTTTCTACATTCAGTTATGCCCAAAACCTTTTTATTAGTTACTTATACTTTATTTTTTAATATGTATCACTGACTCCATAGATTGTCTAGTTGTTTTAGTTTGCTACTTCTTTTATGTTCATTTAGGACAGTACATGTAACAACCCTTCATCAAAAAGCAAGAAATATTCCTAGGCTAATTTTTTTAAGTCCCTTCCTGTAGAACCCTATATCCAACCCCCCCATCCCCCTACACAAGCCTGGCAATACTGCCAATGTCCCAACACTTGTGTTTTCAAACCTCATTCACTGTCCTACTAGGACTACGTGCAGTACTGCACATATAATCAACAATAAATACTTTAACCTTAGCAAGGTGAGACAGTATCTATCAGAGAGACGAAAAATATATGGAAGCACGTTAGGGTGGTGTAGGTTCCCAATTGTTCGTGATTTACTTCCCTTTAAGAATTACAATGAGAGTGTTTGGGATTTACGCTTTCACTTTCAAATTCAAGCACTCTTAATCGAATTTCAACTAAATTTTTGCTTGTTGGAATATGAACTCAAAAATGTTTTCTATTAGTTTCTCATTAATTTCTCTTCATTCATCTCATTAAACAACTACACTTTAATGCACTTAAAATAAGAAGTTAGATAAACAATTCAGAGTCCAGCAGATTCTTACAGGGTCACCGTGTGTCATACAAACACCTGCCAAACATATGCTTTTGAGAGAAACTTTTAATTCTCAGTTTATTTATTTGTAATAGTACTGTGAAAGAGCTGGACAGAAAAGCAGCATAAAGTCTGTTGAGAGGTGACTTCAGGGTTGCCATGGAAATTTGTCTGTGAGCATTCTTCTGTGTGTATTTGAGTGTCAAAAAATTCTGCATTGGGCAAATTTAGCAGATCAGGAGTCTGCTTTAGGCTGAAGAAGCTTGGAGAAAAAGTCTGCATCCCACAGCCAAATCATGCAAGGAAGTTGATGCTAGCAATGTCTTTAAATTTCTGTGAGCATCTTACACCTATGAATAACTGATGTGTAAAGCCACAAGCACCGTGTCACCCTCACCCAGCCAGAGCACAGCCACGAGCACCGTGTCACCCTCACCCAGCCACAGCACAGCCATGAGCACCGTGTCACCCTCACCCAGCCAGAGCACAGCCACGAGCACTGGATCACCCTCACCCATCACAGCACAGCCACAAGCACCGTGTCACCCTCACCCAGCCAGAGCACAGCCACGAGCACCGTGTCACCCTCACCCAGCCACAGCAGCCTCTGGCTGATGCTGACTTCAGCCTCTGGCTGGGCTGTGTGTGCTGAGCACCCACTGGAGCTCAGAGCGCTCGGATCACTGACCTCGGCCCCAGTGCTAAAACAAGTGTAGAATGGGAAAACAAAAACTAGTGCCTTTCAAAGAGCTGACACGTAGAAAGCTTCTTAATGCAGAACCCTCTTACTGTACGTTTTGTTTCAGCCCTCTAGAACGGCCCCGCTCTGTGTCATAGTTCTGATTGAAATACGAATTTAACTTTTAGCTGTGGGTCTAGATAAATAAGCACTGCCTTGCACCTTACAAGTTGATCCTTTAACAAGTCTTTGCTTCTAAATAATTCAGAATATTTCTTACAGAAGAAAGCGTAAGCAGAAAATTTTCACACAGGGACACTGAGAGAAAGGCATTTTGCAAAGAACCGGAGTTTCCTCACCACCTTTCTGGCAATCTGCTATTTCTAAGCAAACCTTAACAATCTGATTTTGTTTAGAAACTTGTTTTCAGTAGGAAAAAGACGTCATATTAAAATGGAAACATATTGTGAGAAGAGGTTGCTTTAAGTAACATTTCCTACAGGTGAATTGTTTAAATGAACTCTCACCTTATGATAAGCTTAAAATATTTCAACTTTATCTTTTTGGTTAATTTTACTTTAATGCTTCTAAAAACTAAAGCATATTCCAGTTGAGATACACTCATACTTTGTATGAAAGATGAAATTCATCAGCAGGAGATATTTTCATACTAGAGAAATTATATTTCCAAACCACAGAAATTACATTTTCCTTATGATCCACATATTGTATTTTCCTGAATGCATTTGAAATCGACCAAAGTTTATGTTGTGGAAATAATCAGATTCAAACTTTTCATTCTGATTTATTCCCAACTACTTTTTTTTTTTTAATAAAGAGAACTTTTATAGGTTAGTACTGCTATGTCCTACCAAGTTCTCTCCCTAAACTGTATTAAAAAGCATTCTGCAATGATATTATCACATGCTAATGATATACCTTGTTTTATAATTAGGGCTATTTGCTCTTAATTCATGCATAGGAAATGTCACTGAAGGCCAGACTGCTCTGGGCAGGTATTACAAATATAAAGGGTGTGCTCATTTGTGTGTGAGCACACACACATCCATATATACTTTCTGCAAATACAGAACGGTGGTGGGGTGACCCTGGCTGGATACAAGGTGTCACCAAAGCCGCTCTTCAGAACTGGTTAAGAACATTCTAACCATAACTGACAGGTCTGAGAAGGTTTTTATGTTCAAGTTATAAGCATTGGAAGAAAAGGAGTTTGTGACAGAAATGCTGACAAAACATTATGGCCATTCTAAACACAACACTATAATTATGTTCTGTGATTGCCAGCTAGTTGAAAGAATTGCCACCCAGAACAAAACTCTGATTTCTAGCTGGAAACAGTCAATCAGAATTCCTGGATTATAGAAAACTCCTACAAGACACTATTATCTATACAGCCACAGCCAGAAGGTGTCAGGGAATCAATTCATATAACATGCCAGCTTAATAAAATCTGCATGCAAAATTTATGAATACAGTAATATTCCCTTATATTGTAAGTTATTAATGGTCAATTTAATGACTATCTACAGCTGAAGTGCTTTGGTTCTGTATGATATTTTAATCATCCTTAGGCATTTATTTAAATGCATTTTATTTTATAGCCATGAGCTCCTCACAGATAAGACAGCCATTACATTCATATGGAGACATGTGAGGCAGCTACTAATTCTGTCTTTAAGCTGTTATCGATCCCCTAAAATTTACTACATCAGGAACAGAACTACATGTGCCATTACAACAGTACTTGTTCTAGTGCCTAAACTAGACTAAAAAGATATTTATGAGAAGTACTCCATGTGTAATCATTCTAATATCTCTTTATGTTTACAGTGCACAGCCCTACATTGCTGGAAAATCAACATTCACTCAAGATGAAGAAAAAAGGCTGAATTCAAATACCAGGGTCCTTAAGATGAAGCAGTGTTCTCCTTACTCCATATTTACATCAAAACAACAAACTTTTTAAAAGATTTTTTTTCATTTCAATGAAGATTATTCAAAAGTTCATTTTGTTGCCTCCATACAGAAACAGTCATGAAGATAAATAGCCTTATAATAAGTATGTGAAACTTCTACTTGGATCCATGGTTGGGCAGGATGGAAAACTAAAGAAAGCAAGTCCTAAGAGACTGGAGATTTTCTTTATTATACAGGAAAACAGTATCTTTTAGAACAAAACTGATTATTGTTCCATTAAACTCGCTATAAGAGACCTGAAAATCCCTACAAGCCAGCAGAAAAGACTGAGACTCCAAGATGGAACATAGCGGCTGTTAAAAATTGAAGTGTAAAGTACGTGCTGAACACAGTCCCTGACTCCAATAACAGCCATAAAAAAATTGATGAGATGCAATTTTCAACCTACTATTTTTTGAGGCAACTAGTAATCATTAAATTAGGGCTTTTCTTTTTGTTTGCTGTTTGTTTGGCCTGTATAGCCAAAGGAAAATGAGTTGAGAGACTCTGCACAAAGAGATAAAGGACACCACATATGCATAATTAATCCTCTTTCAAGTAAAGTCTATAGCAGAGGTATTCTCCTATGGAAAACCTGAGTCACCTGCACTGGAAAGGATAAAAGACTGTCTCTAAATCTCATGTTTATTTTCCATATCATAACTCAGTTTCTCTTATCATTCAGTTTGAGATAAATATAACTCTTACAGAATTGAGATCTGCTCCTATAACTGTAATGGCTCACAAAGCTATTTCTACTTCAATATATCTTATGAATACAGGTAATTATAATTCATTAAAATGCATTTTAATCCATTTCAATTTTTCCCATGTCATCAAGCAAGATAACATATGCACAAGCATTGGACTAAAGCAACAAACTAACTCGAGAATGGAATCAGCTAAATTGTATTGTAGTAGTGCTGCAGCTTCTTGAAAATAAAACACATGCCTGATCAACAATATCAGGAGTCTCTCAATATACGAATTACATTCTCAGATGTATTTTAAGCTATAGTGTGATTACAATATTATA
Source organism: Cnemophilus loriae (assembly GCA_013397755.1). Lineage (NCBI taxonomy): Eukaryota > Metazoa > Chordata > Aves > Passeriformes > Corvidae > Cnemophilus > Cnemophilus loriae. Next base: position 1,441,810 of record VZTF01001855.1, on the reverse strand, counting down.
TGCTTAGTAAAATATTTCAAAGGCTTCAAGAGAAATATGATTCTTAAATAGGAAGACATTCTCCATTTCTACTTTACTAATGATACAATAAACAAAGGGTTTCAAAAACAGTGAAAATAAGTTAAGAACCCACCCAAACTCAAGCTGTTTTTGTATGGATCTATGCCTCAGGGAATCGGTTTAGTGTAATTTCTCTACTGTCTAAGAAAAGGCAAAACCCTGTAAAATCTTCATTTTGGGTCACCATTAGTATCTCTCCTCCACTCTGCTGCCTACTTACTTTTGACATACAATCTGCCCCTCTGCCATATCTGGCAGGGAATTAACTTTTCCAGCCTAAAGATAAAGTATAAAATGTAAATGTTATCATGATACACACATGATAAATGTTCATATCCAAAATCCTTTCTACTTCTTTCCTTGCAAATTTAGCCCAAACTGGCAACCATAGTTAGGAAAGACAGTTGAATCTATGAAAAAATAATACATTGACTCCACACATATATCATTCCTTTTATTTAGAATAAATTATAAATGTGTAATCAAAGACAGCAATATGTAATAATGTCTTTTATTTTTTATTATGATTTCATAAAGGTTCAAAATTATATTTTTTGCTATATAAATACAGCATCTGCTCCTAGAAAGTTCTACTCAAAGATAGTTTTATTAAGTGGCCTCATTTGAATAAGCAGAAAGACCTTAAATTAATACGGACTACACACATAAGTACATAGAGGTCAAATCAGCACCACCTTGACTGGTCTTCTGTTTGTTTTATTCTGTTCTGTAAGCTAAGTGCAATAAAATAACAGAACGTGATGTTGGAAATCACATAGGAATTTGTTTATGTTGTACACATGACTCGGTCAGTGCCCTTGGCTCTGGCCTGCAGCTTGCTGGCACAAGGATTTTTCTTCTGGAACTGCTTTGCAAGCCAGGATCCTCTGTATTCAGAGGAGCAACACACTCTATATATGCACAGCGTTCAACTTGGCAGCATCTGACAAACACTGTCCCCATTCTGCCACCAAGCCATACCACTGCTGCAGCTGCAGCCCCCTGGCATGTAAGGCACTGCCCACCCAGCTGCTGGGGGGATGCACAGCTGGCAAACCCCATCAAACTTTTGTAATTGCATTCCAGTGCTTTAAAAAGAAAAAAAAAAATATATGGCAACAATAACTTCCCTCTCATTGCCAGACTTTCCTAATCAGTACAGGGTTATATCTCATCATCTTCTGCATATCCAAGGATAGGCTACTTTTCAGCTCCCTGGTAATAACACACACCTCAAATCATACACGCTGTGTTCAAGGTTCCCATTTCCTGCTTGAGCAGTCATTTGACAACTTGTGAAGTGGGAGTTCTGGTGAGATTGAAAACCTGTTGACTGAGGTAGAAGTCCAGAGCAGCAAGGAGCAAAAGAATATTCAGAAGATTTCAACGCCCTGAAAGTAGGTACTGGAAATCGCCTGGTCTTCTGTCAGCCCATTCAAGCACATTTACATTGTACAAGCACTTAAGAGAAAATATCCTTCCACATAAATTCCCAAGCTGCCAACTTCATCCGGGTTTTAAGACTTGTACATCATGACCAAAAAGTAAATTAGAGCATTAGGATTGCAATTTAGGTTTAATATACAAATCAAGAAGCACTCCAAATTACTGTCAGTGTAGCCACAGCGGGGTAAAAAAAGAGGGTAAAAAAAGGAGATGTTTCTTCTGAGGCTATATAGCACCTAACGGAAATTGCAAACTTCAACCGGGAAGCAAAATAAAAGCCAATTGTACTAAATTCCATGTTAAATTCCATTGTTTGTGGTTAATCTGTAGGAGTACCTCACAAAGGCAGTAGTTTTAATATCTTTGGACAGTATGTGTTTACCTAGGCAGTTCTAGAAATTAGGAGGGTGGTTAGTCTTAGCCATCTACAGTGGTCAATCAAATATTTTTAAAGCTTCAAAGCACAGAAGTGCTTGTGCTAGGAAGTCAGTATCCCTAACTAAACTACCAACACCTAACATATTACCCAAAGGCAAGGCACAATCCTGTCTCAACACTAAAATGACATTAACGTGTGTGTTTCTACAGCACATCATGCAACCACCACCATGCAGCTTCCCTGATCACTCAGTGTTTGCTCTGGCCTTGCCTGTACCATGCTGCAGCCACTGATCTGTCTCTAGACCACCTCTTAGTAATAAAAGCCAAGTTGTATACAAAATACTCATTATAGGCACCACCACCATCAGCACCCAAACTCTACGGAAATTCCAGGAATCCTGAGAAAACTGCCTGTTCTGTGCAGTCAGTTAAACAATTTGCAACTTCATCCTGTTTGCACTGCGAACAGCAGCTGCTCCTTCAGCTCCTTCTTTAGCACTGCCACTTCCCGCTGGAGAGAACAGCGTGGTTGGTATCTGCAGGTCAGGGCCCAAACATAACCTTTGGCATGACTCACATTCAGCAGAAAACACATCATAAAACATTGCTACAGGTTTTGTCCCAACAGGCAAAATGCACTTTCACAGCTCATTCACGTGTCAGGTGTAAGATCTTAATTATCCAAAATCAAAAGAGGTTACTCAGCATTTATTTCTGTGGGCCATAATTCAACAAACTGCAGAAGTGTGTGCTCAGCTTTAGGCATCTGAGTGGCCTGTTCCAAGTATGTGGTACTTCCTGACCCAGGCCATCAACTTCTTGAGCATTTAAGTGACAGAAAAACACCTTGTTGTGATTTCAGTTTAAACTCTCCCAGAACAAAGGTCTGGGCTCCGAATTTAGGCCTCTGAGAATAGAGGATGAAATTGCAGTTCTACCGCAAAGACTCTGTATGGTATTTTTCCTTTCTGCTGATCAAAAATGTCGGCCAGAAAATAATTGTTATTGACATATTTTTATGCCGCAAACCTCTATAATCTAACGATGGCTTTAATTTTTAGCAGAAGTAAAAGTAGAAGCTAAAACATTACCTCTAGTAGTTACTCTTAGACACTTAATACATGACATGACCTACTGAAAGTACTTTTCTGCTATTACTGACATTTGTTTAACCTATAACATTAATTCTTTGTAGCTCCATAAATCTGAGTATCTTCCCCCTGTATCATCAAAAGACTGATACTGACAAAGAAAGTCAATCTGCGGCCCCCACAAAAATAACAGCTTTCTATTACATTTGCCATTTCACCTGAATAATTCCTGATAATCATGAATAATGATGTTATTTGACATTCTAATGATATCATGCTGTGCAACTTCAATCCATCAGTCACTGTCAGGAAGGTCAAATATTTGTATTCCATTACATTAAGAAGAGTTCATTAAACAGTTAAATGACATTATACACCTTAATTATACTTCCAAATGAAACTAGCATATATCATTTAGATTTTAGAGTCTGTGTGATGCATCTCCATTTAGAAGAAGTATCATGATTTTGAATATTTGCTTGTGACAAAGAAATATATTGAAACTTCAAACAGTAGTTCTTCAGCTCTAGAAAATCCTGATGTGAAGATGAGTTCACTTGATACACCTAAAAACACCACGTTCTTCACACACCAAGAAAGTTTATCATATTATCTGCTCTTACTATGGGTTACTTAGTGATCCTAACAAGGGCTCAAACACTGAGACACGACTGCCACAGGAAACTGATTGCTGACAAAAGCTATCTGGATCCAAAATGAGAATGTACCATTTATGCAAGGAAACAGGAAAAAAGAAGAGGAAATTTGTTGTCAGTAATATTTTCCTCTTCTTGAAAGCAATGATTTAAAGTTTATCTCAAAACAACTCAAAATCTGCTGCAGTGGATCAAAACCAACATAAAAAAAATGAAAGAAGCATATTCAGCTATGGAGTTAAAAGAGTTCTATTTTATTGATAGCTAACATTCAAAAACACTACACTCAGCCAAGGTTATCAGTGTAAATAGTTACTACCAAACTACTACAGGAAGTAATCTAAAAGACCTGCTTTGCATGAACACAACTTTTTCTTCTCTCCCATCAAAACTATTGTCAAGAAAAACAGTAAGAGGTTCTTAGACAGTCATTAAGCAGCTATCAGTAGCTATGTATTGATTTAAGGGGACTCTTTAAGAAATCATACTCCTTGTGACTTTACTAAGAATCTCCTTTCCACCACAATCTTCTAAATTAGACACATACACAATAGGCAAAGAAATGGAAAGATTAATACAAGGAAAAATATGTTTAAAATCTACAAAAAGTACAAGTGGGGACAAAACCTTTTTTTGATTAGTGTAGTTTACCAGATTACAAAAGGCTTATTAAAATCCAACTTTCCTCTTAGCTACAAATTGGCTACTTCCTAAATGAGTCTCTAATATTAAAAGACCAAACCAGCCTTTTCATCAGATTGTCTTTAATTTATTACAGTATTTTATGTATGGGAAAAGAAGAAAATTCATTAGATTACAGCAGTTACGTTCTTCAGTTCTTCATCTAGCTTGAACCACTGATTGGCAATGTGCTTTTAAGTAAACAAAATCAGCTCAGTCATGTATGAAACTGGAGAAGTTCAGCAAAATTTCAAGAATCCTGTTGAACATGACCTGAGTAAATTATAGGATTTCCTTCTCCAGCCTCGTTCACAGAGCAATGTACGTCTGTTGGCATCCCTAATTTACAGAAAAATAGCTGAAACAACCAAAGCAATACAGCTCTGGAGAATAATTTGAGAAATTTTAATTGAATAAATAACTGCCATCATATACAACTAGCTGATCCAAAGAGTTTATTTAAGTTTAATTATCTTTTTTTGCTTTCTGAAGAACTGGGAGAAAAATATTGTTTGCCTTCACATTACCTATTCTTCACTGTTCTAAATCTCTGTTAGCTGCCAAAACGTATTGGAAGGAACTGGGAATAAAGAGTCTACCAGTTTCTGAGTTATTCCTTACTGTTTCTCCAGCTTCAGTAAAATTATTTTCCAGTAAAAAGACATTTTTCCATTTATTGGAAACTACTTCCAAATGTCTTTCATTTGTGGTATTTTTATAGTCTGAAGTGATCTGAGCTACACTGTCATCTGCAGAGTCAAACCTAATTAACTACTTCTCTACTTCCTTTTGTCAGTGCCAAATGCACCCTCACATCCTTATTACCAAATACTGCCCAGTGGTGAAGGCCAGGCCCTGGGATTCAGTGTCTAACAGAGCAGATTTAAAGCCCTACAGAAAACAGCAGACTGTGACACACCCTCGGTATTCAGTGTGCCCAACCCTCCAAGGAGCAGGACAGAAAGAAGATGACTGCCTTTTTTTCTTTCATGTGGGAAGGATATTTTAAACTTAATTTTCAACTGAATCTGCATAGAAAGTTTTAAAGTTAAATTCAGCCTCAACAATATAAAATAAAAAACATTTTAGGGCTAATATTTTTACATCAAAAGGCACAAAACAACTAATATCATAAGACAAATCATGCAACTGAAATAAATCTTAAACCTTGCTGCTAATTGGCCAAATTGTATTGCTTTCAGTATATGCAGCACACTTATGCTTCCCTTTCCTTAACAAACGACAGACAATCCAGCAGTCACTACAGGTAATGTTATTTAATTACTCAGTGGGAATGGCACTTTCACAAAGTTTATCACTGTGTTGCATATAATATGTGTTTCTATTAAAACTAATTTTGGAAGTTTTCAGTTTCATTATTATACTGAACAAAGCAAGGCTGTCATGAAATATAATTAGGATGTCACAAAGGACCTTCTTAAACAGATATTCAGAATTCTGTGGCTCTGACAGCAGAGGCTTTGCAGAGTGCCACAGCTCAACTGACAACCAACAAAAATTAGATTCAAGATTCAGAATAACATTAGTTTTAGATGAGTCTGCTGGCTTTCACTGCACTCTAATACAAGGAACAAGGACAACGGGACAAGGAACTCACAGGGAACCCCCTCAGCCCTGCAACAGTGGGACAGTCAAAGGTCCACTGTCTCTCATGAGAAACACAGGACACATTTTATACCTCCACACTGTTTCTCCTACTTTTCTGTTCAGCATTTGTAGTGGCATTTTTAGTTTTTAAATAAAGCACTTGTAAATACATGTTTTTAATGGTCATAGGTTCCCAAATATGTGAATTCCAAGTGGGAAATATTCTCAAATCCCTTATGTTTCAGAGTATCTTACTCTTAAAGTTATCTTCTACCCCTTGTAGGAAGAAATGAACAACTTTGGTCAGTCTGTGACTACTGACTAACTGGTAGAGCGTTAAGAATAACAAGTATTCACATCTTGCTAAGAAGGACAAATACTGATGTTTTTAGAGTTAATGATATTGCCCCTGCCCACAAGTGGAAACAATTCTCACAGGAGACCCTCAACATGATCTCAGCAATGGCTTTGAAAAATCTAAGCCACCAAATACATATGGCAGAAAAAGCCTTAAACACCATTTTAAACCAAAATATTAATTAAAAACCAGAATTAGAATAGCTAAATCATTATTTTTCTCTCTTCAAACCTGCAGGGATAAAGAGTATGGATTTTGTAAATGACTCTTTTTTCTCTTCAAACCTGCAGGGATAAGGAACACATGAGGTGTCTGACAGGTGAGAACACTGTCATCTCCTCACAAAATCACCAGCTGGGGAATAGGCTTTAGAAGTAAGAACATTTCCTTATGTCATGCAGTAAATGGGCACAACAAACACTGCAGATCTACAACACTTGACAATTTTTCTTGCAAAGATTAAAAAGTTTGAAAAGGGAAGAAGAAGTAATGAGATGAAAGATAGTTATTGCTGCTGAATCCTCTGACAGATCAGATGACAATCTTGATTCGACTTTCATTATTTAAAAAGACAAATAGAGCATCTCTCTGTGCCTTTTCAATCGTGACAAAACACAGTTATCAAATCACATTATTTCCTTTACTCTGATATCTTGTAGGCAATATAAAATGATCCCCTATGGACAACACTTTAGCTGAGGTACGAAGTTAAATTCATTCAGGTACCATCAATGTGATGGTTAAAGATCGAGGGGGATCTGAGAAAAGACTCAAAGCTGGACTGCACATCATTTCCTTTCCCCTGCTCCCTCACCATGCCCCCATGTGGAATAAATAGAAGAATATCTCAAAAGCAGTAGATTTTTGGAATACATAGGTACAACAGCCATCCAACCATTGCACAGGAGAGGACCTTGCATTTCTACTGCTTAGTTAAAATAGTAATTTTTTTTACTCTTTCATTTAGTAGTGCTAGATTCTTTGTATCTGTTTCATATGAAAATACTCACTATTATGTGTGCTGGTATTTAAATTGGGAAGATCAAACCCCATTACATTTCCAAATAGATCCCACGTATAATTCTCTCAATTCTTACCTATGCCAGATACATCGAATCATCTGTTTGATTCGCACACAGAAATACCCCTGGTTTTAGCAGTCAGTTTTGCAGACTGTCTGCTACACTGCAAGCACTGGAACAAATACAAATGAGCAGATAAATCCATGGGCTTCTAAGACACCAAGGAATGTTAAAAACCAGTCCTCAACAAGAACAAAGAATCCACACCACACATCAGGGTTACAGTAAAACAAGCAATGCTGCTGTGAATGCCAGATAAAGTGACCAGATTTTTCTTGTTTAAGGATGAATAAAGCCTGACCTGGACTCTCGCTGGAGGTTTGGATTAAGATTATCAGTCACATACACAGAAACAAAAAAAACTCATCTTGATATTTTATGTCCCTACAGTTTAAAAATGGGTCAAACAAGCTTAAGATTTGTATATAAAGATGTAATAAATGTTATAAAAACCATTGTGTCCTTTCTTTTAACATCAAGCTTTCATGTAAGAAGGATGTTTCTCCACACTAAAAAAATATATTCAATACCATGGGTATTTATTAATAAGTCATAATTGATGTTAGATGCATTTAATTTTATTTTGTTAAGCAACAAAAGGAAAAAGGCAAAACTTGCATTGTTTTCTAAGCTAAAATAGCCTCAGCAAAATATTATGTTAAGTCAGCAGTGCTCCATTAACATCGCAGATAAAAATAGAATTGTACAACTCTGCAATATTTTTGTGATGAACTTTCTCCAGGTCAAATTCAGAATTTTTTTGAAAGACAAGCAAGTATAACTTATTTTATTAATATTGATAGGGTCATAGTAAGGAAACATTAATTGAGCAGAAATGCCATTAGTATCCTTCCACATGACTGGATACTAATTAAGTGGCTTTCTTTTTTTTATCCTGAAAGTCTTCTCACCACCTAAGAAGGGTGGCAATCCCATGTTTTGCATTCACTCAAAATGACCGCAGGAAAAAAAAACACAGCCAAAAAAAAACTTTCTTGCAATACTCTGCTAGTTCCTCTGCTTCTCAGTGTAAGCAGCCATGTCTCAAGTCTCTCACTAAATTTTTTTAAGGGGAGTCATTTCAAAAATACATTTATCCTATCTCAAAGTGTTTACAGAGTTTTCACTCCCAACGTAATTTCTCTCCACCACAACAGAGCTATGCAAATTGAATTTAAAAGTTTGCCTTCATTTTGCCTTTAATTTGCACTACCTAGAGCTAAAGTAATTAGCAGGGGGAAGAACACACAATTTCATTCTGCAAATGTGCCAAAAGTTTCTACAGAACACTGCGACAGGAGGCAATTGGCTTTAAAAAGAAAGCATTAGATTGTTTGCAGCATTGCTGGTGGTCCTTGCACCAAACACTCAACAGGTAGGTAAAACTTGGCAGGGGTGCCCTACTGTGTCCTCATGATCAGGCAGTTAAAAACCCAAAACATCAGACTTTTTTTCAGATGCAGTTTAAATTAATTGAATTTTGCCCTACAGTGAATGCAATTCACAGAAGTTAAGTGTTAAAATGTATAGAAATACAATCACTAATATATGAGCTAAGCAGAATTTTAACAAATTCTAAATTAGCTATTAATAGATATTTAGAAATAGACTAACTTTATGTTCCCTTTCAAGCTCCTGTCAGGAATATGAGGTTAAGAGGTCAATAAAGCTGCTTTATTTGTAATTCTCCATTACTATTTTCAAAGTTAAACGATACCCCTTCAAAAATAAGAAGCACCTCTCCTTTGAAAGCTTATCCAATTATCTTGACTTCACTTCCTAATGCACCTTTTCCCCTTCCTTTTTATATCAATCTTTCTTTTAAAGAAGATGAAAATCCACTTTGAAGGCTTGAGAATGGCAAAAAATGTCGCAGCTCATTGTTGTCCCACTAACAGTCCACATCAGTCAGTGAGTGAGAGAAAAAGAGAGAAACTATTCTGAATTCCTCCATGTCAACCTAGATTCCATCATTATCATTCCTCCATACAGATAATAGCTTCTTATTAACCTTAAAGAGAAGTTCAATCTTGATTTCAAAGTGCCAGATAATAACAAATGCTCCTCATCTCCAGTAATTTCTTTCAGTCACAAAGTTTACTCTAAATATTAAAAAAAAATCGCTGCTCATGGTTCAAGAATCACCAGATTCAGATTTACAGCTATAGCTCTTATTAATGCCATTGTTAATCTAAGACTTTTATTCCTGGAAATTTTGTTCCCATATATACAAACCTGTTTCCCCTTCCCCTTTCTCTACTTCTTCCTTCTTCCTCTTGCTCCCCAAATCACACATGATTTTGAACTCAGTAGTGTCACCAGAAATGTAATGTTTTCACAATCGAGTTCTAGGATTCTTCTCAGCCAGGAATGCAGTTTATTTACTGAGCCATGTCCTCACTATATTTTTTCTCACCTTTATCTTTGGTGTATGAAGGCAGTAAAGTGAATTAAATTCCAAATGAGTTAGGCTTTATCCAACTACAACATCATTAACAAAACTGAGCCTAAGAAAGTGTTCCTGCAATGTGTGCTCACTGTGCCTCAACTTCAATGTCTGAATTCCGGCAATGTTAATTTCTATGGCATATTTTAAATATATAATCTGTATCATACGCTCTTTCCCTACAGCCAGGCAAATTCTACCTGGGAGTGACAGAAAAAGAAATACTGAATGAAACAATGACACATTTTTAAAATATGTTCATAAATAGTTACATTTTTACATATACATCAGAGCAAAATCTTGTATACTGATACACAAAGTTCAGCAGACCAGGCTGCATAAAAAGCAGAATTTCCAAATTTACCTATTTAAACTCATTCTTGTTGCACACAATATCTAATTTTATGAAGCAAATAGCAACAAGCCATCTCAATACATTCCCAATTACTAATAGGAGAAGATCATTGAATCCTGAACTAAAAGTAACTGCTCTTAGGCAGCCTCTGTAGAGAGATCACTCATCTGAATGCAGTACAATGTTACACTAGAGCATCAGAAGGAGAATATTCAACTTTTATTGTACAATATGAACATTTGCTCAAGAGAGATCACTGAGAGATGCCGAGGTTTTCATGTTTTGATTAGAACCAGTAAAAGTCAGCAGGTTACAAGGAACAGCAACAAGTAAAATACATTAGCAAATGAATAGCAGTCTGTGCACACTTGTGCAGCCTTAGAAACCTAGATATGGTATGAGTGATAAAGTGAAATACATCTGTATCCATGAATTATGCACTCCACTTCCTACTGTAGCCTCACTTTACAACAAAGCCTCCATTGTCTGCTATGTTGGTATCTAACTTTACACAAGACAACTTACTAAAACATAATTTACCCAATTACCTGCTCAGAGAAGGTGCTTGACCCTCCGCTGAAGCTCTGCAAAGCAATTATGGGGCCTTTTGGAATCACTGTACTTGATAGTCTCACTTATCACTTCAAAGCACAGAGGAAAACATTCCCTGAACAAAAGAAGGAGCACAGGTGAGCACCTTCGGACACACAGAACATGGGAGATCCTGTATGAGCTCCCCTCTGGAGCAGCCAGTGGGGGAAAGCACACCACTGGGTATGACTTGCCTGTGCTGTGTGGTGGAGAGGAGGAAAACAGGGAGGGAAGGACTTTGTCCTACCTAAAAACAATAGATGCCAGAAGAGGTGAAGCCCTCTTGAGGCCTTGCGTCTCAAAACTCAAGCTTACACAGGTATATTTTACACAGGTATATAGAAGTCTAGTACTGCATCAGAGCAAAGCAATTGTGCTCAAGATTTTCCTTTTTCCTTAAGTTGCATCTGAAGAAATCTGTATTGGTGACTGGACTCTCTCCAGATCTCTGCACCTGCCCTCAATGAGAGAATACAGTAAATTGGCTTTAGCCTCAAAGGACTGACATCTACACCAGGCAGTCTGAAGGGATCAGGCTATGGCACTACAGAGCACTCTCTGTGTTCTGGAGAAGGCACTAGGATGGCACATCACAGCAGCCTGTTCCTTCATTCCTGTATGTTTAGGGAGCACTCCTGCTTATTTCTCACGTGCATGGCATGCCCTTTACTTCCCTCTTCACTGCTGATGGTTGTACTGGTTTGGGCTGGGGTGGAGTTAATCTTCACAGGAGCTCCTATGGGGCAGTTTGGGATTTGTGCTGGAAACAGCGCCGACAACCCAGGGATGCTTTCACTGTCGCTTTGCTGCTCCTCACCCGACCTTGTGGGGGTGGCACAAGGAGCTGGAAGGGAACACAGCTGGAACAGCTGATCCCAACTGACCCAAGGGATATCCCAGACCGTGTGGTGTCACAATCAACATACAGAGCTAAGGGAAGGAGAAGGACACGGGAGAAGGTATGGGAGGAAGAAGGAAGCGAAGAGGTATTCAAACTGTTTCATGTGATGAGGCCCTGCTCTCCTGGGGATGGCTGAACACCTGCCTGCCCACGGGAAGCAGAGAATGAATTCCTTGTTTTGTTTTGCTCATGTGAGCAGCTTGTGCTGTACTTGTTAAACTGTCCTTATACCAAACACTGAGTTTTCTTATTTTTATCCTTCCAATTCTCTCTCTCTTCGTGCTGCAGGGGAACAAGCAACTGGCTGTGTGGTGATTAGTTGTTCACCAGGGTTAAACCACAATAGAGGTCCTCTAAATATAAGGAGTACAAAATGGTTGCTAAATTATGAAATATCTTCTTTAGATTATAATTATAGTACATCAAGGAATATTAATGTAGGTTTCAACAGAAAAATACTATGTATCAGGCTTTTCACAGCAAGGAGAAGAGATGACAGATTAACATCAGATCACTGGATCTCCTCTTAGGAGTTGCAATAGAAAGTTCATGCCAGATGCCTCTCAAAAATATGTTCCTGAAGAAAACACATAGTTGTATTACATTGAATAGCACAAAATATCCCAATATGCTGGAAACAATAAGCAATAAATGAAATTTCCAATTGACTTTCCAGCAAATCTATTCTCATTACAAATGGAGATTTTGCATGTATTGCATTACTTATGGTAATTGTGTGACATCTATTATGAATAACCATGTATTCCAATCATCTCTTTTAATTATATTCTGCTGTAAGAGCAAGTCATGCAATACCTTGCCCAGACTTGGTTAACTGTGTGTGTGCTGCATATCACTTTCTAATGGCTATATTGAGGAAAAAGGTGCACAGACTGTAACAGGAACGGCTTGTACCTGTCATTTCCCTCATTAGCCAGAAACTACTTAAAGAAGTAAAACAACCTGAACTTAAATCCAGCTATATACTGAGGAAAAATAATTGTTTGTACTCCTTTCTTTTCTACAGTTCATGGTAATTGGTACCTGAATGCAAAGTTTGCGGTTATCTGCTACTGATGCAGGTATATTAATTTTCTATAGTGTCAAAAGTGCACCAGCAGCGAACACCTCCGTTATATTTGTTATCTACTGTCCATTTATTTGTTTGAGTTTTACCGATATAATAAAAAGGATAAAATTACAGGTTTGTTCAATAAGCACACCAATTACAAATTTGGTGTCTACTAGACTAGAAAGTAACTGCTGGACTAAAAGTACTCATTATTTATAGAATCATAGAACTGTTTAGGTTGAGAAAGACCTTTAATCTCGTTAAGTCCAACCCTTAACTCAACGCTGCCAAGGCCACTACTAACCCATGTACCCGAGTGCCCCATCTACACGTCATTGTAATCCCCCCAGGGATGGTGACTCCCCCGCTGCACTGGGCAGCTGTGCCATGGCGGGACAACCTTTTCTACAAACACAAAACAATTTTTCCTAATGTCCAATCTAACTCCCCCTCAGGACAACTTCAGGCCACTTCCTCTGTCCTATTGCTTGTTCCTTGGGAGAAGACACTGATCCCCACCTCTCTACAACCTCCTTTCAGGTAGTTGTAGAGAGTGATAAGATAAATAGGACTTCACAGTTTTTTAAACAAGAATGCCTATTATCGTGTTAAACCTCAAAGGAAACACTCATTTAATGTTTTCTGAGTCCTGCCTCAGTTTCCCTGCCACCTTTCATACAAAAGTTTGCTACCACTTAATTTCATATCCTTCCACATTGCTTTGCTCTTCTGCTTTTTAAGCTTGACTTCTTCCAGCTCCTTAGATTGAGGATTTTCTCACTAAACATTTGGCCAGGTTTCTTGCTATGCTAAAATAAATTCTTTTACCAGGTGTTTCTCTCACCCCAATGACACAAACCTCAAAGCAGATTCATTTCAGTTACTTTGAAACTACAGTTGTAACATGCTTTGAAAATTGATAATGAGGACAAACATGACAAAATGCAAGCCCTTCTGCATGTCCCTGGAGCTCATAAGGAAAAGCAGTTCCACTTTTAGAAGACACACATTAGTAACACACCTTCAGAACTGGACACTGAGCGCCCCTGAAACACACAAAGCAGTAGAGAGGTTCATGCATAATGTGGTTTAAGCCATTTATAAGTTCCAATCAGTGATGATGACAAACAGGTGAATAGAAGCAATTAGACAAAAAAGGAACTGGAATTTTTTAGCTGAGTTTTAGTATTTGTTAGCAATGTAGTCAAGAAATTTAATTGCATAGATCCAACCTATTATGACACTGCTTACAAGCCCAGAGATCTCATTACTCTTCACATAGTCAGGGTTGAAGGTTGGTTCAACACATGACTAACAAGGGATTGCTCGGCCCTCCACAGCCCTGGTAAGATGCAGCAGGCTCCAACCTACAAGCTACTGCCCTACGTAGCCTCACATAGCTTTTCTAACACCTCTTCCAGTGTAGGTTATGCTACAATCTGAGAAATTCTTACCAGAAATCTGCTGAATACATGTAAAAAAGTAATTTAATTGGTAATTTACTCAATTTGCAAATAGGCGAGAAATACTTCTGATTTCATTACCTTCATTTTTTTTCTTTCTATTTACAATACTGGCACAAAGGATTTAGAATGGGATTTTCATCAATACCAGTATATTAATGCAACTATAACAATGCAAACAGAATTGTATATCCTTATGGTGAAGGACATCCTCTTTCAACAATGAGCACCTTCCAAGCAAGACAAGATTTGAAGGGACATAAAGCATTTTTATCAGACCAAATGAGACAGTTGAACTCCATCCCCACAAATAAGTCATACAGACAAGCTTTTGTGCACAGAGCCCTGAATCTGTTATCTCCAGAAGCAGCATTTCTTAATGCGAGTCAAACACCGTCCTTTTGTTTGTAGACTGCAAACATAATGACTCCAGCCCTGAGATAATTAACTGGGCTCTCTATCACCAGGAAGTTCAAGTGGTTTGCATACACAGAGCGGATCAGTCATTCTTTGGGCTGTTTGAGGAGAGCCCTTTTCCCAGAAGGGAACTTGAGAATACAGCAAAGCTGCTCTGTTGGCTTGGTGCTGCCAAGGGTACAGTCCCACTCCTTGCCCTCTGCACAACATCGCTTAATTTTGCTAAAAGTTATTAAGCATAGGAACTGTTTTTCTTACTCTCACTTGTGCAAGTAAACAGCATAAGGCATTAATAAATCCTGCTTGAGGGATCAGTAAGGAAGAGGCATGGAACAGCTTTATTTGGGATCCGAGGTAAAAAAACTCAGGAGTTTTCACTGATACTCAACAGCTTCAGATACTCACAATACATAAAGTAAGTCTGAATTTCCTCTGTACTCCTGATGAAGAGATATATTCTATACTTCCCCCCCCGATTTTCAAATAAGATGATCATTTAAATCTGTTCTTCCCATTCAGGAGGTCTTTGCTGCACCAGCAAAGGAACTGCGTCCTCTTCCTAATGCCCTCCTTTTCTAGACTTATTACACATTTTGAAAAATTTATGTAAGTAGTCCAGGCCTTATTTAACCAAACAACATTTTGTGTCTCCATTGTGATTCCCTTGGATCTCCAGCCTGATAGTTAAATTACAAAGTCTACCAAACCCCTTTATTTTTAGCTCTTTGCTAAAGAGCTAAAGGGAGCATGACTGCTCCTTAACATTGTGCTAAACAAACTAATAATAATAGTAATGTATAGGAAGCTTCTGTAATGAGCACTAAAGAAAAGAGTACTTTCCCACAAGATTAGATATGTCTAACAAGTTGCTGCAAACATGAAGTGTACATTACTGCAATATGTGGATATAAACTTATATATTCTGCAATATAACCGAATTTTATTTTCTTAATCCTAGTTTTATGGTAAATATTAACACTTATTTAGGCTGAAACCCATAAAATTCATAACTATGGAGCATAAATATAGATATGATAAATGTGAATGTACGAATCATAAAAGCAGTTCTGTAATTTTATGAAGAATTAAAATTTCGTGTAGAAGATAAATACCATGGTTTTCAACCAAACTTGTAAGAGAATACTACTGTTCTTTCCAGTGTGCTATCTTCAGTGGAAACTCTGTCAGGTCTGTAACTAAATGAAAAATTACTTTGAAAATATATCAAGTAACAATACTAATCAAAAGGATTGTTTCTTTTTAACTGCAAAACTTTCAAGGAAAGCATTAGGAAAATATTTGTGGCACTACAGAATACATCAGTCTTAAGCAATGCAGCAATTGTGACAGCAGATGACAGGGAGCTGCCAGCCAGACAAACTGTGCAGCAGAGCAGATGCTGTTCTCACATTGCCTGACCCTGGATCCCGTCCCACCCCTGCAGCAGACCCAGAACAATTACACTGCAGCTCGGGGTGTTAGCAAGCCTTTGAAGGGAGCATCTGGTTCAACTAATGTTTTCTCTGCCCATTAATAAAAGGAACAAGCAGCAGTAACTCACAGAACAGCACACGGCCTCGGCAACAAATAATGACCATTAACTCCACGTACTGATGAAATTGCCAGAAAATATCATATGCTTTGGGGTTTTATACATGGTCTATTCCCCACAATCAGAATACTTCCTGGTGGGAAAACTTAGATATCTATAAAAAAAGCAATAAAAAATAGTCCAGCAAAATTCAGTATATAACAGTTAAACAGTCTTCTTTTTTTGTTTCCATTTTGTTGGTTTTTTAAATGGAAAAACCTTTTCATAGTCAATCCCATATAAAAACTTGTTGTAAAGTGTTTATTCTAATTTATTACACACATACATGTGTCCTTAGTAAGGGAGCCAAAGTGTCCACCACAAATTTCTATAAAATTACTTGGTCCCAATAACCCTCAGCTTGCTGTTCTCAGCTGGAAAGACTGCTCCTTTTAATAACCAATTCAATAAACTGCTGAAAAATGCTTTGTATAATACAGTATTGCCATAGATCTGCTGTTTGTCTCTGTCATTGCATATTGCATTCAATCAATTTACAAATGTTGCTGTGTTCCTTTTGTGCTAGTTCTTCTTATGGCATCCTGAACACAAATCTAAAGATCAATACCTTGTCTACTGAAAAAAAAAATAGACATAACTAATGAATAATTTTATTTATAATAAAAAGTCCTAGTTCCCAAATGGATTCTGCTAATGTTGAAATTCATTTTTCATCTTTAACACAAGATGAAAACAAGTACGCTGCACAACACCATGAGAAAGGCAGGGATAAAAACCAGTTCATATTTATTGAAGATGAGAGCAAAACCATGTAAAGCTCTGGTGCAGGGCTAGGAAAACATCAATAAAATGATAGGTCATTCACAACGTATTTGTTACCATATTAAAGCACAAAAAGTCCATGTAAAAGAGCAGATAGAATTTGTTTCAAACAGCACTACAGTTCTGCTCTATGGAACTATGGAAACAGCAAGGTTCTGAATGAAGTAATTCAAGCAAGAAGCCAAGGAGAAGCTGAGCTCATGCTGTTTGCATGAGCTGATTCAGTTCGTCTTGTGCCTTTTGTGTGACAGAAACAATGCATTTGCTGACTATAGACATGCCTACACTGCTCCAGCTATTGAATAGCTGCCTCCTCCAAAACAACCACGGAGCTGCTCAACGGAGCCACAAGTGACTGCTTTTCACAATCACTCTCTGCAAAGCAGCAAGCTGACAGACCTGAGAGGAAACAAGGACTCTTGTATGAAAGCGAATGGGTACCTGTATAAGGGTATCCCAGCAAGCTTCCAGAAAACCCAGCTACCTCCTCCCCACTCCCGGGCTGACAGCCCAGCTGTGCACTGAATACAATACTTGTGTTCCCATCCAGACTCTTGGCTCCACAATGCCAGAAAGTCATCATAAAAGTACACCCCAAAAACCAGTATCTCATTAATCAAGACTGTCCCCAGTGCCATGTGCCTTCTGCTCTGATATCAGACAAGGAGAAGGCAAGAGCAGAGCAGGTACAGATCCCTTATTATTACGGATGATAAGTGACAACGTCTTCAGACAGCCTCTGAGTCTCAAGCACTTGCCTGCCAGGTGACAACAAAGGGACTGCATCTCCTGAGGGGAACAGGCACCAATCCTGCATCCTGACTACCTGCAGCTCTCCTCTGTTTCGTTGTGCCAGAAGAGGTCAATGTTTCCTGCTGTCACACAGATGTGCACATTGCAGCTCGCACACTAAAGATTCCAGTTTAATGTCGGATATCTCTTACTCAGTAATAAGAACCGAGCACCTTCCTATCCAAGAATCTGCAGTAATCACTCTGAGGGTCCCAATACAAACAGGTTCCTGAGTCCATGAACTTGGTGCACTCATTGGGCAGAAGTCTAATGCTGGGAAAAACGAGGCAGCTCTGTCCAGGAACAGG
This sequence comes from Cnemophilus loriae, assembly GCA_013397755.1. Lineage (NCBI taxonomy): Eukaryota > Metazoa > Chordata > Aves > Passeriformes > Corvidae > Cnemophilus > Cnemophilus loriae. The sequence continues at coordinate 1,423,728 of VZTF01001855.1, read as the reverse complement.
AGGTATTCATTACCATAAATACTATATTGTTACTCTACCTATTTTTGGACTATTAGCACAAGTTTCCTTCCCAATGCCAAGCTAAATTCACAGGATTGGCAGCTCGAAATAAACAAAACAAAACTTTGCAATATGTTAACTGAACAAGCCTGCTTTGGCATTGTTCAAGTCACACTGAACTCCACAAGTTCCATTGGGACTGACTTTTTCCCAGAGTATAGTTTTGTTTTGAAGCTATTACTGCAAATTCATAACTCCAACCCTATGTTCTGTTTCAAGATGGAATTTCAACCTTACTAGTTAATTAAAGCCACCACCTGGAGTGAGCTGGCTTTCAAACTGATTTCCTTTGTCTCTCTAATTCACATACATTAATATTTTATTTTCTACTGAAAAAAAAATGTCACACATGTGCCAAAGACAAGGCAGATAAAATTATTGCAATAAAACAAAGAAAATACACTTGTTACTGCCAGGTCTCAAGATGAATGCTGCATTATACAGACACTTTAAAGGCTTACAACTGCAAATTGCTCTATTTTACATACAGTATTCTAGCCTTTACATCAAGATCTCTCCTAATTTCTTCTTATTGTAATGAGAAAGGAAAAGGGTTGAGTTTTTATTACCTGAACATTTATTCAATGGCGAAACAAAGACTACATTATATATTACAACACAAGCTATTAGAACAATGTGACACTATAAAATACACTGCAATACTCATTATGGGATAACAAAGCTAAACCCTAAACAAATAAATGTATCTGCCAAAAGTCAGCAATAATTATACAACAAGAGTTTATAATCTTTAATTATTTAAGAAGTAAAGAAGCTTGTAAAAATTAAGTTTTATAGGCTCCTTAACTTGTCATTACTAGGTGCTCACAAAACTGTAAAACAAGAATGCTTCATCTGAAATAATCTATTTTTAACAACAGATGCAATTGTTCACTTAACAGATTAATTCAAAAAAATAGTCAAATCTTGTTTTTAAAACCTGCACTCACAGAACAGATAACAGTTCATTTACTCTCTGATCCACACAATGCATACAGCAACTGCTCAGGCACTCACAGGCCCTGCATTGCACAATGACCGACGTGACACTGTCCTCATATAGCTCTGAAAATGGTTTTTGTTACGACAATCTGTAAATCACCTTGGATTTACATCAGGTATTTCAGAAACTCGAAGATCAGAAAAACTGTTAATTTTATTCATTAAAAGATATTGGTGAGACAGTAACACCTTTAAAGTTTCTATGAAATCTATGCATCTTTGCCATGATCTGACTTCTAATACACACAAACACCATTCAAAACAGGTGGAGTGAAAAGTTCAATATTGAACAATTATAATCTACAGAAGTGATGGGAGGAAAGGAAGGTTCCATATTTCAGAAGAAATACATTTGTGGGTTTAAAAAATATATATTAAAGTTTGCTTGATTTTAAATTATGAAAGAAACAACATAAAACTACACAACTAACAAGAAAACTTTCAATAAACTCCAGACAACTTCCTTTTTTTCCCCAAACACAGTCATTCATTGCCGAACCGAGCTCCTACTAAAATTTTACCATGAACCTCCATGGAAAAAGTGATCATCCTTGATTATTTGTGAAAAATTGCACTTTCAGCCACTGAAATCAGCACAAGTTACAGAGCAGCAGAATTCTGACTGGAAAATACCACACTACACTACAAAATATGTTAAATAGGTACACTGAGCATCTCGTATAATCAAGTTACAATACAGTTTCTAACTCGAGAATTTTACTTCTACCATGAGGCTTCATATTTTCATCATGAAATGTGTGCACTATACAGATGGTTTATTTAATCCATTCCCACCAAAATTAATCAAAGCAATCTGTCCCCCCCAAAAAAAGTCTTCAAAGTCTTCATACAGGATTCTACTGGCATGTGACAAATGGTGTACATTTAGCCAGGAAAAGTTGAAAATCCTCCATAAAGAAGTTACCACATCTAAAAATAAGTGACATTATTAAAAGGGAAGCGGGATGTGTTATTTAGCATAATATGGAATTTAAACAGTACCACCTCCGATAGACTTTAAAATGCTTTTAGTAGCACCTGGTTGTTTATACATCTTCTGTGGTGAAAAGGTCAATAGAAATTCACCTCGAAGGTCACAGTTGCTAAGCAACTGTTTTCGGCAGTTCTGCAACACTGATCAAGCATCTCCTGATCAAGCATCACTGCCTGGTTTCACAATAAACCCGTGTCGCATCCTACCTGGCCTCCCAAGCGCCGCGAGCGTCTCCTGCTTTTCCCAGGAGCACAGGCACCCATGCAAAGGATACGGCCTGGCACCACTGGCCTGCGGTTCACCAGGGCAAAGGACAGCTCCGTCCTCAGGAACACCACGGAGGGCTTGATGAGGTGCTGCCCGAATCTCAGCATGATCAGTGTTGACCTTCAGGGTCTGAAAGAGACAATAGTCAAGATAATTAAGGGACTGACTCTGCCTTTCCAAACAGCAGGAGTAAAACAATCAAGTTGCCTATGCAGCTTCTAACAGAAAGCACCTCCTGGGCTCACCAAGGCATTAGGTGTCTAGGAACGCTTGTTATATCTTTCCTAAAATGATCACTTCTTTGAAGGCGTGGTGGAAAAGGCTTCTTTCCAAAGCAAAAAAATTACATATAATTTCTCAAACCCTTCTCTCATCATCTTGGCAGGGCTACAAAATTCTAGAGAATGCAATTTCTCCCTCCCATTTTCATTTGTCCTGCATTGTAAACATTTGGGTCATATGTTCTTCGAAAAGCACAAATAGGATTTCACATTCTTTCTGCCACAATGCAAATCAGTGCACACAGGACTTATGAAATAAACCACATTTTCTTAATCTCTCCATTAAATACCTCAGCTGAAGAAATACTGGCAAACTGAGGAAAGTTTATTCGGCCATTTTCCATCCACACTTTCTAGTTTGAGCAACTGGGACGTGAAGACGATCGATGCCACATTTTCTCTTACAGAAAGTCAAAGAATTCCACTTTCATTCACTAAAATTTTCTCTCTTCGTGACAAGAATGAAAATCTCTCTTAAACAGCTACGGCACAGACCTAACTGTGTCTATTTTAGGTCTTTAAGCCCTAGAGTATTTAAAGTATTTAATTCAATCAGAAATATCCAAGGTACTGCAGGGTAAAATATGAAGAAATGACAAATTTCATGCGACAATACTTCAGACACATCGGAAGCATTATACTCACATTACCCAGCTTGAACCAAGTGACTAATCAGGAAATTCAGTTTTATACATTGCCCGAGATGGGGAAATCTACTGTTAGTCATGGAGGGTCTTCTGTTACAGTTCTTTTCTTGCAAGATTACTGTGTTCAGTAAGACCCAAACTTGGTTCTTAATCTAAGAGATGTATTCTAATTTAATATCCCACCTATACCTGCTCCAATAAAAAAAAGTACACATAACAACCCCCTCTAAGCGCACACACTTTGAAAATGTCTTTGAGAGATACTTGTTCCTTTAAAGGAACTTCTGGCTTTGTAGTGATCTGATTCCACAGAAGAACTTAAATTAAGGGCAGCGGATGCATCTAGTCAGGATTTACACCAGAAAAACATGTCTAAATCTTAGTATAAGATACAGTAACAAATCAGATTACTACATTTCCACGTAATAAACATTTTGTAAGCAGGCACCATGTCTTGTTTTATTTTTGAAAATCACAGATGAAAGGAAATGCTTGAGCAGACCACGGAAGAGTGGAGATTTTAACTATGCCTGTTTCAAAGATTTGAAAAGGTTCTACATTCTTTTCCACATAAAGTCAACAGAAGATTAAGTGTCTGAGATGTGTCCCTTAGCATATATTAAACTTGAAAGCTGACAACATACAAAAATCAAGTCTCTTTAGCTACTAGAAGAATTGCTTAGCAGAGAAAACACCTGCTATCTTGTGCTGATGCTTGAAAAAAATAACTATTAGGAACTTCGATCAATCTTCCTCACTTCTCTTAAGCAGTCCATCAGCAACCCCCTGTGGGGGTTTTTCATTCTGATTAAAACATGCAAGAATGTTTTTACACAATTCAGTCAAGAGACATGGTTCTCTTTGCAACGAAGGAAATGTTTCTGATAAAGGAGGGAAAAACATTCCATATCCAGGACTACCCTCCAGTGATGAAACTGTAAGCTGGTGTCTCCAGAAACTGGAAAATCAAATGTACCACCTGCCCTTGCACCTGGCAATGCTATAGACAGAAATCAAAGTACTGATAATTTCTTGTTCTGTCTTCCAGAATAAAGGTACTGTCCAGAGGCATGGGACAGACTTAAGCACAGAAACAAGGCTTCAAAATCACAAATGCTAAATGTAAAATCTGATGATTTGAAATTTGATTTAAGGAGGGAGAGAACCTGAGCTTTGGTAATCAGCTGGAGAAGTCCTCTGGCTGATTTCTGCCATAAGCAAAAAACAGCAAAGAGTAGCAAAATAAGATTGGTGTCATTAGGTTGCCTGTACTGCGTATTCATCGTGAACCTACCACATGCATCTTTACTTACTTCACTACCTGTCTTGTTTTAAAAAGGCCTAGAAAAATCAGTGAAGTAAAAGCACTAATCTTGTACCTCTCCATGCAATAGTTTGAAGAATCACGTTACAGCCCAAGTGAGTTGATCCAGAATTAATAGAACATTATAAAATCTCATACATAGTATTAAAGCATGTATTAAAACCCTTTCTATTTGTTTACTATTCAAAAATGTATTTGAATAATGTATTTCTATCTCTTGATTCAGACTAAATAAATGTGTCAGTAAACTGATGTGTCACCTGTACTGGTTGTGCTGTGTAATACTGAAGACTTCCCAGTGCTACTCTCTCCAATTCTGCATAGGGATTATGGGAGACCTTTTCTTAAACAATTATTCATGACCTATTATATATTACTTCAGCCGCCTTCTGCCCTAGTGATCCTCTGTGTTCTGCAAAGTACAATCATCTGTGCTCAGAACCAACACAAAAGCTAAAAAATGCATAAGGGAATTAAGTACTGGGTACAAGTGAAATATCCATGACTGTGCAGCAACACACTACAGGACGGCTGGAATATTCCAGAGTGCCACCAGGCAGGAAACTGCTACTGGCAGAGCAAGTTTTTAGTCCTTTGAACTCTACCACTTATTGCTTGCATGGTCTGTAAACCAGCAGGAATCAACAGAGCACAGGTGTGTGCATGCAGGTCATGAGATGCAAACAGCGCGTGCACAAGGCTTCCCAGTTCCCAGACTGGAATGAACACGCTAAGTCTGTTCCTCCAGGGATTTCCATTTTTCACATAAAGAGGAGGTCAGTGCCAGACACACTAGAAACCATACATTAATGGTTAAAGATGTTTCCTCTTTAATGATGGTAGCCTTTCTAATCCCCAGTAATAAGAAGGACAATTACACAGTAATGTTAGAAAATGAAAGAAATCCATTTCTGATTAAATTTCAGCCCAGTTTAACACAGTTTCTATTCTGACTATTCAGATGAAAAGTGTATTTACTCTTCTTCATATTGCAGATATACATTACATTGCCTATTTCATCTGCCTCATTTTCCTAATTAAATTCCCTTCAAGCTGTGTTACTGCAGTTGTAGGTGGGAATACAGTATTAAGGGCTAACACAGCAAGTAGACTAATTTTACAGCCACAACAGACCTCAAATCTGTATAACCCATACTAGGAAAAGAAAAAAAAAAAAGACACCAGCAATCTACATTATACTCTGAAAAATAAAAATGCTAAAATCAAGAAAAATCTTGAGATACACTGAAATATTTTCAAATATTTTTATAGTTTTGTAAAATTTCAGTAGTCACATGGCATTTCCCCAGTCTATATAAATACTACTCATATATTAAATGTATTTTTGAGAGGAAGTCTAAACACATGTCTCAGTTTTCCAGATTTATTTAGTTTTGGGGTTAGGGGCTTTGGTTTGTGCTTCAGTTTTTAAACAGCATAAGCTGTAGAATAATTTGTGTCAAATACACAGCGTGAACTCTGAACAGAAGATAAGTTCACGTCAGATAAGTTCAGATAAGTTTACATGTCATCTCTAGAATCGGAGACCTGGAAAACTGTTGGAAGTTTGCTGGTTACAAGGAGTGATGGCAGCAGTTCTTTAATTTCTCTTCCTGCCGCCACAGACCTCCCCACTGGATGCTTAATTGAGATGGTGTCGGTACTCCAAAATGCCTCTTTTTTTTACTACACAATTACTCCTCCTTAGAACAAGGTGTTGAGATCAGCACCTGCTGGGAACCAAGCTCAAGGCTTTTGCTGAGAGTCCCCTGAGCACTGTTCTAGGAAAGCTGCACATCTGGTTGTAATGGGAGAAGACAAGATAATGCAAAATGCGCTGCTAACTTCAAATGTGTGTATTAAAGCAAACCAATTACAATACCATTATCTCTCTGTGCTAATAGGAAGGACTGCTTTAGAAACAAACCCAGGAGTATTCTTAAATTTTAACGTTTATTTTACCATATTAACATCACCTGTTCATGAATGCTGACAGTCCTGATTCCAATACTCAATTTCACACTGTAAAAACACTGCAAATTTCTGTGGCAAAACAAAACCTTCTTCCTTTCTAAAATTTTTTTAAGGTCTTACAAAAATACTGATTTTTTTTTAAATTCACCAAGATAAGAGAACTTGTATTACACACTGTAGTTAAGGAAACAAAGTACCTATATCTTTAAATTCAAATTTGGCATCGTTCCCTCTCAAAGGTTTGGTTATGGGGAAAGTAATATTCCTACTTAGACATCTGAATTCTGCACCATATTCAAGAAGCAATGTACAATGAAGACCTTCCCTGCAGGCTACCTTCCCTCTTTTCACGTTTTGGAATTTTTTACTTATTTCCTCCTCTCACTGCCACTTTGTAAGGATGAAACCCACACAAGTCAGAAAATTACTTATTTAACTCAAGCACTTAGAAATGAATGTCCTTGTTGCTAGCAGCCAGGATTTGACATTTTCATCAAGGAATACCTAAAAACACTAATAAAAAGAAATTATTTTATTCTAAAATCACTTAGTTCTTCTACTAGCTCTATCTCCCTAGAACAGCTTTATCTCTCAGCACTCTTCACTCCCACTATTGCCCAAGATTTAACTACGTATTTTGTGTTCTTCCAGTTCCAGAAAATGGCCTCTAATTAAAAACTCCTCTCCCTCTCAGTGAGCCAAAACATCACATGCTGTGCTATTTCTGTTCTGAAAAAGCCAAGAAGAATTACAAAACTAGAAAAGGTGCTCCTGTATCTTTGACAGCCATAGCCTAGATTCTCTCCATGGGGATGGTATTTAATGCTCTACACGAGGTTGAAGGGAAAAGCTTGTGTGGATTATTTTCCAGTTTCACCACCCACAGAAGCTACCGAACAGCAAGCCCATTAACTGTGATGCATGTAACCAATCCTGTGGCATTGACAACGACCGATTCCTCCCATCACAGACAGATTATGACGGACTCAAATCCACTACACGTGGCTTCCCCTGCTTAATCTAGCAGGGAAGAAAACATCAGAATTATTACTGTTTAAATATATAGCCATTTTCTTAGCATGGTCAATCAAACTAAATTATCTACACTTACAATGAAAATAGACTGTGGCCTGTTGCATAGCACCTAAGCACCTTCCCGTGTGGGATGCCACAGACATCCATCTGCAACCCCACAGCCATTGCCTTGCAGCTCCGTTCCCTTTCACCTGAGCTTCAGCAGCATTTCCCAGCCCCTCTGGGACAGGATTTTCCATTCTGCTCTCACAGTCTCACCCCCGAAAATCATGGTGGTGTTGTTATAGTGGGTTTTCCTAGGGCATGACTGTGACCACCATGAGAGCTGTCTCTTCCCCTGCCTGGCTGTGGCTTTTGGGTTGCACCAGTGGGCCCAAAAGGAGACTGCACAAAGCTCCCTGAATGAGCAGCACCACCCCTGAGCACAGCACCAGGTAACACTGACAGCACGATGAGCAGCGACCTGAGGGAGCTCTGAGGTCCTGATAAAAACCAGATGGTTCCCAGTTGTACTGGGTCTGACTGGGATGGGCTTTTGTTCACAGGAGCCAGTATGGTCCTGTGGTTTGGCTTTGTAACCAAACCAGTGCTGACAAAACACCAATATTTTGGCTATTACTGTACGAGGCTTTCTCTTTTTCTCCGTTCTGCTCATCACCAGTGAGCTGATGTACATCTTCATCTTTGGCTCCTGACAGGAAAGCTGCATTGCCCCCAAACTTGTCTCAATATATTTTGTGCAACCAGTCCAGCTGTCCCATCAACATATCTAAAGGAGAAAACACACAAAATTCAAACAAAGCACTGTAGCCTATTTAAAAGCTACAGGTCAAATACAATACTAGCGTTCTCATTTTTTGTGTACTAGCATGCACATTTTCTTCTCCAAATTGTCCCTCTTCTGGCATTACATATCTTGTCTACTGCACTTTGTCAGGTAATGTGTGGGTACACACAGGCAACATGTACATAAGTCTGTCCTCAGTTTCCTCTTTCCCAGTTTTCTGGTCCATCATCAAAACAAATTTTTAAAAGACCTCTCCCCTGCTCCCACAATCCTCACAACCACCCCAAAAAACAACTCAAACTTCAGACACCCAGAACTTTGTTGACTGAGAACAATGCAGACACCTAAAAGCAAGTGAGCAACCCTGTAGCAACACTGTAAAGCAATCACAACCTTGACAAGTTAATCAGCAAATGCAGAATCAAGCTAGACATCAAAGGCAATATAACATCCATAATACATGGAGAGGGCATAAATATTTTTAAATGATGTAGATGTAGTTGTCAAATTCATTTCTATAGCAAGCATTTTGGAATACAAATTAGGCCAACTTGGTTTTTTCTTATAATTCAGGTAAAGAGTGCAAAGTTATAAACAATAAATGAAAAGGTTTGTGGAGGCAAGGAGTTGTATAATACATTAAACTTGTAGAAAAATGAGGGTTTAGAAGAGGCATGAAAGCGCTAAACAGGCTCGACATTCTTCAAGTGTCCATGTGTACACTGTGTGCCTCAGAAGGTGACTCATACACCATTTAACCATGCTGAGAAAATCAGTCTGGCAGTGGAAGCCCTTGTTTGCCTCTGTACTGAGGTAACATCCCAACTTCAAAGACCAGGATTTGTTTCCAAATATCACTTTTTTGTTGTTGTTGTTTTGACACCCCAGCTAGACCTGCAACTTTACTTTTTTAAAAAACTTTTTATGATGATGAGTGTGAAATAAAATTGCTGTCTTGCATTATCCTGCAGTAGGTTTATGTCCATTTTATGCCAGAATGCATGAACTCAATGCACCACAATATTAAAGAAGTTATCTTTCAAACAGAATCCCAGTCCCAAGATTTGATCTAGAACTTCTCACAATCTTCTCTGATCAAAAACTGTGCCCATTTTTCCTCATACTAGCAGAGGTTATCTAAGATTTCTCCTTTTATCATCATCCAACAAAAGGGCGGGAATTCAAAGACAAGCCTGATAATTAACAAGAACTCAAAATCCATGGACTATATCTGTGATTTTAAGGAGGATGTTTTGGGAAACAGGATAAAATCAATAGGTCCACTCCCAACAACTTCTACCAAAAGAACAAAACACGTACAAAAACACACATATGCAATAAAATAAATGATGTTCACAGATCCTTCTTTAGTGTTAATCTTCTAGAGAGGGAGGTGAAAAAGAAAAAAAAACCAAACCAAAACAAAGAAACACACATTATTATTTCAATTTTTTAATAACTTGCATGTACCACAGCTATTATCCTGATGCATGGAGAACTCTGGGGTTTGATTTTGCCTCTGCAAGTCATTCTGATGAACGAGACCTTTAGTGTTGTAATAACTGCTGTGAGTAATGGAACAACCAATGGCTTTTATTAAGAAGGAGCACTGAATAATGTATTACCAACACTAAGATCAAGGGAAAATACATTTTTATTACAGAAAAATATTAATATCAATCATGCCATTTTTTAAAGCAGAGCGGTGAAAGGCAGAAAAGGAAAAAATTAAGAAAATGCTTTACGGTAGGCATTAAATGGCAGAATTAAACCATGAAAATCCTTTTTCGTATTGTGGCTACCTAGGGCTACATTACGTGGTAGAGGAGCAATAAAAAATTGTGCCATCTCTTGAGATATATAAGCGTAAGGAAAACTCTACCCCAGCAAAAGGAGGGATGGGGGAGGAAGGTCGCTATAGAGACCAGCACACTGCACAGTGGAACACTTGAGCTTAAGCTCGTTCCTTTTGAAGCTACAGACTAACAGAGCTGACATGATGGAACAACTAGGAATGTTCTTTTGCTGAACCCTTCCATGGAAAAAAAAAAAGGTGGCTTTAAAAATAGGGAGTGAAGAAAAAGCTGTTCTGCTTTAGCTTTTTTTATTATTATTACTTATATAGCAATACACAAAGTCACTTTACAGGATTTAGAAATACACACCAAGACTAAGCCTTCCCCTGAAGTGGCTTCCTATTTCCTCTGAGTGAACGCAATTTGGACACCTATAGTGTTGGACAGCAGAGATGGGGCAAGGAGAGCTGCAGAAGACAAGTTGCAGGGAGTTAAGTGAAAAGATTCAAGGAGTAAAAAAATCCATTGGGAGAAGAGAGTAATGGCTCTTCCCAAACCTTTATGGTGGTATAAACCAAACCACAATCAGAGAAAGAGAGAGAGCACAGGGTGTGCTGTGGCCGAAGGATCGTCCACACAACTCAGGGCCAGCACAAGCCCAGACAAAAAGAAGTGTGGTATGAGCCAGAGATGCTGGATGATGAGTTTTGAGATACCGTCCAGAATTTTATAATTTCTTCACTGAGAAACCAGCTACATCACTTCCAAAAGCCCCCCTGAATCAGTAAACACTTTTAAAGATTTATTTCCTGTATTTTGTTCTTTTGTCCTTTTGCCCAGAATTTCATACTTAATGCAAACATTACTACTAGACCATGGCTATTTGGTAATATTATGAATTTGAATTTATTATATTTAGAGCAATTCCTGTGATACCTGAGTATCTCTACAAGCATTTCAGCTTGCTGAATTAATAAATGTAACATAAACATTCTGAGGAAAATGCAGACACCGTATTTAGTCTAACAATTCTTCGGGCATATAAATGAAAATAGACATTTAATGAAAATTTATCGTCAGATTTACATTTATATATAGCCAATAATACTAGATAGTGGGTCCTTTACATTTATGTACAGCGCATTTATGGTTATTTCTAGATGTTGGAATATTTAAGACAAATCCCATTAGCTCTCATTTTATCATTTTATATATGTGCTTGCTCCCCAAAATAAAACCACTTAAACCAGGTTTTTCCATGAACACTGGAATTAATGAGGTGTCATTTCAAAGGATTTATGCCCACATCTTTCCCGCACCTCCTTTTGTCCCCCACAGAACGAGGGCCCTCTGCCACGGCCCTGAGCGTATCCCAGGCAGGTGATTCCAGCAGGGCTGTGGCTCCCAGGGTTATCCACGTGCAGAGCTGCCAGCCCAGGGGTGCACACTGGTGCTGCCAAGCACCTGCGGAGCAGCTGGCAGGAAAAAGGTGCTGCCACCATGCAAAGCAGGTCAGGGCCACTGACCGAAAAATGGACTGTTACGGCTGTACAGTCTAATTACAGAACTATCACGTGCATATCTAATTATATATTTAAAAAAGTTAAAGTGCTGCTCTAATGCTGGAATTTGATCGATATTTTTGAAAAAGTTCATACTATAGTCACTGGAAAAATGCAACCTGGTGTGACTTGCTCTTACTCTTTCTGGTTCATTGAAACCAGTCGAATTGGGAACTGCATGCAAAGAACACTTTTCTAGGTTTACCTTTCCCTCTCTGCACAGGTTTTCCCTGTGATTTTCCCCAAATGCTCTCTCTTTACCTGACCATATGTTTGGAAAATGGCAAATACCATTCCTGCTTTCTGGTCACTTCCCCATCTTTCTTGAAGACACCTGTGGCAGAAATCAGAGCTTTCTGCATTTTTGTTCAGAGCACTATGAGGTCCTTGCTCAACAAGGTAATGTTGAATGATAGCTGTGTTGCAGATCAACTGAAAGAATAAGCAAATTTTGGAAAAGAAAACACTCACTGTCAAACCAGCATTGAAGCATGACAGGAACCTACTTATAGATTTTTGGTTAGATTAATTCTGAACACTATGACTTAAATAAATATAGGCAAATAAAGGCAGTCTTATGTGATTTTTTTCGGGAGAAGTTTCATATCTGGTAGCAGAAAATACAGTTATATTAAAATACAGCTATTTACTGAATATGACTCCTTTTCTAAGATATTTTCTGCTGAGAGAAAGTGGCTTGCAGTTCCTGCATTAGATTTATTCCAGTAGGATACTAAGCCTGAGAAGTTTGGGGTTACATTTTCACCTCAAGTTGCTCCTTAGGAATCTTTTCCCACTAGACAGGTGCTCTTAGCAAAATCTAAGCAATCTTAGCAAATCACTAAAATCTATCTAACAGTTTTTTGGTTTCACTAGGTTACTTTCAGAATCAGGCCTTAAGACCACTGCAGCATCTCCTTTGATAGAGTTACACAAGTAAGGGAAGTCAAAGATGATCTCGTCAATATTCTTAAAGTCAAATTTCAAAATCACTGATGTAATAAAGCATTTTCTCCACTGTAATACTAGAAGCAGAAATACAGAGAAATCAAAACCAAAGGGGAAGATATCGTGATAAAGAGCTGCATTTTCAATATGCTGGCCTGCACGTTCCTTGGTGAAAGATTAAGGAATGCTTAAAAAAATTGTATAAAAGGAGGAATATTTTTAAGTGCTCATTATTTTTACAAGTGTATTATTTTAATTTTCATATGCATCTATTAACTACACATTTAACTGTATCTGCATACCATTCTCCTGGTTGCTTTTTACTTCATTATTGCCAAATATCCTGGAAAATATGCATTTTCATCTATCTGTAACTACCGTAAGATTCCTCATGTTTTTTCCTTTTAGAATACAATCTATACGATTATTTCTTAACCTAGACTCACCATATAGAACTGCATGAGTCACATAATCAAGCCATAAACCAAGTAAATAATTTTGTACGTTTTTGCTGTATCTCTGGCTCTCTTTCCTATGCTGTATCACTTCAGGCATCAACAAAAAATGTTTTAGTGTTCCTTCTTTTAACTTTTCAAGATGAAAAAACATTTATGGTCACATGGTGGTTTGAAATAACTGAGAGTATTATGTTCTCATTTTTCTGTAAACTTGCTAACATTTTAAATAAGAATTGGGTGCCAGATGACTGTTCTGCAACTAATTGGGGAACAAATTTTTGCATGATCTACTGAAAGGTCTTTGGAGCTCCTTGCCAGCCAGGTTTTCTAATAAGATACTCATGAGTAATTAGAAATCTATAGACATGATTAAATCTTAATCTGCAATCTGCAGGATGAATGTTTAGGCTGAAGTATGGCAAACTGGCAGAGAACTCAGCCAGGGACCCCTCTGTAGCTTCAAGAATTTGGCTGGCATTTGTCAAAGCTGAAGCTCTGATTTGTTTGTGAATTCCTCCAACTCCTCTGCAGAGACAACTTGTAAATTGGGCTGCCAGCTCAGTGCCACAGCCCTGACTGCCCCAGTACTAGCATATTTTACAGAAGGTGGGCATAAATGGTTTATTTCCAGTGAAAACTTTGGACTACCATTGCACTTCTTAAATAATGGATGTAATTTATTATTTAAAAGGTCATTTGCACAATACATATGTACTACCCAAGCTGCCCAGCAGGCAATCATACTTAGTCAAGCAAAGTTCTCACTAACTTTCATTTTTCCTCAACAGCAAGCAGTTGTTCTGTAAGTAATGCCACACCAATACCATAAAGCTCTGGGAATAACTGGCTCTCAGCAGTCTGGAAATGAATACAACTGTAAACAAAAGAGACTTTGAAACTACTGAAAAATTCATTTTCTTGTGTTGTTATAAGAGACGTTTTGGCTTCCTTGAGTGCACTTCATAGCCAGGAGAAAACTGTCCAACTTCATACTCGCAGGGTAGCCTCCCAGTTCCACAAAAGATATGAACTTGGCACGAAGAATGCAGTCTAGTAAGAAGCTATGTAGGTTAAGATTAAAAAGGTGTTTAAAGAAAGGGGATCTCTAACTATCTACATAATTCTAACATACCACTATTCTGGTACCTTTCTTGATGCAAGATGTAAGAAACATTTCACTTCTCTAATCATTGTCAGCTCAAGATTTCAAAGAGCTTTGGGAAAATACATAGAAATACGTATCTAACAGATAAGAAAACAAACCAGAGACAGACTTTGTGGAGCACAAATTGTCACAAAATTATATAGTAAAATATTTTTTCCCTGGTCAAATTCAAGCAACCAAAATTCTCAAAAATTAACAGAAAGACTCACAAATCACTATGTCTAGCCTTGGTGCAAATCCATGCTGCTACCTTTAAAGAACTATGAAGAACTAAGGGCTTACCTTGAATTCTCTCTGCCACTCTATAAGCAATCAGCAGGCCTAAAACAAAAACTAGCGTAAAATAAACTGCCATGGAGAAAATGAAAGGAAAATCATGCAAATGTACTCAGTATACAAAATGTGGACACAACACATAAAAATCACCAATTAAAGTTTTCCCGAATAGAGAAACAGTATTTTGCTAGACTTGCTCACAAATCTTCTGGTATTTAGAATGTCTTCCCAGAGGTAAGAAATCTGAATATATAATGAAAATAAATTAAAGTTCATTTGGAAAGATCCTCTTCATGTTTATCACAGAGAAGACAGTACTATCTTTGAGGCAATATGGTTTCTCAATTAATATTCATTCCCAAATTAACTGGGTCACAAATTCCAATATTCCCAATTAATCTTTCTCCATTGCAAAAATCAAATGACCAAACTGACAAGGATGAGAATTCAGATGGCTTCTGTAATGCCAATTTCTGTGCAAGCATTAAGGAACAGCCTTTCATAATAAAGTCATATTAGAGTTTTCAGCAAGCCCCAGTGCCTCATTTCTGCAGGTGATTCACTGAAGTTCTGCCTATTTCAGAGAGAGCTCTGAGTTCCTGTTGATACTGCCCAAGGTATCAAATACAAAGTTTCCTTTAGCAATCAATAGTGCCATGTAAATGTTCAGTTCGCAGCCTGGAGCTGCTGGGGAAGTTACCCAGCCACAAGAACACACCTGGCGCTGAAGTAGCAAGTGGTGTTTTCTGAACACAGAACATCCTGTATGATCTGAAGGGCGCTAAAATCCAATCTCATGTCTTAAAACATACATCCAAATTTGGTGAATTTTTCTGACCTTAATCTCTGTCAGTTCCCCATCTGTAAAACAGAGATAATACCATATCCCTCACTGGGGCTTTGTGGAGATAAATTTAATTTAAAACCTGTGTAGCACTTGGATACAGTAGTGATGAGCAGCACAGAAAAGCCTATGAGGAAATTAATAATTCTGACATCTGAGCAGGGTCTGAACAACGTGCTGTAAATAAGGCTGAGGGCCACATATCAAACACCGAGGATAAAACAACATCTCAAATAGCTGCTCGTTAATTGAGCACTGTCCATCTTGTGCACTGAGCAAGGAAGAAGTTCTCTGGAAAAGTATTATGTGTTCTTACATAATTCTGATTACTGCATCAGAATGCATGTGCATAAGAGAAGTTGAATTTCTGTTGCAGTGCAAGTCAACGCTCTCTTCTCACGACCACTTGCTTTTGCATTCTTAATAATGTTCTCTTCATGAAGTTTGTACATGTAATGTTTATATTAAAAAAATGAATTATAATCTCATTGTGAATCTCTAATTTCCATGCACAAGTGGTAACGAACAAATCTTGGTTTAAAAAAATTTCATTAGAAAAATAAAATACCAAGCTTACCTAGGCTTGGTAAATTCAGCAGGGCTTCCACTGAATTTTCTCTTCAGTTGCTTGGAATGGTCCAAGTGTTACTTCTGTTCACACTTACTGTGTATTGCCATAAGAAAGTTGGGAAGGGAAAACATATCAGGGCACTGTCCTTTCAATTTTAATCCAAGGCATTAAATTTTAATTCTCAACAATAACAGCAGCCGACGTGTTCCCCTTGCTAGTTCCTGTGGAAGTAAATCAGGCAGAAATTAAGCTAGAACTGCACTTGGGAATCATGGAGAAATAGCATCTCCCAGGCATGCTCTCCAGCGCCTTCTTCCTCATCCAAAAGAATCCCCTCTGCACTTGTAGAAGTAGGTGATGGTGCTGTTCTGGTGACAATCTCCCGCTCCAGACTGCACAAACACACTCAAGGCAATGGATACCACTGTGACTGCCCCGGGAGAGCACAGCCCTCCCAGATAGAACCCTACACAAACAGCTCTGCCACCTGACCAAGCCAGGAGACTCCAGGAACACGGACAGTTTCCAGTCCTGACTTCATTCTGCTGACATGTAAGTTGCTCCTTAAAAGCCAGAAGAGCTACACTCAGAAACAGAACATTAGATCCAGATCATGCAAGTTTCAGCTCAAAAATTTTCTAGAACTCAAGTACTAAAATAGCATAATGTATTCAAATTTAAATTAATTTTGTTACTACAAAATAATATGAAAAAAAAGTAGATTTCCCAGAGGCTACTTGCACAAACGTTTAAGAAAATAATATTCCCGTTTAATTAATATCATCTATGTAATATCTATTAATATCACCTATGTATGATCAGTGCTCTTAAACATCCCCAAGAGAAGTAAAATCTGTTGTATTCCAGCTAAAATATCTGTCTTCAGAGAGTAATTAGCAGACATTTTTTGTTCAAATCAACACCAAATTCATTATAATTTGTGAACAAATCTTCCATAATATAACAAATATATAGGAATATGAAGCCAGAAGGTTTTCTACCTAGAATATGCCATCTTCTCAAAAAGGCAACAGAAAGCCAACAGCTTTTAAATATTTAATTAGGACTCAAATCAAATTTACATAGTGATATGCCACATTCTCAGCTAGTGATGAAGACAAACATCTCTGTGTGTTATCAGTACTTGCAAGGGTAGTCATTTCTGTTTCACATTGCTTACAGAAGGTCTCCAGAGATTTTCACACTGTTGTGCATCAGTTCAGATGTTTCTTTTAGCTTTCTATTTAACTAGTTCATTGTTGATATAAGTTGGGACATTACAGTTCCAACAGCAAAATATTTGGTACTTGATCAAAGTTTGAGATATGCCCTAAAATAACTGTATTTGTCTTTAGCAAATACCACATTTGAGTTTTGAACAAAACTGCTGATTGAGGCTGATGAAAATTACTCCAGTTTGACATGAATTGACAGATGTGATACCTAGCAAGGGATTTCCCCGGAAATTTTCTAATTTTCTTTCCCTAAATTAGAAAAGGTTTATTTAAAATCTGCTAGAATGTACTGAAGTACAGAGTCACATAATATCCAGTCATACGAAGTAAAGGGAAAGTGCAGCTGAGAAACCTAAGCTCTGGCTTCTTGAAACAGTAAAAAGTTATCCAGAAACCAGAATGGTTAACTGCATTAATGGTTAATTGTTAATGGTTAATAAGATAACTTTTAAATGATCTAATGTTTCCTACCAAAGGAAAAGGGAAAAAAACAACAACCTATAATTTAATCACACAACTAATAAAATGGACACACATTTATCACTTTATGAGCTTTTAGAAAAAAGGAAAGGGAAAAATAATTCCAAAGAAAGCTTTCTCACTTTTTCTCTCTATTGAAGAAGTACTTCATTGCCAAGAAACCAAATTTCAGTAAACAGTAACAAATACACAAGCATACAAACACTGCTACAAAAGCACTATGGAAATCTTCATATACTTCAAGGTTATGACTTGTAGAAACTTTATCATTTCCCACACAGATATTATTGCCCACCAGTAAATTTGTCTTTTCCAATGATAAAGTGTATGAAATGAAAAACTTTCAGCATTAATCATAAAAAAAATTTTAAAAGACAAATTGGCCAAAATAAAGAAATAAACAAAAAACCTTTACCTTCAAACTTGACTTAGCTAATTATTTTCTCTTTCTGACAGCAATATAACCAGTTAAACTGTGCATTTTCCTCTTCCCCCAGGATCAGAAGATCAGAAAATTGAAGGTGAAGAGAGAAGGAATAGCTAATTCCATTAGAACTCCTGTGCAGTCTAGAAAATGTTGGCTGGAAGGGAGATCTACAAGTGTCAACTCCGACCTTGGGACAACGGTGTGCCTGTGGCAAACACTCGATCATTTCAACCGTGGCTTTGGCCTGCTGAATCTCCAGGGATGGACATTCCAAAACCAACCCCAGAAACAATATTCTTCTATATGGAGGAGGAAAAAAGTAGATTATGAATGAACTCTGAAGAAAAAAATCCTTAGGTTTCCACCAAAAACATCACAAGCCTTATGGGGCAGCAGGTTCTTATGTTAGATATGTATTATCTCCTTCAGATTGTTAGATGGAAAGAGAAATTCAACTGTTACATAGCAAAATGTTCCAGTTCCACATGCAACACATCTATTCCAAGCTGTGACTCACCTGTGTTAACCTTAAAGAATGAAATTTTGGGCCTTGCTCTTTTAAAGTGTGGGACTAATACTCTGCAATTCATTAACTGAAGAATGTGTACAGGTTGCCATAGCAATGGCTTATTCCTACAGCTGAATATTTTACTCAAAATTATTACTTTTACAAAGGACTTTGATTTCCATCTCTTCAGAATGTACAGCACAAGATACTGCAGCTCTAGATTTGCTCAGGTGCAGCAAACCAGTTTGTGCCCATGCCCTGGACATTTGCACTTTTAAATCAGGCAAGGGGGCTTTGGGGGCTCCCTGCATTCCTGGTAACAGCTACTCTGTGGAATTAGCAATTTGGGATGAAGAATCTCAGATGAAGAAGTCACATGATCTCACAAGAAGTCCCCGAAGAAACCGCATCCCTCGAAAGGTGATTTCAAACTCAAAGCAGCATGGAGAGCAGCCACATTCCCCCTGGTGAACACCTGTAGTTCTGTGCATGAGGTAAACGGTGCAATGACCCCGTTTTGCAGGAGATTCACCTTCTGGAAGGAGGGACCCTGCTTGTGCCTATCTTGTGCCTACTCAGGTGGATAGTGACTTTGTTTACTGGGCAGGGTAATTTTCTTTTATCCTGCAATTTCTACATGTCCATAGAGAACGGCTTGCTAAATTTGAAACAAAGGTATTTATACAGAGAAGAAATATGTGTGATGAATTATTTGGAGCATCAGACTCCATGGGAGAATTCTGAAGACAAATCAGAGCATATGATTAGTGTGTCATTTATTTTTTGCACATTTGGTACAATACATACATATATATATATATGCATACATATATGCCTACACCCACCCAACAACAAAGGGAAACAAGGCAGTTCCATTGCACGGTTTGTCGTTATTCCTGTGTTGGAGAGGAACCTCGGTAAGCACCTTTCTCCAGGTATTTGCAGTGCCCTTTATCTTTCCCACACACTGGTACTCCCCATCTCTACTGAATGCACACACAGTCAAACATTATTGGCTACACAGGAAACAAGCCTTGGCAGCAGGAGGCAGAGCTTTTACTTTCTCAAGTTCAGAATGTAGACTTTACCCACCCCAGTGCTCAGGGAAGAGACAGGAGAGAGTAGGATGATGGAGGGACCTGGACTGAGCAACCCTTTATTCCACAAATAGCTCTTGCTAATATAGTAGCGTATGACCGATCAGCTCTTCCCCAGAGGCCACCCTGTCCCCCAGCAAACCAACGTATGGAATCCGACATGACAAATATTGATTTCCCCAGAGGAATTTATTTTCCAAACACAAGTGAAGTATTAGCTCAAATCAGCAATCAAACTGCAGCAGCAGTTTGCATTTAAAGACATTTAAAACTATTATACTGCAGTGCAGGTAACATGTAAACACTCAGGACAGCCTAAGTTCAATTTGTATTTACTTACAGTCCTTGAATGTACTAGATGTAAGTGTTGCCACATTTAATTATTTCTGAATCAACACAGTTTTAAATTAATTTCTCATTTTATTTTGGTTTAATTTACTAAAGGCACAATCCAAAGCCTTTTCACGGGAAGGAAAAATTCCCATAACATTAGAATTGACTGAAAATATCTTCTCAGAAATGGTACTTATCACACCAATATTGCAGGTCCAGTCTTCCCTGCGGTTGTTTAGTGCCCCTTCACTTACAGAAAGTTAATGTAGGTAAATTTTCCATAATTTACTTTACTCTTTGAAAGAATTTCTAGCCTATTTGCCTATTTCATCAGTCAGTAGTATGGATCTCCCAGATGTGAGACTTGTATTTGACCGATATTTAACTGACTTTAAAAAGTCAGGTTACCCAAACTTGAAGAGGAATAAAAAGTGGATTATAAATGGATATGCCTAATGCACTCAAGAACACTCAAAATTCATCCTATTATTTCATATCAAAACAATAATATGAAATAATATGGAAACTGGAAAATTTACTTCTTAAGTGGTGTATATACAGCACTCTGACATTTCTCTGATGAATAAAGTACATCTACTACTAATCCCCTTCTAATTTATTCCAGTAACTCAATGTCTATTTGAACAATTTATTTGAACCACCTACTCAGGGCAAAGAGTGATTTCTGCAATCAAAGGTAACCCTAAGATGATACAAGTTAATTTTCTGTGTCATCTGATTAACTTCCGGCAGCTCATATACTTTTTCACCATTACAGTGAGCAGATTTTATGTTGCTTTATAGAAGAAAAGCATTCATATACAAGAGCAAAACCAAACCAAAGCAAAATTTTTGCTTTTATAAGTATCAGTTGGTGAAAAAAAAATTCAAAAAATGCTCTAAATCAAAAAATTTGCTGTCCTCAAACGTCCTTTTGTATCAAGATGATTCAGGAACTGTTTCTTCTCAGGGAAATATTCAAGTGAGGAGGGAGAATAATACAATAATTGTGTTTACCAAGCTTAAACTCACAATCTGTGGATGGTATTGTTTCAGTATTCAATCTATCAACTTCTACCTCAAAATCTCTATTCCAGATGAGAGCACTTGAACACTTTATCTAACAGATGTGTCTTCTCACAAATAAATTTCTAGACTTCCAGATTGATCTACCAATCCTAGACTAAGACAAAGAAAGGAATGTGATGGCAGAGATCTTGGAAGAACATTTAGAACACATCACCATCTTGCCTTTGCTTCCCCCTTCTTCAAAACTGTAAGATCAAGGTGCACAAAATAAAACTCCCCACAATGCAAGACAACAAAGTGAAGTGACAGCAAACTAAGCAAACCTTCAGTGAACTTTGTAATTATGGAAATCTGAATAAAAAAACCTTGTGAATTTTTCATTATAGAAGTCTTCTGAGAAAAAGTGATTTGGGTTGTATAAAGTTGGGCACTGTTTTAGAACAAGTTCCAAGCTCATGGACAGCCATAACTCAAACAGAAATTATTAATTAAAAAAAACAAAAACAAAAACAAAACAACCAACATGATTTAGACAAATAGTGAAAGGCACATAATGAATGAAGGAATGTAAAGCCATTCCCAGCGATGCATATGAGTCACGACTAAGCAATTGCACAACTGATCAAGGAAAAAAGAAAAATACAAAAAAATGGAGAGCAGAAGACACTAAGAGAGATTTCATTAAGAACACAGAACTTATAATGGTGCTGCATATCTGCATGCTTTGTGGCAGAAGTATTCATAGAAATACTAATAATACAGAAAAAAGACAAAAGTATTCACTAAGTATTAGACTTCAGGAAAAAGCGAGATGATGCCATTGCAGGGTGAGTGCTTTCTACAACAATTATTAGAGAGAGAAAGTTAATTAACAGTTGCTGAAATGAAATAGATCTGGGTAATTTGCATTCCAAAATTTTGAGACGGCTAGCCAAGCAGCAACCAGAGTGTCAAAAAGAGATTACATTGCTAAGCTTTAAAAAACAAACAAGCAAAACCAATATCCATAAATTGGGCAAGTCAGGCAAAATACTGGAATGGTTGATCTATGATTTTACTAATAAGCAATTAAAATAAAGTAAAATTCATGTCATTTGAGATGGATGTATGGGAAATAAAGTTAGCTACCTGGAATTCACCATTTTTTTCCTTTAAATGTATTAGAAAGCTTGACTGATAAAAAAGGGTACATCTTCAAAATGATACACATTTTCAAAAAACAACAGCACAGAACATTTTCATTAAGAACCAGAACAATTCAACACGACATACACAAAATACTTTTTTTTTTTAAATCACTCATAGACCCTAATAAATAACTGTAAATTAGAATAATCTGGGTTTGGATGAACACTGCAGAATTTGGCATTTAACTCCTTACTAACATTGTTACTGGTATTTAAAAGGAAATTCAAATCATTGCAGATAAGGCTTTTGCATAATAGACTGAAGAAAGCTCTGACATCACGTAGGACACAAATGCTCAGCAAGAAAATCACACGACTGGGAAAGCTGAGCAAAGAGAAGCAGAGGCTGTGCTAAACATCAAGTTCATCAAAACTTTGTTGCCATATTCACATATCAAGAACACACACTGAGAATCAGGTGTTTAGAATAGTTCTGGAGTCACTGGGATCAATTTCAAAGACCTTGCAGCAAAGGTTCAGCCTCATCACTGGACACGCATACAGGGAAGTCCCAAGCACACAAATGGATGTTAAATTACTTTCTGCACTTAGCACCCGTGCAGCCAGAGCTGGAATAAGGCCTCATGCAAGGACTTACAATTTTTTTAATCAGGCAGATATATCAGAGAATATTCAAGCAAGACAAATACAACAAATCAATTAAAAAACATACTTTGCCAAAGGGCACAGAACTCCATCTATCTCTCTTACTGAAGGGAAGCTTGAGGAGTGTCTTGAGTGTAAAAGCAGCTACAAACCACGCAGAGCTTAACAATCTAGAAACAAAAAGGTATAAAAGCTTCTACTGATGGAAAATGACAACTATTAAAAGAGATGAGCTCAGAAATAAAGTGCATGTTTTGTTTGGTGCATTTCACTCAAGGATAACTTATTATTTGAACAAATTATCCAGGTCAGGTCTTTCATCCCGAGTAATTTTTAACAAATAAAGATACGATGATCTGAAATATCTAATTCAAACATTAATTTCTTTGGAAAAGTCATATGGCTTTGTCCAGTGACAGTGGAAGGCACTCTAAGGTGACTACACTAGTGCCAGCCCCTTGGAAGTAGGAATTAGTTCCTTTAAGGAATCTTACTGCTGCACATTGCAGGCTCACAAATATTGTGGTGCTTTTTGTGTCATGATAATGACCACTGAGCAGGCAGGTGTGGTAGGGGACTGAGTAAATGAGGCAATTTGTGATTAAAATTAAATGTAAGTTTAATTTTTATTACACCTTTGATTCTGTTATGAATTCTGGTCCAGTACTTACATAATAACCCACATTAATCAACATTATCTTTCTACCTTTTTAAAAACTTGGTATGCAGCCTCTTTTCTAAGTGCCAAAAAAGTCTGCCATCACAAGCAGAAAAACAGTGATTTACATTTACTTTCAAAATATAACTTAAAGAGTTTAGGATGACTGTTGGAAGGCTGGTTGTCACTAACCACACATATGTTTCTATTTGCCATCAGGTAGAAAACTAAAGTTTAAATTTACAGTGTAAACAATACTTAAAACTAAGCACAATATTTTCATTTGCAAATAAGTAAACATACATTTGGCTTTTTCTCTCTGCAGTCCCTTATTCCAAAATTGTTTAGCTTGAACCGGGCAAAGCTAAGTCAAGAGAAAACAAACAAGGCAGATGGTTAAATGTCTGTACCGTCTGGAATTCCACCAACTTCCACCTACCAGATTACCACAAGGTACAACAGCTCATAACTAATACCAGAAAAAGTAAGTCAACCTTGGAGAGGTCTACGAACCAGCACATTGAAGAAGAGTGGCTTTTTGTGTCCAGGGGTCTTTTTCAAGATGAGATTCCTGCTGAAATTCACACAACATAGCTCTAAATTTTCAGAGCAATTCGGCTGCCACCGCCACCACCATATGTCTGTAAGTCTGATTTATTCAGAAATACACTTATGCACAGGTTTTCTTTCTTTTTTAAAAAGGTGGGGGAGAGGCTATTCCTATTCCAAACACTCAAAAGGGTGTTGAAATTTCTCATGAATTTCGATGCCATCGAAAATATAAGCACTACTCTAAACAGAAAACCTTTGAAAATTTTAGAGAAGGACAACTCAGAACAAACAGTGAGATACAGCATTTTTTGGATCCTTAATGTAGATCAAAGCTGTATGATTTAGAGGGGGCGGGAGGGGGGGGGAGGAAAAACAATAAAAGTGTATTTCCTCCAATTTCTGAAATGCATATCCACATCCTATAGGGCTGGTGCAAAGCCTATCAAAAGTCTACTAAAGGTCTCCTGGAATCTCACGAGAAAGTTCCTCTGGAACTGGAACTTACAACAAAGTTATACCAGCACATTCTAACCACATCCTACCTCTAGTTCGGATGAAAGGTGGATGCAATTCTTACAGACCTGTATAAGCCAATGCATTCCAAGGTAAGTCTAACAACTATAAAAGGAAAATCAAGTTTTACATAAGAAAATTAGCCTACATACCAAGTCCAGCTAATTTCACCTGAGAGGAACTCTTCCAACAAGAAAGACAGATTTAAACAGGGGCTATTTCCTACAAATAACCCAACCCTTTTTGACAAACTGTAAAATTCAATTTAAAAGTTACTTACACGGGAGTTATTTCTCTGATTCCAGAAATGTAGCCATCTCTGGGATAGGGTACAGCAGTTACACCTCCAATCCAGAACACTGCCAGTATCTTCAGCTAGCAGGCATTAGCAGTAACTTATAAACCGGGCTCCAAACCCCTTCAAGGGGAACCAGAAGTACCACTACTAAATCTCTGGCAAGAAACCACCACTTAGCAGACTACAGATTTTCCAATTATCTACATGTCTCTACTTCCACCTACCCACTGCTTCCAGCCTTAGGCTTTTGAGGGAGACGTAAACATTTCTCTAGTGCAGAGAGCCATCTCCATCAGAATGTTGTGTGGATCATTCCTTCTTTATGCTCCTTTCACTGGGATGTGGAGACAAAGAAGTCATTTCTCAGCACTACAGCAAAACTAAGATCCTAAAATCAGGAATGCTAGGCAGCAGCTCCAGCATGCCGAAAGAAAAAGAATTTGCCATGTAATTTCAAAAGCTGAAGAGATGGATTCATAAACAGAGGCCCAAGAGTGCCAAATACCACTTCAGTGAAAATAAGAGGGAGGCAGGTCTCTCAGAGCCAGAAAAAAGCTTTGCCCGCATTTAGCAGGTGAAATAGCAAAGACTCCTAACACAAACACACCCACAGCCACAAAGCCCACACTCCTCCAGAATTTACAATTGCACTTTATTAGCCTCCCACTCTTATGATTCCAGAGTTAGGGTAAGAAAGGACCTTGTTTACTGTGTCTCACTTTGCCTGAAGAGAACCATTATAATGGTTACAGTGTTGTACAAATACCTCTGCTCAGAGCACCTCTTCATTTGTTGAAAAACAGAAGTCTTGTTAAAATGCAGCACACTTTTTACTACAGGAAAGAACATAAAAATAACTGTCTTAGCAGGAGGCCCTGTAGTCTCTAGGGATTGAAAAGCAAAGAAAAGAGCAACTCTGAAACCTCAGAGTCAGTATTGTGGCCTCTTGGAAAGAGGTTTAAAAGATCAAGAGCAAATAGATTAGCAGCCCTTTAGGCAAGGCTGGAACTTTGTTCTTATCTATGAAAAGGCAAGAACAAAAACCAGCAAGAAAGGCTAAAGAGTGAGCTCTGTTTAATTTCTATTTCCCCATTACTAAAAATTAGAAAGGTACAACGTCCTTTAAGGGAGAGGATAAAATTTTAATTATTCAATATTTTAAATTTAAATATATTGAACCTAAGCCTTGGATCCAGAATTGGAGTTTGGGATTTTTCAGTGAAAAATAGAGCAAATCATTGATCTTAATATTCATCCCAGTATGAGGGGAACACAGACCAACTACAGCAGCAATGAAATGGCTCTTTAATTTTTAATGCAATGTGTGGGTAGGGGGGTCATGTGCACTGAGATGATTGTCTTACACTCTTGA
Source organism: Cnemophilus loriae (assembly GCA_013397755.1). NCBI lineage: Eukaryota > Metazoa > Chordata > Aves > Passeriformes > Corvidae > Cnemophilus > Cnemophilus loriae. The sequence continues at coordinate 1,397,442 of VZTF01001855.1, read as the reverse complement.
TTTTCTTACATCTGATATACTCACAGGTCATAGCAAATTCTCTGGAGACTGGCAACAGCTGATTCCTAAAGGCTTGGACCTAGTGGGTTTCACACAATTACCAGCTCAGTGACGCTAAAACACAACCACTTAGCAAAGCATTTCTTTGCATCTAAAGGATAAAGGTGGTTTGCTTCCACCATGTAAAGGGGATTGACACAAGGTTTTTACTGGTTTACTCTTCCCCCTGAAATTATGAAATAATGTGATAATGAATGCTGAGCAGGAAGGTACTAACACACACGTGACACAAACAGAAAACCTTAGGGGAATTCAATAAGCCCAGAGAAGGAGGAAATTCACCCTGACACAAATTGGTTAAGAGTAAAGAGACAAACTGTGCTGGGAGGGCTATGCACACAATTTATTCTTTAATACCTTCTGCTGCAGTATTTTTGGGGCACATCAAAGAACAATATAGGATGATGTTGACAATCCCTCTCACATATAAAAATTTCATTACAGAGTGTTCAAGGCATCTTTCTGTATGAGAAACAGGAATTCATAGGAGCTGACTTTCTTTCTGTCCTGAGGAAACACCTTTTCCTCATGGTGACTGTATTGGGTTTGTGTGGCCGGGTTTTGGTAGCGGGGGGCCACAGGGGTGGCTTCTGTGAGAAGCTGCCAGAAGCTTCCCCCATGTCCAGTGGAGCCAATGCCAGTGGCTCCAGGATGGATTCACCACTGGCCAAGGCTGAGCCTATCAGCTACAGTGGTAGAGCCTCTGGGAAAACAGAGGGGGTAAGGGCAGAAACCTGACACTGAATACTCTTGCCAGAATTTGTTCTGAAGGCTGCAGATGTAAAATATGATGAAAATCTGATAAATGGGAAAAGAAGGAAGAAAAAAAATAAAAAGGTCAGCATGCCACTTCATTTTGTGTCAGACCTGAAATTATTTTACATTCTAATTAGTTTTTAAATGGCTCTTGTAAACACTTTTCTACTTCATTCTGCAAAGTTTTCAGCGCTAACTTTTACAGAGATGCCTTTACTCACTGTCTTCTCTTAGAGAATCACAGTGAAACAAGTTTTATTTTTCATCAGTGAGAAGTGCAGAGTTCCTTTCCCTTCTGTAGTTATAGCAGCTGGATAGCCTGAGTTGGCTGAGGTGCACCCTCATAATTTCCATCTCAATTCACTGCAATACTCTTGCTTGTTTCCAGAGCTAAACTGCTGCACTCTGTCCTGTCTTAATTATGCAGCTGCCAAAGTCTCAAAGTCTGCCTCAGGAACGATCACACCTTGGAAACCCAGCAGAACTACTGATGCACTGAGTACACAACACAGACTTCGGAGTCTCCAGAAAGGATGGCACTGCATTTCTGGGCCTCACGCAAAATCAAGCACTCACGGTTATTTTTAATACACATGGATGGAATTGCAAAATGAGAATATGTAATAAAACCAAGAGGCGAAATTATCCTCTCAGTGCTTCCACAAGCAAAATGAATCAGAGCTGTATTTGATTTACAGAAGTAAATTTACTTAGAATTTGACCCAAAATTCATATGGAAGATAACCAGTACACTAGAGCTAGCCAGGAAAAGCTGCCAACAGTGCATCAAGAGTTTTAAACAGAGGCCACTACCTACTGCTGATTTCTTTTCCAGCCTAGAAAAAGAAACTGCTTACCAGATGCGGAAACCTTCAGCAAAAGAAAATCTATCATTCTCTTCTCATTACTGCACTGCACATGAAAAGTACTTTCCTTTGACTTCAGTGCAGTCAGATGACTATAGACTAGAAAGAGGAGAAACAGTCCCTATGTTTTATTAAACACTTTAAAAATTGATACAAAGAGTGCTCCAGTAACAAGAGCTGACAGCTTTGATTAACATAGCTACATTTCCTTCCTAGTCCTGCATCACAGGCCTTGTAATTTAAAAAATAAATAAAACCTTCTTCATAAAGTTCAGGAAACTTCTAAAAAACAGCTATTTGTAAATTCAAAGCAAACAGGAAATAAACCTAAAACCTTACCCCCCACAAGTCATGATACATAAAGTGGAAGGGTCTATACCTAGGAAGAAGCCCCTGCCTGTATTGTACAATTAAATATCATTACATTAAGTTCTCAAACAAGTATCCAGAGTCACTACATGACATCCAGACAGAAAAAGCAACATGATCTCTGCCTCAGACCGTCCCCAGTGCAAACACCTACAATAGATAGACTGGGGGATACACAGAGAGAAGTGGAAGGGAACACTAAACATTAGACAACACCACAGCTTGTTTTCCTTAAAAGGCTACAGAGCTTCCCAAATAGTCCCATGTGACACTAAACAAGGTTTCTTATGTGGTAACAACATCATCTTGCCCTAATGCCATTCAGGCCTATTTTAGTCACAGTTTCTGTTGTTATTTTTCTTTCTTTTATTAAAGTAGGCAAGAGGAAACAGCTTTATAATCATATTACCTAGTCTCAGGCAACTGTTTGCCAATGTAACAATATAGTATAGTGGTGTATATTAAAGTTCAAAAGTTGGACTCCAAAGCAAAACCTATTGAGGAGAATTATTTATAACCTCTAAATCAAGCTGCAAGAAAAGAAGTGGTAAGGGATTCTGGTTGACTGTTGGGGTAGTGGGGCACAAAAGGAGACAGCATCATTTAAATCCTTCAAATTTATATTTTAACTACTAAAACACCTGCATTTGACACAAATAAAATAATCACCTTCATGTATATACAAATATTGGCTGTGACAGCACCACTTGTGGAGTCCAAGTGCCAGGGCATATGCACATGTACATGCTCCCAGCACTGGAAATGTTCTGCTTTTGAGGACGGAAATTTCCTCTTTTACTTAGTGACAACTATTAGTAGTCAAATCCATTTTAGTAGGAGTACTTCCAGGCTTACCAGCATACTGACTGTGTGCACCTTTGTCTACTGTCTACAGCATCCTGGCAGTACCGGAGCACAACCAAGATTTGATTTTCCTGGGCACTTCTGGAAGCAATTTGGGAGAGAATTATTAACAATAAAAAATACCACAGAAAATACAACAAAAGCTAATGCAAAAACTGAAAAGGCTAAGGGAGATCCTACAAACTGCAGGGTTTTTTAGAGTCTATGCTTAAACTGACTTGGAGTTATGGAATTCTTTTAATTTATGCTTCTGCCTTTGATGCAGCTGTTAACTGAATATGTCACTGACCTTGGCTGGATGACAGAGGTAATAATTTCCCAAGAATGAATTGCTCTTGAACAGTTCTTTATTATCAGGCAGGCCTATGATTTCTTTTAAAGACTAGCCATGCCTCTATTCTTCTGGTTTGTTTATTTTGATAAAGCAAGTGTATCTCATCACTAAGGAACATGCTAAAAACCTATTTTATTTCCAGCTTGTTGCATTCCAGAGTACAAATTACCTTCATGTGTTTTCTTGAAAGAGATCTGTATGAACATTAACGAGAATTATTGGATACTGAACACTTCAGAAAAGTGCCTTCAACTCACAGGAACAGTAGGAGGTTTAATCATAGAATTTTTAAATTTTTTTTTAAGTCTCGCTGAAAAGTGAAAGTATTAAGCAATCAAACCCAGCTTATTCCATGCCTAGAAAACTGTGGTAGACCTTATCAACCCTGCAATCTTTCATCATGAGGTAAAACTTTTTTTTTATATCAATTAGCCTCTGGATGCCTCAAAATGGGAAGAATCTCCCTGTGGAAATTATGTCCTTTGCTCAAAAAAGACGAGAGGACTTCCCAGTATTACCACTGCACATTTGTCATTTTACGATCCTCCTGGCATTATCTTTATAATTATTAATTAAAGCATATAATAAATAGCATACTGATCTTTGGATAAAAAAACAGACCAAAAAAATCTACTTTTTCTCATCTCTTCTTCTTAGAATAGAATCTGCTTTTACCCATCTTTATGATTTTACTCTTTCTTGCCTCTTCTTTAGCAACATCAAGGAAGGAATACCTTCCATTAGTCTTCTAAATTTTAGTATGCAGGTTGCTCAATATTATATGCAAATACTTCATAATATATTTATATATCCCCTTAAAGTTCACCAGTCTCAAAGGGGCTGAAACAAAGGATTCTTAGGAAGTAATAACTGATGCCAGGTATTTCCAGTCCTTAGTATTCAAACAAGAACACTATAGAGGAGAAAGATTTTTCCTGATGATCATTTTACTTAATGATCTTTACCCAAAGAGCTCTCCATGGTCTCATCTCCTATTTCAAAGCAGAGCTCTGTGCATTCAAACCACTCCTCTCAGTAGGACACACTCCCCATTCCCGGTCTCTTAATCCTGCATCCACACATTTCAGCACTCCAGCCAGGACCCTGCTCCACTACATCTTTGCTTTACCAACCAGACCAAGCGCCTGCAATTCTGCACGAACTTCCAGTTCTCCCAGTTTGCTCCTTTTGCTGTGTGTTTTCATGTATCAGTAATTAGAAATAGCACGTCAAATCCAAGTTCTTTAGTCATTATCAGCTGCTTTAAAGTCTGTACCTGCTCAGACATTCAAATCAAACTTCCTGAGCTGAAAAAGTTACTGCTTTTCAAACTGAAAGATTCTTATTTTATAACCTTGTGGGGTCATGGTCAATTGATGACTATCATAGAACACTATCTGAAAGTAGGTACTTTATAAGACAGCACTGGAGACACAAATTGCTTGATGCTGCCTAGTGCAAGCAGCAATAATCAAGAACACAAATAGTCCATTTATTTTAAAATTGCCATTACTTATACAGTAAACACAGCTCACTCTTGTATATAAACATTTGCAAATAAAACTGCTTATACTGGACAGTAATTTTAGCAAGCTCTCCAATATAATTTGCTTGTCTTTTAATGAAATTTAACTGCTGAGAATAAGGAGCTACAAGCTGACTCCAGGTCGCCACAAAGCACAAGCCCTCACTCTTCTGACTGTGGACTGAAATTCAAGATGAGCTGCTCAGAGCAGATTCATTGTTTCCACTGAGGGAGCTAAATGAGGTTCCCCGGAGAGGGATGGAAGTGACTCCTTAGCAACGATTCATTCCCACACTTGAGATTCTTTAAGAGAATCAGAATTTACTTATATGACAAAGAATTTCTGTTATAAATTCCTGACCCAGGAAGGTCTCTATCTTGAATATTGCTTGAGAAGAAAAATAAAAATACCACCACCTTGTCTATAGGAACAGGTGAAAGGAAGACAAAGGATACACACTGTTGGTTCAAAACTCACCAACAACAAGTACCAAATAAAAGCACAGCAGGAGGTCCTTGCTATACTTTCAAAATATTCTGATAAGAATTCATTTTTCCAAACAAATCAAATAATTCAAGTTGAGGATCCTTTTACTAATATTTTGCAACTTGGGCTACAAATGTTGCCAAATAAAGTGGATTTCTTTAACTTCCCTCATTTTTCTGAGATAATGCTTTAAGAACACAGTCATTACTTAATGTACACTGTGAATTAAATTTTGTAAACTTTCTATTTAACAGAGAAAAGAGACACTCAGATTCCAGAAAATGCTTTTGCTTCTAAGAGAGTTCAGAGTTATGACTCTGCTCAGCCCCCAACTGAACAGGATCACCTACTGCATCACCCAATTCCTTGTTTTCAGAAATATAATAGTGCTACCAATGTTAGCAGGCTTCAGCAACACATAAAACTCGGCCACTGCACACACAGTGAAGTGTAAAGGTTGCAGTAATGCAAAGATAAATTATGGACTCAGCTTAAGGAGTGAGGACACAAGCATCAACAATATCAGCAAATAGGAATATTAGAACAAGAACATTAACCTGTCTGTATTTCACAAATTCTTCATATTTTTAAGACTAAAAAAAAAAAAAAGTGCAATAGAATACTCTATGGCATTTTTAGAGAACTTTATGGATGCTACATTTTAACCTGCAGGGTAAAACACTCTGGAAAATAAAGAGCAAGTTAAAAGATTTTAAAGAATTCCAGAACATTTACTTTCAGTAGTTACTTTTATCCACATTATAATGTCAAATCCATTCTCTGGAACTGAAGTTAAATCTCACATATCTACTGAGCAGCTCAAGAAGAAATATCAGACTATTTCAATACTGGAATACTTCAGTTAATAAATGTTTAATATTGATCATTTCTGGTATGTCCATTTCACACTTCTAATTGAAAGACTCATTTTCTCAGGATGGCCTTATGCAAGACAGCTTTGATGAAATTTAAAAAGCTCTTACTTTCCAAGTGGTCATCTCTATTTCTAGGACAAATCCTCAAAACTAAATTACCAAAATTTCCTTTGATGTCTGCTGAAGGAAAAGCAAGTTTTGTATGAGTAATTAGCACAGGACCAACAACAGAGGCCCTGAAAGGGGTAGATCCTCCGAAAAAGCTCTTTCTAAGCCCTCAGAGGGCAGAACTGCGAGACTAGATGTCTTTCAACATTAAGCTTCATATTCCCTAGGAAACCAAGTGCAAAACAGCCTTACAATGTTAATGAAATGCTGAGACAGAATAACAAGTAGTCAGATGTAGCAAATATTAATCTTTCTCCTATGTAAACTGTGGTCCCACTGCTCTGATACAGCACTTCCCAATTCCTGTTTCTTAAATAAAAAACACTAATGTCTTTTCTGCAAAGTTAAAAATCAATATTGTACAAGGGCCCTGGGCCTAAGCAGTTAATACTTCAGCTAAAAATGAACAAACCTCCTGTCACACAGTGACACAGACCCTCTTCACACACTGGGGCTGTGTGGATATTTTATTATTCATTCATCAAAGTGCAGGTGAAAATTTTGCCCTCCACTACAATCTGTTTGGAAATTAGGGAAATGATACAACGTAAGGAAACCTGTTCTTCTAGAAGCAAAAATACCAACAACAAAACAATAAAATAAGAGAAAAATCTAACTTGCTTTGGGAAAGATCTGATTTTACCAACTATAGAACCTCTGCATGTGGAAAAAATAGTTTACACTGAGAATGCTACTAGGCAGCAGGGGATTGACCTGTCACATGAGAACAGCCACTGTGGAGGATGAAGACATGTTGTGCTTTTGCACATAGACTGTTTAGCTTGAGAAAACCAGACAGCTTGGTGTTCCCAAAGAGAAGCAGTGGTCTCACAAGAAGTGATCTAGGGAAAAACAAAGGCAAGATCCTGGCTGGAGAAATTATTCTGGAGGCAAGGGAAGAGTCTACAGATCAGACGGAGGCATGGATATGAATGCCAGGGAATTCCCAGGGACTTGGACCAGGAATGCCCACAACCACTAATTGCAGGCAGTGGTGCAACACAAACTGGCTCAACTTTTATCCAACCTTCCCAGGGCAGCAGCAATGTCCGAGCTGGGAAGGGAAGCCAAGAACAGTGAACACAGCAGGAAACAAGACTGATAAACCAGGAAGGGTAAATCTCTAGTTTTGTGTTAGATTAAATTCCTAAACTAACTCCAGACCATTTGCCCCGGTTAATGCACGTACTCTGAGTCTGCAGCCACAGCAGAGAAAAAGAAATTGCAGTTCTGTTTCCGGAGAAGCAGACATGAAGCCTAATAAGTCTAACCGTGACACTGAATTGAATAAACTTGCTGTTGACCAGTCAGTACCCTTTCCATGATTCCCCTTAATGTCTGACTTTTCAAATCTTAGCAAAAAGATTTGCAGGTTCATGTGGCTTAACAGAAAGTGTTCATGTTTCAACAGCAACAATCTTCATTCTGCTTATTAGAGTAGAAAAAGCAGGGTGGAAAAACAAAGAAATTTCAGTTAAGTGAACAAAATCCTGAATCAAGTGAAGTACAACTTCAGCACAATTATATGTTAGAGGCTCTAAGAATCAAGAGAAAAGCAGGGGTGGAGGTTTCAGCATCTTATTCACCTCCCCCTCAAACATATACAATTCATGTGAAGAAACTGAAATCCCCAGACTACTGCAACTCTTCTCTAAGATGAAAAACAAGGAGAAAAATTATTAGTAAGTGATCAAGGAGCAAGAATACAGACAAAGAATTAAAATATCTGATGTCATGCCTTGCTAACTGCATTGAGAGAGGGCCAGTGTCAGAAGCCAACTGATGAGTGATGCTGGGGAAAGAACCATTAAGACCATGGGCTCATACCAGTGCTGCTGCATATTCCTCTTGATGGAAGATGTGAGGTATCATCGGGAATAGGCAGAACACATTATTATTACTCTAAGCAAAACTTTAATAGAGCATCTAGCTAATAGCCGGCAGCAGTTTAAAGTATAACATTTCAGATAACTGTTTGATTATTTTTGAAATCCCCAACCAAAAACATCACTTGGTAGAAAACAAAGGAAAGGGACAGCCTTAGACCAGAAAAGAAGTGATGGCATTTTCAAATAGCTGAAACACAGGAAACAGTACCCAAGGCAAGTTGAACTTGTCCCTTGAGTTGAAGCTGATGCACACCGAATTGTTCTCTTCTTAGTTCCACTAACAGGTTATGTTGTTTTTTCTATACCCTTTTTTTCTAGCTATCAAAAGAGACCTGCAGAGATAAATACCTCAAGCAACTATGGTTAATACCAAAATTCCTGTATCCCAACGAGCAGCCACAGCACAGAAACAAACAACACCTATTGAAGGCCAGGATAGGTGGAGACTGAAAGTTTAATAGGGTGCCACTGTTCAGTCCAGAGACAACAGGAGAGAAGGAAATGCAGGTAGCCCAGATATGTACCATTTAACTTCAGCCAGCTCGTACTCAGATATCAATGAAGAGACAGATGTGCAAGCAGCTGGATAATTTAGGTGCTCAGCTCCTTTAAGCAAACAGTTATTTAGGTTAGAAGCTTATTGTCAACATGATGTAGTTTTAAAATAGTAAGATACTGAACCACTTAGAGCTAAAAGATGAAAAGGAAACTTGCTTGTTGCTCTTTCAGCCTTACTGGAGTTTACTGAAGATGATGATCAACACAGAATGCTAGCAAGTTTAATAAAAACAAGACAACAATAGGAATTCTGACATTACAGTGGAAGGAATGTCTGCACAAAGGCAGACAAAAACACAGTTCAAATGCTTATTTTCAAGTGACAGTCAACACAACTGAACTTCAGACTCAAAACCTTAAAAATTTTTCCCCACGGTTAGCAATAAGTATTACCTTGTCCACAAAGGAGATGTAATCAGTGCTACTTTCCCCTAACAAGATAACATCTGACAATAACAATTATATTGATTATCTGATTCCAGCTACCTTTGCAGAACAAAGCCTTGGCCATGAATGCATAATTCTCACCTATCATGGTTTATTATGTAATAAGATATTGATTGAGCTGGGGGAAGGAGCTTTCTGGGGCCAGTCTTTCAGGTGTATTTAACTACCCCATAGCTTCTTTTCCTAAAAACCACACGGTGACTGGGTAATTACACTTCATGCTATGTCTGCTGACTGAGCGGGTTTTCAGGGTCCACTTACGTTTTGCTCCTCCTTCAAAAGCAGCCCTAAAACCCAACCTACATCAGTAAACTGCTGAACTGCTGCAGTCAGAAACACTGTGACCTTATGATGGCAAAATTCTTTGCAAAAAAGACAAAAGAGGAATGAACTTTGATAAATCACATTTTCAGACCTAATCTGTTTTATAGCTAGAAAGCAGATGAAACCATGCTTGTGGTGCATGAGAAAAACAAGCTCCCATCATGCGTCTTCCACCTTCTTCTATTTGCCCATTACAAAAACCACTCAAAGCCCCAGAATACCTTCACTGTCAGCTTAGGGCAGGAGCCTAAAGGGAGATGTCTGGGCCGAAATTTAGACAGCTTGGCACAAACTTCCTGGCACGTCCCACTATGAGAAATTCTCCACAAAATAATTATAACCAATGTCAACAACTACATCCAGCAGCAATACAGGGTAATACGCAAATGATGTTTGTAATTAACCACTTGTTCTGAAAATACTAATATAATTTCATTTTGCAGATTCATTAATAGTAAATTAAACCAATTATTTATATTGCTGTACCATAGTTTTTGCTGTGTGCATTATGCAACTAAACAGCATTGATAAAACTACTACACTGCTATGCAGAATGTAATTAGAATTCCATCTTACATATGCAATTGCTGCTGTACTATAATAAAGAATTAACTGATAAACAAGATTCAGGATACAACCATTTGTCCTCTTTCCAATCATTATATTTCGTAATGAAATGGCATTGCTCAATTTAGCTCCTAAATATCTTAACAGAGAATAATGAACTTGAGATGTTCTGGAAAGCAGGCTAGGGAATGCTGTGTCGATAACAGCATTGTGCTCCCATGACAAGAATGAACTGGGAAAGTATATGACATAAAAAAAGTTCATTTTGTGATAAGGAAAACATTGTGCTTATGCTGTATTGAGTTTGTTCATTCTCCTTTTCATGCGTCTTATTTCTAATGCTTCATAGCTGAGTATTTGTGCTTTATTTCATCATGCCACAAAGTCATAAAGTGGGGAAAAAACAAGACCGAACTGTACTGCAAAATGGCTCATTCCTGAATTCCTGCTTTCTATTCTTTGAGTCTAATACGGTGTTCCTGTGGGCACTAAACACAAGTACAAATACTGTAAACACCCAGGCTTGCAGAGAGTCACTAGCTCACCACAATTTCATTTTCACAACAAAACAGAAGAGAACAAACTAGGAGGGAGAACTCTGGAGATACCCATGTCCCCATAAATATGCTGTTTGAGAATGACTTGTATGAAAAACAAGTTACAATACTGAGGCTGGCAGCATTAGGCACAAAATAGAAAAGATTACTCAAACTATACCCTATACGAAATGTCACCACGTGAATTTTGCTGTCTTAAGAAACAGTTGGGTTTTTTCCTTAAATCACTACTACATCAATACACTTACTTGGATTTAATTTCTGGCACTCAGGAATACCAAAGACCTGTGTCAAACTCCCTTTCTGCTGCAACCAAGGATGCCATTTTATTGTGGCTATGCCTTTTTTTTCTGCTTTCTGTTAATGTCTGGGATAATATCTTAATGCAAGTGTGCTACCTCTTGAGGTGTATTCATCTTACCCACAGACATGCTTTCAACATTTTTTTCATCTTCTATCCCCTCTCCTCTAGAAGTATACTATCTGAACAATGCGTACAGCTGAAAAGAGGAGTCACTGAAAAAAGAGATGGAATAGCTCAAAGACCTCAAGTGCACAAACTTTCCTACGTTACCTCAAATCACAGTCATCAACTATCATAGTCTGATCTACAGCAGGATGTAGAAAAGCAGTGAACAAACATGTCAATGTTTCCTTCATGGTATCCATCCATGCTGTTAAGCTGGAACTAAAAGTTGCTCAGGATCAGTGCCATCTATCCATGCCCTTCACAGGTAGAGCATTTCTTTAAACTATAAACACACACATGAAAAGTAAGGACATTCCCATTTCCAGAATAGACCACCTGGCACTAAAAGCAAAAGCTTCTGTCACTGCTTGGAACTACAGACCAACAGCTACCTTCAGCTACAGTTCAAATTCTTTATTTTGTCATTAAGCACTCTAAAACTCTGCTTGATTTCTTAATCAAAGTTTTTCCACCTTGCATAGTGGCATATAAAGATCAGTGTCATGGTTTGATGCTGGCCAAACGCCAGGCACCCACTAAAACCACTCGGTCACCCTCCCCGTCACAGCTGGGCAGCAGAGAGAAAAAAATTAACAAAGGGTTCATGAGTTAAGGACTGGGAGAAAACACTCCAAGGGCAAAACAGGCTCAACTTAAGTTGCAAAGTGAATTTATTGCTAACAGAGTCAGAAGAGGATAATGAGAAGTAAAATAAGCCCTTAAAACATCTTTTCTTCCCCGAGCCCCTCCCTCTTTCCCACCAACGGCGCAGGGAGACAGGGCGTGGGGGTTTTGGTCAGTTTGTCATCCGAGATTTTCTCCCACTGCTCTGGGAGAGGAGTCCTTCCCCTGTGAGACCCTGGGGTCCCTCCCACGGGAGACAGTTCTCCGTGAACTTCTCCAGCGTGGGTCCACTCTCACGGGCAGCAGTCCTGCCAAACCTGCAGCAACGTGAATTCCCCCCATGGGCAGACCGTCCTCCC
>VZTF01001855.1:1218250-1385112 GCA_013397755.1 Cnemophilus loriae | reverse complement strand
TCTTAAATATGTTATCACAGAGGCATTGCCAACCTCTCTAATTGGCCCAGCCTTGGCCAGCAGCATGTCCATGTTCAGAGCCATCAGGGACTGGCTCTGCCAGACATGGTGGAAGCTTCCAGAAGCCACCTCCGTGACCCCAATGCTACCAAAAACCAAGCCGTGCAAAACCAACACAATCAGCTTCTCAAAACCTTTAACCTATCACTAGGAATTAAAGAGCATTACAAAAAAACCAGAACAGTCACTAATTCACTGTCATACAGTAAGAGATCACCCTCTGCTCTTGTGGTAGCAGCAGTTTTTAAATAGGGTTCTCATTAAAACAGCCAAAGCACCATCATGCCTCAAATCTTACATGCAGGTGACTTGAGAATTGTCTCTCCCAAAGGATCAAAGTTGTTTTTAGAACTGAAGTTCACCAGTAACACACCGAGAAAAGCAATGCTGCCACACTGCAAGTTTTTCTCATCCTGAAAACACTTTACAATGTTAAGCTGGCATCATTATCCCTTTTTTATTGAACAAGGCACAAAAGGATAAGTAACATGGCAAATGTCTTAACAGTGAAAAAGCTGGAGACAGAATTTAGATATGACACCCTGTTCCTTATCCTCCTTGCAAGGCTACAGAGCTTCACATTTATCCTATAATTTACATGAAAATACAAAGCCTACTAGCATTAGAGTATTTTTGTGCCAAAAGAAAGTTAAAATGTATTAAAAATACCATGACAGCAGCCTGCAAAACCTTCTCTAAACAGCTTCTAGTACACACCAGTGGGAACATCTCAAGCTGACCTGTAAAATTAATTCCTTGTTCTTTTCAGATGAATTTAGCTAGGACCAGAATTAGTGTTTATACATTTTAAAACAATTGCAACGTCCTATTTTATACTTCATTTGACAACAAATATGAGCAGGATATAAACCTCAAATATTGACTACCTCCCAGCATAGGAGTGTATAACATCCAAAATCTAAGTGTTTCTAAAATATTTTGGAAGGAAAACTTGCATCTTCCAAGGAAGTGGGATAGCAGCTCTTTTCCTAGCCCTTTCATTTTGCATTGTCAGATTAATCCCTAAAGTAATTTCACTCATTAGAACGGGTTTGGCTGATTATGTTTGACCTAAGCTCTACTGCTACCATATTAGTGCTTGTTGACTTGTTAATTAAAAGTGCAAGTCCATCAAGGTAGTCATGAAACGAAAAACCTCTTCAGAAATGGTAGTCTCTATAGCTGCTAATTTTTGCATGCCTAAAGCCAGTTTAGTACACAAGAGAGCAAACTATAAAGGACATTTTTTGTTCTTTATGCAAGAGCAATGAGTAATAAAAGGTATCAATTATTCACATTGCTTCCCAGCAGTTTAGAATCTCAAGAAGCAAAAGAAAAGCTATACTGCTTTTGAGCAAAGAGAAAAAATTATTTGGTGAAATGCAGATATCTCTGTACAGAGAATTTGACTAAATACATTTGGAATCAAGAAAAACAAATTCATCTTGGTTCCTTTCCCTCAGTTTCTGAATAATATGTGTTCTTTGCTGAAGTATAGATTCCAGAATTGAAAACTAAGATGAGAGAAGCCACTGAATAGCTCATACTTGGCATTACCAAGCCAAAAGATATTACCTTGCAAGAGCTTATGCTTCTGGTAATGTTGAGAAACCATACTTGGCCCTTTGCCTCCTTGACTTGAATCAGCTGTACTTAGGCACCAAGAGCTGAACATTTGAAAGACAGTTGCCTCCACAGATGTGAGGCTTGTTGATATTGGAAACATGGTATATATATTGTGTATATTGGACAGTCAGCTCCCTGTGGGTTTGGGGTTTTTTATTGGTTTGGGGTTTTTGGGAGTGTGCTTTTTTGCAGGGGTGGGGGGGTTGTTGGGGTTTTTTTGGTTGTGGTTTGGCTTTACTTTGTTTCCTTTCAGGAAAGAGGTAAGAAACAGTAATGAAAGGAACACAAAAATATGAAGTGTCAAAAATGCTTCAAAATGTTTCTTTACTGTCAATGATTAAACTTTTGCATGGGAACGCAGATTACGCATTTTAGAATTAGGGTTTGTGTTAAAAGAATTAATGAAATAAGCAGAGAATAAAACCAGTGGTTTGTATTCTAGCAGCTGCCTTACGCAAGGTCACTGTATCACAGTTTGCAAAAGCTGAGCAGAAAGGCATATTGGCTTTCTAAGCTTTATAAAAGTAACCGCTCTACCCATCAGGCATTTGATGAATTTGTTCATTATAGTTCTTCTTAACAGAAGAGACTCAACAAAAAACTGACTTCTGTTTTTTTTTCTTTCCCCAAAGTCCTTACATTATTACATTACAGTGGTTTAGAATATTGATATAACCATGCTTTTTCTAAATAATGAAATAGAATAGAAAGGGCCAGCTTTCCTTTATGGTATTTTCTTAATGAATTCAAGAGGGGGAAAAAGGATATCAAGAGTTTATGAAGTGTTTAAACATAAAACCAAGGAATTATAGATAAAGTTCCAAACCATTAATCCATTATATACTGTGAATTGGACAAGCCCAGTGAGATATCCTTTCCAGAAATGAATTGAGCAAAGCCATCAGCAAATAGTTAACACTCTGAACCTCTGAAATACTCCTTGATTCAATTCAAGCTGCAAACCTCTATGTTTAGAAGCTAATTTACACTGGAATCTGGAATTTAATCATCTCTTCTCATGCATTTGAAAAAGGATGACTTTACTTCACATAGTCTAAATTAACTTTGAAATTTTGCTACACATAGTAATATAATATCTAGTCAGATATGCTGATCTTACCTTGAAATACATTAATTTCTTGATTCGTCCTCTTAATATTATCCTCATGTTGATAAAATTTCCCTAGGCAGCATTATGAGTGGCTCTGGTCTTTGTTTAAATAGAGTGGAATATCTATATAGAGATGTATATATATAAAATCACATAAAAATCATCGGGGTGGGGAAAGAAACTGGTTTGTTAGACAGGAGGAAAGAAGAGATGAAGGGGAAATAATTTTCTGCTTGATCCAAAGTTCACTGATTTCCAAATAAATAAATCAAAGGCCTTTGAAATAATTTTGCTTAAAAATGGTATTTGCAAAGCGAGGGCAATGTGTAATTTTCCTTTAGCTGTTGTTGTTATTTTGAAGTCAATAAAACTTCTACCTGGGCCATTATTTACATCACATTTACTACAAGAAGACTACCAAAGTGATTAGCTATTTATTTCCAGAAGTGCTCTGAAGAATCCTCTGGAAGGGAAAACTCTGAGAAGTCTAGATGTTCAGGCAGTAAATAAAGTGAGAAGTTTATGATTTTCTTTTCCTCAAGAAACAAATTCTGCAATCAGTAGTAAAAAGGGAGAAAAAACCCATAATCAATATGAAGAGAGCCTTCCTATGCTTCAGACTGTATGAAGGCAGATGTGTTTTTTGATAAGAGTCCTCTAGCTCAGGAAGAAAAATGTCAAGTATTCGCATGATCTAGTGGGGTTATTCTTGTTCACCATTTGAGGAGAACAGCAAGTTCTCTGGTCCTTCTAAACCAAAGTCCCAGCCTTCACAGAATCACAATGCAGACAGGCTGGCTCTTCAGAAAGTCCATCAGGGTGACATTAGAATATGTGATTATTAGTTATCACACTGAAGATTTAAACTGGTTTATTGTCACCACGCTGGGCTCTACCAATTCACAGGACTTCATACCAATAGTCTTTCCACAGAACAGGATCTCAGAACAGCCATTTTTATGGAGACTAAGAAATTTTCCAAAGGGAAACTCTACAGAAGGATATTTCACAAAAAGTGCCCTTTTTTAATTTACAGTCTATATTATTTCCTATTCTTCATAACACATTATTTACAACAGAATATAAAATGTTATCTGTATCAAGTCCTCTGTGATATATCAACATAGCCCAATAAGCAGTAACAATATCTGTAGATAAATAAAAATACCTAATGTTGTAATCTTTCCCTTTTTTTGGCCCTGAACATAGGCAAAGGTATCAACTTCTCTGCTTGGGGAAGCCTCAGTGGCTCTGCAGCCAGTCCCAGTACATATCCACTCCGAGTTCCAACACAGACACAAATAGCCAGGGACAATCCATGAGAGGAGGTGATGACCAAACCTGCTGAAACTTTGCTCCTTGCTCAAAACATCCAGTTTATCAGCACAATCCGGCTCCTGTGGACATTGCAGTGCCTTCTCCTGAGCCCCCAGCAGTTAGCCAGGCAGAGAAAGGAACTGAACAGTCCCGCAGGTGAAGCTGGAGCAGCAGCAGGCAGGAGGAATGTGCCGCACTTGGTGCCAGCCAACCATGAAGGCATGTGAGATCAACTACACCGTTCATTAGAACAGTAAAGCTGTGTTTAATTAGCTTTAACATTACTAAAAACATCAGAATCCATAACTTTCATGCCATTGGCAAACTGACCTCTGTGGCTTTGTTGTAACTATTAATAATAAAGTAATGATAGTAAATTATAAGTGTTCATGCATAAAAGTAATTTTTCTGATTAAGTAATTCTAACTTAATTTGGAAACAAATATATTTCTGCCTTCAGGAAAAGAAAACTGAGAATTAATTCAAATAAGCAGATATCTGCTTTACTATTTAAGGTCGGGAAAAAAGGTTTTAACTTTTTCAGGAATGATGTGTAACCAGAAAAGAAGGTTTCTTTTTTTCGTCATATCAAGAAGGAGGAGAAAATATTAATGTGGTAGTGAAATTAGACATTTATTATTAAAACAAACTGATACTGAAAGATGTGAATAACACCCCCAAAAAAAATTAACAACAGCAAACCACAAAAATCAGAATAGAAATCCACTCCCAGACCTCGAAAGCCAGATTTCTGTTCACCCTAAAAGAAAAAGGGGCTGAAACACAGGTGTTTGTCTCAATCCCAAACAGCTTTATTCACTCTGTGATAGCAACAGTTACATTGCCTTTAATCCAAATCCAAGACTAAACTGTTCCTCTGCCAGAGCACACCTTCAACACTTGTAACATACCCCAGATCTCCCAACAAGACGTAATGCTGAATGTACAGCCTGGTAACATTAAACACCTTTGGGCTGCGATTGAAATAGGATCAAGTTATTTGTATTAGATAAGGTTTTCTTCTCCAGCAAAATCAGCACACCACATACAAGTATGACAAAGACACACTGTGGCACAAATTAAAGACATTAAAATAATCAACTGGAGGTATAAATAAGTAAATATTCCATTTTGTTTCTTTTCCAGAAGAAAAAATAATTTTAAATATCAGACAAAGACATGCGTCATGCTTAAGGCTCTACACATACTGAGAATTAGCCCAAAACTAGCTACTATATCAAAACTATAAAATAGTCTGCAGATGGGAAGAACAAGTGACCCTTAACCTTTTGTTTAACTGGATATTACACAAGACAAATTGGAGAAGCAAAACAATTTGCTTTTCAGAATTCACACAAGGAAATGCTACTTGCAGAAGGCTAAAAATGTTCTCCCAATATTACATGGTATTTGGATTATCTATTATATCAAGAGGCAAAAAAATTTAACATCTTGAAAATCAGATCCACTTGTCATGGAAAGAAAGTTTGTGAGGAACAATAAAAGAGGCTCCAAATTGAACTTCATCAAAAAAACCAATGCAATTGGTCTAGTATCAAAATTCAAATGGGAAAAGAAATGCAAGATATAAAGGTTCTCAGACTATTTCTTGTAAATTACAAATACAACCTTTCACAGGTTCTTTGCTGAATATTTGTGTGCAGCAAGGACCAGAAATACCAGAACATCAATCAGCATCTAACAAAGGGTCTGTAAAGGATTGCTAGAAGTCATACCTGTGATCTGTGGTTCCTTTAGAACAGAAAGATAAATGTGTTAAAGAAATTAAGAACTGGATTAAGCAAAGTGAGTACTGAAGACTCTGGAAGCTGTTAAGCCGTAGGAAGAAAAAAAATCTCAGCAGGGATATTTTCAACTTAAGTACTCTAAAAGGAAACAAAAGTGGGACAGGTACAGTCAAAGCATGAAACAGTTCTCTCAACAAAATCTCATAGTTAAAGCCTGTTGTCATGCTTTTTGATTATCTCACCTCAGAAATATAATTTTTTTGCGTAGGACTCAAGAATCTGTAGGTCAGCTCTATTCCACATCTCCATCTGCCTGATATGCAAACAAAACTGATACTGAAGGCGGAAATGTCACAGAATCATAGAATGGTTTGGGTTTGAAAGGACTTGGAAGAGCATCACTATCTCAGGAGACTTCCCCTCTGCAAGAGGAGATCTCTTCAGGCAATACTGACATTCATTTACTCCTACTGAAACTGGTTTAGAAAATAGTGGAGTTCAGTCCTTAGAAGGCTTAGCAGCCATTCTTGTAGGCATAGTTTCTTTTCTTCTTTGAAAATTCCAGGCAAAAATCCAAGCTGTTCTCTGTATCAATCAGAGTATTCTAAAAATATAATTAAAAAGGACAGAAATTCCAGTGCAATAGAAGCTTAGAGGCAAATCTCACTTTGCATGGATTTTCTGATTTATACGTCCTGAGCACCACTTCAGAGTATCCTCTAAGCAAGGTAAGACTACTTCAAACACACCTGTCCATCTACTCCTCACCCCAAATTAATGTGCTCCTCCTCCCTGTCACAGTTCAGGCTCAGTTATCCCACGGCACTGACAGGGCTGTTCAGCTCCCCTCCCTGCACTCAGCTAAACCTTATCTTTGATACACTTATTTACTACAATGCTGCTGCTCCTCTGAGGCACAGCAGAAGTCAGACAGAATGTTTCACTGAGGCCTGAGCCCTGTATATCAGAAGTTCACAGAGAACACAGAGCACTACTCTGTTTACTAGAGGACCAGGGAGAGCAGTGAACCCATCTCTGAGCAGCTGACATTTATGCCGAGACACCAGGCCGCTGAACACCTGGGGGATGTGACAGGATGGGATTGCCCCTTTCCTCCAAGAGGAAAATAAATTTCCTGTTTTATTACTATATCACCACTGTAACATAGTGCAACTCCAGCCATGGAAATCACAGTAGGGAATAATGGTCATCTTCTGTCTTCACAGAAAGGGCCCAAATTCTCCTTGTAACACGTGTAACTCTCATAAAACACAAGCACACTAACACAGCACATTAAACCCAGTGAACTGGAACATCCTTTATGAAGGCCAGTCCTGTTATCCCTTTGGTGGCAGTAAATCAGCCCATCCTGCATGAACCCACTCACTCATAGACAGAACTGTCTCTGTGGCACTCAGAGGTTAATGCAGCCCTTCCTCAACTCGTGACATTGGGGGTACCATTGCACATGCCCCTGTATCCTTTTTCATGTTTGCATTCAGTTGAAGAATACTTCAGAACTAATAGAGCCATCAAAGCCTCTCCTCAACATGTGAATTCATGGGTTTTCCAAGGTGTGATCACTGAATCCTGTCAGAATTTACACACTGAATGCCAGTTGCATCACTTTTTGTTAGTCACTTGGTTCCTTAGCCCAAGGCCAGAATTTCTTTTGATCAATATAAATCTTTTCTGTCATCTTATTTTTGCTGTCACTCTGTGAAGTATTATGTTGCTGAGTCAAGATCTTCATTTATCCCTTGTACTGCAGTCCTGTTCTTCCTGACAGGTACCCTGTGAATATATCATTATCAATCTTCCTGATCCTCCCAGGTTTGTACATAAATTCACCTCTCAGGAATTGACTTCCATAAAGTCATAAGTCCCACCCCATTAAATGCTACTTGCTGCAACAGAGGCTTTACTTGAAAGCAGCACTACTGAGAGACACACGTTTGTTGTATTCTGTGGTGAAGAAAAACATTCAGCAACAACAGGAGTCCAAAACATGGGCCCTGGAAGCTCCAGCTAATTTTTCACACCCACACAAAATGCTGTTTAGCCTAATACTTTGTGCCTCATCACCTCCCCTGTCACACCAGAACAACCTTTTATACTTTCACAGAAATACTGATTAAACAGTTATAGAAAAAACCAGTTATTAATTTTATACCCTTAGCACACAGTTACTATAAGACAAGTATTTGTATGCACAACAGTGAGACCATACAAAGCTTTGCATACAAACAACATGAAGTTGAATCTTGCCATTTAAAACAGATGAAAATTCAAGCATTTTTCCTCTGCACTGCTACCCAGTATCTAAATCCAGCATTTTTCATATCAGTTAACCAGAACCCCAGTCCTGAGTCAGAAGGAGGGTAATGCACAGAGCTTTCAGAAACACTGTCGTTACTGGCACAGATTCATTGCTGTAATAAACTGTAGTAATGCTATAAGAGTATTATCATTCTTCATAGTGCAACACATTTTTGACCAGTTCAGAAAACACGTGAAAGTTGGTATCTTTCTGTGCTTTTTTTTCCTCCATCCTGTTTGTGTACACTCCAGAACATAACACATCAACTATAGTTTTCCAGCCAGGGAAAACAGATAATGAAAATATTTTAATACTAGTGCTAATTAAAACTTTCTCTCTCATCTTATTCCTATTCACTTCTTTACACTACTACCTTTGCATTTTGTTCTCTGTGTAATAAGCCCATGTGCACAAACAAATACACACAGGTATTTCTGCCTGTATTTACACCAGTGCAAGACAAACTGAAATTTTTTTTTGCTCTCAACCATTTAGAAGCTGACAAAGTCTGTAATAGGAAACAATGTCCTACTCTGTATCATATCACACCATGATAACAGGAAAACCAATTAGCCCTTATATGGAATCTGCCTGCTGGGTTTGGTAATTAAATCCAATATTACCATTTCAAGCTATTAATGTGCATCTTCAAACCCAGAAAAACTTTCAGAATTACCAATCTGATGTTAGACATCTTAGTTCTTGGTCTTAGCTCAGCCAAAAACATCATCACATTTGTTGGCATGAGCAGCTAATTTTCAGTAGCCTTTCCTACATCTATTCCTTTAATTTCCTAATTATATCTAATTTTTGAGCAGACAACTGTATTACCATAGCAAATAACAAGGATAATCAATCACATGCATAAGCAGACCAGAAAAGGATACTGATGTCTATCCCTGTCCCTTGTGTGTGTGATTTTCACAGCTGCAGGCATTCAGGCCCTCAGTAAAAAGGGAGATCATGAGGATGCCCTCCCGCAATCAACAGGAGCTTGGGGGAGGTGTTTTGGAGGTTTTTTGGTGGAGCTTTTTTTAAGAAAGAAACATTTTCAACATGTATCTGTTAAATTCACCAAACTTTCCAAGTCTCATCAAAATGCTAATTTCTTTTTTCACCAAATGTGTTCTGCCAGTGTTCCTGCATAAAATCCTTTTTGATCCTTATATGCCAAGACAACACTATTTAACATGGTAGCTGCACTTGATCAGCATTTCAGAAGGGAAAAGAAATACTACAACCAGTAGCTATGGACAGCTTATTAATGGTAGGAAATCTCAACAAGTCACATTAAGATATAATTAACAACTTATGGATAAAACAACAGGTAAGCAGATAGTTTCATTGCTAAAAACATCTGTTAGGAAATGTTCTTGTTTACAGCAGCTACTTTTTTTTTTAGGGGTTTATCATTATTCTTCTTCTTAAAACAATTTATCTTATTCTGCAAACAATGCCGTATGAGTTTGGGGATTTTTTTGTGTGTATGTTAACAGCAAATGATAAAACACTACTTCTGTCACCTGGTTCTCATTCTTTTGAAAAAAAACTCCTTAGTCAGAGAGCAGACAGGCCTGTCCTCCTACAAAGACCATGGGTATTTATTTATCCTGATAAAACAGAGAGGCGTGTGCTAATTCCAGACAGAGACCAATTCGTATCTCATTATCTCCACACTTTTTTCAGTTACTGCATTTTTCCAGGACTGTATGTACCTTGGCAAAGGATTATTCCTTTATTATAACTGTGGTAAAGTATTTACATCTTCTCATATGAAGCATGCACCACAAATAAACTTCACCTATTGTATAATAATAATATAGACATGCACTGTCTGGTATACTTCATTGCCTAAATGGATTTTAAAAGGTAGATTTTGGGTTTCCTCAGTCCAAAAAATTCATCATTTCTGAACTAAAACGCATTTTCAGAACATCAGATAATTTCTTGTTTTATTGATGACTATGCAAGTAGGCAATGATCTTTAATGTAAGCTCTTTGTACCATTTCTCTTCTGAAGCATTAACTGATTGAAAAAATGAATTTTATGTTCAAAAAGAAATCAGAAACAAATATAGCATTTACCTTCTTCAACATTATGTATTATTAATAAAAACCTGCAGTAATTCAGCAGAATTATTACGGAGTACCCCAGTAAAAACCTGTCACAGGGAGAAAATAGTAAATAATAGACCGTCCATCAAGCCAGGTGAGCCTTCACTGTGCAGTGAAATGTGATCTGCGGCAGGTGTGGATCAAGAGTCACGTTCTGGAGCACAAATGGATGATAACATATATTTATAAATCCTAATACTTAATCATTCCAATTTTGTATGCTCTCCACTGCAAAGGGAAAGGCTTAGAAGACAGCTTTAGCATATTTCTTCTAGCAGCTCTTGTGGTGAATGAAATTTTGACAAATAATAAATATTGAATGTTTGTTGAAATTTACAATCTTTGGAGATCATCATTAAAAGCTAGATTATACTACTATTTATTATTTAAGGGGCATAATCAGTGAATGCCTTAACTGTATTTAACATCTAAAATATGCAAGAATGCCAACAGAAAATAATTCTTGGTTTAAATAGGACCTATTTTAACTATGACTAACCATCACAGTTATAGTGTTAATAATTCAATGTTGCTTGAAAACCACTCTCTTATGATTGATTTATACAGACTGAAGTAGGCACATGTTTTATGCTACAGGTGGATGTGAGGTCGTAAGAAACCACTTTACAGTCTTCCCAGAAGTACAGTGTCAAAAAGGTCACCTGTGGTAAAGGATCTTTTGGATTAGTCTTTCAAATCAATGCATGAATTAAAGGCAATTTACATATAAATGGGCTAATACTCTGGCTTTGAAATTAGATGAATTTTTAAGAGATTTAAGAAACGGCAGAAAAGGTCAGTTAGGCATTAAGTATACGTAATGCAAATTTTAAAAACTCTTTGTCTTGGAACTGCATGTTTCTGGTTTATTAATATTTTGTATTCAGAGCCTGTTTTTCTCAGAAAGGTGCTGCCAGCTATTTGTGAGCAACTGCAAAAACAATCCAGGGCAGAGAGAGCAGATTTCAGGTAAGTATGGTTTTAGACTTAGAGAGTGAAATTTTGTTAATATTAAAATATTCTGAAAGAATTTTTATTTTCATAAGGAAAAACTAAGAAGCTGTAGGCAAAGTTAGAGAAGTTTATTATACACTGGAAAATAAGCAAAATTCTAGGGATACTTCCCATATGGAAGGCAGGAGTGAGGTTGAGCCTGGGGAGGGGGAAAGGGGTGGGAGAGAGAGGAAGATGGGTTTAACATTTGGTTTTATTTCTCATTACCTTGTTCTGACTTGATTGGTAATAAATTAAACTAATTTTCCCAAGTCAGGTCTCTTTTGCCGGGGATGGTAATTTGTGAGTGATCTCTCGACACACGAACCTTTCATTCTATTTTCTCTCCCCTGTCCAGCTGAGCAGGGGAACGATGGACAGGCTTTGGTGTGCACCTGACATCCAGCCAGGGTCAGCCTGCCACAGTCCTACAGTATTTAATAATCCTGGGTCATTAATAATAATTCTGACAAACCAGCATGCGTCACAGACATCAACAATGCTGTTCTATGAAAAGATGCAAAATCATTTATAACAAAGTTCATGATCCTTCCATGCAGCTAATTTTAAATATTACAGAATTCTAAAGAAAATATGATTATCTAATCAACCTTGATGACAGTTTCCTTAGAAAGCCTGTTTTCTATCATACTGCACAGTGCAAAACTGAATTTTATGTGATAATTATTAAATTGGTCCCTTCCCTTACAGGAAGGCAAAAGAAATCAACAGATGCTTGCAATGAGCCCTGCAGCAAAACAGAATCAAAACCAAGAAAATTTTAAATTTGGAGTTGATTTCAGAAGATAAACAATGAAGTTGTACAGCTACGAAGAGCATTCTGAGGCACATAAAAGGAATAATAAAGCATAGAAGATTCACAATAACTAATAAACTGTGGGTTAGTGGTAACAGTATTATTAAAACAATTAGTGAAGTGTTCAAGTAACCAGGGAGTGTCAAATGACCTCCGTCCTACACAAAGTATAGACTTTACCAGTATCAGACCAGGTTTAGCCTATAGTAAAGAACACAACCTTCTTAAGACTCAAGGCAGCTTAGCTTAGGAAAAAATAAGGAAAAAAAAATATTTTTCTCAAACAATATCCAAGAGAATCAAAAACAGGAAGTGCTTTCCAGGAATTTGATAAACAATTCAGATATTACAAGAAGTGCTGACCATAAAAGAACAATGAATACCATAATCTAGTTCCAATGAATGGGGAGACTCCTCATCAAAAGAACTAACTGGCCCCTCAAATATAAAGAATTTAAGAATGCTAAAAAGATGTGTAGCAACAATTCTAACAAAGAATTTGAAGACTCTTTTTATTCTCTTTTCAATTCTCTCTTTTCAATGGTGAATTTATTCCTACAGAAGCCAAAATAGCTTAAACCAATTACAGATTTACCTTGATAAATTGCCATTCTGTGCAGATACTTTTGAAGCAGGTGTATGATCTTGTACAGCAATTCAGTTGATAAAAAGCCAGATTGCTTTTAGTCTGTAACTGACTTTTGCTAGTGCAGATTATGTCTATAAATGGGGGTACTTCTTTAGTTGTCTATTACACAGAGCCATTTTTTGAGTAAAAGCTATCCTGAAAAATAGAAAAAGAACATTTAATCCTATGCTATTGTGGGTTAAAATGCAATGATTACTTATTTATACAATTTTGAATGGTTTCACACATGAACACTCTGTTAGGCAGAGGAACATTATCTGTTCCACAGATACAAGTCTGAAAGCACATGTGGAACAACACCTACATTTTCAAACACTGTTTTAGGAGACAAATGCAAAAAATAAAGATATAAAGATATCACTGAATCATGTAGGTGCTGGAAGATCTGTGATAATAAAAAAACTCCTCGGAGGAATGAGATCTAACCCTTAGAAAAATAAATTAACAGCAGATCTTGCCAAGATACACAAGAATTTTGTAAAAGAACAAAAGATATCATTTATAAGGCTATGGAAAATTGTGTCAAATATTACAACAAAGGGCATGAACTTAAGCTAAGGAAAGGTCATCTTCAAAGGGAATGTTGGAAGAAATGCTTTACACAGTGAGTGGTTATGATGGAAAATAAACCACTATGACAACCTTTGCAACAAGTGATATAAACTTTAGAGGGTGACAAGCACGGGAGAGACAGTTATTGTGCAAGTATAGAAAGAGGGAGAGAGAGCTGTCTGGCCTTTTCAAAAATAGACTTTGCATCCATCCGTCTTTAAATCACCAGCATTTCAGCCCTATCTGCTGCCTTAGAAGTTCACTAAAAGAGAAAATTGACAGCAAACTGAACTGAAGGATCTAACAAGAAGATCCTGACAGTTGAAATGGGTCTTAGAGATTCCATCTACAAATGTTATTGCCTGAACTTACTCTTTTTGGTGAAAGAATAAATCTTTCCCCAGCTATTTCAGAGCCTTCATTTCACTTGTAATGAGTCTTCCACTTTAACAAGTTTTGATTCAATCATTTGCGTTTTATAAACCAAATGTGTAATCTTAAGTGATTACCCGTTAAAAATATACTAAAGTTACATATTAAAAAACTTCAAAAATCTATCTTCTGTCATCTGGATATCACTCTGAATCCCACATCTTTAAATGTCAGAAAAAAGTCTTTTTTTAAACCATGCTATGAAATATCAAGTTGAACACTACTTTTGAATACTACACTTGAATATTACTTTTTAAGTTCAGCTGCAGAATAGACAAGGGAAACTTTCATAATGCAGACAAGCCTCTAGGGAAATCCAGGCTGCATTTGGAACTGTATTCTCAGGAAGGTTCAAAGAGGAACTTGACGTCATCTTCATTACATATTCAAGGGCACACATAGTTTCAAATGTAAAAAATAACTCATCATAAAAAATCTCACTGAAACAAATATCATGAAGTTAAGATGGCTGCAGATGCTCAGTTCTTCAGTGAAGGGATCAATAAAATAGCTAAAATGACAAGATTCCTTTAAAAATTAACTCCACTGTATTCTACCCTAAGCAAAAGAGAAAAGAAGCTCTACTAACCACAGCCACCTGCTTGCTGAAGAGGGAAACTACCTCTGGAATTAACATTTTTTATTGTCTGTGCTAACAGATTCTACTATGAGATTGATCTTGGCTTACCGTCATTCAGTAATGTTGCTAATAAGAACAATTTTAACCATAATTACTGTATTTTAGAAAGCTTAAAGAAGTTGAATAGTTCTTTATTGATTTTTGGTGACTTTCACCATAAAGAAAATATATTCGTTTACCAGATGATGCAATGAATCATTAACAAGAAGGTGTTTTGTGAATACTTCCCAAATAAATACCAGCTGGTTTGTTCTCAGGAAGCAGATAGTCACAAGCATCTCTTATCTGATTCACTAAACCGAAGTCAAACACATCATGTACTAAAATCTCTAATGTTCATTTATAACTTCTTTGTCTCAAAAGCAGTACACTATGTACATGATCCTGCAAAGATCCAAAATGATACAATCACTATTTTCAGACTTAAAAAAAGATTAGTAGTTTAGTAACAATTTTTAAATTTATTTAAATGGAAGAAAAATATATACTCCACAACTACTGCAAGTGTACTCTGGTGATCTGGTTAGAAGAAACAGCACATTTCTTATCTGTCAAGAGAACTTTGAAGATCAAGATGGTTGAAGAGAATCATTTCAATGGACTACAAACTTTAGGCCACTGCATTTGAACAATCATATCCACACACCCAAAACAGAGACCAAAACCGACATACTTGTCTATCTAGAATTTTCTGTATATTTTAGGCAAGCCAATACTGATGCTCCCTGCCTACCTGCTGCTGCTTATCTCACAGAGAAGCCCTGACCTTGCTCACCTCCAGTGTAAGGACAGTGCTCAGAGTCATCAGTGTCGCCTTGCTGCAGCCCGGCAAAACATGTACGAGTTGTGCTTGCATCACCTTCCAGCCCCTTTCCACGAGAGAAGTGGAATGGGGGCAAAAAAAACCACAACAAGACAAACTGGAGGGGAGAAAACCCCCCACTATTCTCAGCACTCTACTGTCTCTTTTTCTCTCCTTTGAGGAACAAGCTCTCTAACAGACTCAGGCTCTTTTTTTCTGCCTCCTTCTGACTCTAATTGTAAAGCTGGGATAGGGGAAGACATATCTATTTGTTCCTCTCTGTCACTAGAATGAAAATGTCTCCTGCTATTTGGTCAGCTTTGAGTATCTCCCTGCTGGACAAGACCTCATTTCGCTGGAGAAAAGCAGAGGTCATGGCAGAAAAGCAAGAAAAAAGATTCATGTTAAAAGTGTAAAACTTTAAATTTTATTTCCCCATTGCAAGTGACATGTTTACAAAAGAAAAAAATTCTCTGACATAGATAAGGAAGTAGAAATTCCTCAAATAAAGCACATAATTAAAGAGCAACTTCTTTCCCCTATCATCAAAAAGGAATAATTACTTCCACAAAGAGTTAATAATGACCATCCACAGCTTTATACAAGAGAAGAGGGATGAGTATCACATATGTGATAGCTGCTGGTTAACAGTGAATAATTTAAAACTAATTTACTAGGTATGTGTCTGCCAATACATCAATTGTTACAGTTGTTCATTCATTCAGAGCTAAACTACTGCATAAGTAGCAATTTCAAAACATTTTTTTACAGTATGCCTAACAATTAATCACAATGTAGCCAGTGCTTTTCAAGTGAACAGTTTTTCCTTTCACATTACATATTTAATAATGGGTTTATTCTTAAACTGACTGATGATAATTCTTTGTCTTCATAAAAATACAAATGCACTTTCCTGCAGCATGTACATTTTCTGCCACTCAGTGAGTCAAAGTGCAAGCAAACATCCCTGCATATGATCTAATGCATATTTTCACTTCTGGCAGGATAAACCCAGGTCAGGTCTGTATTAGCCACTTCACTCTGCAAAGATGATCAAAGAACCTAAGAGCTGCAAGGTAGCCTGACACGAGTTTTTTCCTAACCTATTCATATGGAGAACATTATTGAGTTTCTGATCCATTTGCATGCTCAACTAGCCTTGTATTTCTTACCTAACCTCAAAGTTTGTTTAAATTTCAGTTCTGTTTCAACCATTCTGTTTAGGCCTAAGGGGAAAAAAAAGAAGAAGATTATTGGAGTATTTCCCTTCTTTGCAATGATCATTTGTGTGCTAAACAAACTCAGTTCTTGGGAACTTGGAGGCTGAAAAGTACTTAAGAAATGACAAACCAGTTGAGATGCCTCTTCAACCAGATCACCCCTATGTTAGCCAAGAAATTTATTTACAGAGTGGGAATAGATCACACTTCCCCCCACCTCCAAGAGCTGAGACCACAGATGATTAATTTATGGTAAACCCAGGGCTTTGATACTTCAATATATTGTGTGCCACCCACATACTCTGTCTCATGCTTCCTTGGATCATTTCTATTACACTCCACACTGCAATTTACCAAAACAAACCCACAACCCTGTCAAAGAGGTGCACCACAACAAGACAATGAAACCTAAATGTACGAACCTTCTTCACTTCCCAAATCAGAAGTATCATGGTAGTTCTTTATAAGAAGTGGAGATTTATAGTAAGATTTTTCTTTTAGCTTTAAAACCAGTGAGGTTTCCTCCCTGCAAAACTAACAGTTCAGTATTGAAAGGTTTTTATTTCATTACATAATTTCTTTGGGGAATAACTATTAGAGTTACTGGCTTACTTGCACGATCACTTGGGGTTCCATTATTGCCACATTCATTTGAATGGAAAAGACCGAAGGCTTCAATGTCTGGAGATATTCTGGCTTGATGAAACTTTAATTTCAGAATTCTCATAGGCACACCAGCTGCACAATTCAGCTCCCCATTAAATAACATTAGCTTAGTGAAGAATTAGAAGATGCAGAAGGCTACAAGCAGGAAAGCAGAAGAGAGCAGGAGAACAACATATTTCAGCAGAAAGTCAATCCCTCTCCAGGGGTTAGAGTGTACAGCTGGGCACTCTGTTTACCAATGCCAAGCCTCTTGGCTTCATAAAATTGGCTCTTATGATTGGATTAAAAAATTTTTGCAAGAGCTATAGAGGAATAAGCTCAGAGATCATGAAATAACCATCACCCCAGCTCTGCCTGCTGGGGCTTGCGCTGTCCAGCCTCATTTCTCATTCAAACAAAGAGCCTTACATGCAGCCTGTGTCCTGAGTACCTAAAGCTGTTTTGCATTACTGGATCTATAATAATCCTTATTTTTCTTTCCAAAATGTTCTGATGAACAAGACTGTGCTCCCAGTTCAAAGACAAGGCGTGTAGATTAAGTGACTTAGAGGTCACTGTTACATGATTTACCTGATTTGGAGTGGTTTTTTTTTTTCCCCAAAGATGTTTGCAATCACTGTTTAAATAAGGACTCAATAGATATGTGTCAAAATGTGGATTTTGTTACTCATTTCTTTGCTCATTGCTGCACAACCTTGTAAAGAAATCACTGATGGGTCTTACTCGTGTTTCAGCAACCAGAGAAGAATGTTCATATGAGAAATACACACTTACATAAGGAGGTTGTAGGAGGCCTCTTCTATGTATTACTTAATCACCTGAAAGAAAACACAACTTGGAGGTCTTTAATAGAGAGGGTCACAAAATAAATTCAGTGGAGAAATTCAAACGTCAGTGTTTGTTGTGTGGGAAGAGATGTACTCTCCATGGGAGCCTTACTGAACTCCTCAGAACAGAACACTTCAGTTTGGGAGAACTCAATTGGTATTTGACTTTTTTTTTTGCCACAAAACCATCAACCCAAAATTAATTCAATAATCACTAATATTTAGAGCATCAATCATCTGCTGTCTGTTGAAGAACCAGTCACCAAATTGACAGTTTAGTAAAAAGGATCATGACTGGAAAGCATTACCACCAATATAACGTATTTTATAATAAGCACCAAACACAAATTCTGCCATAAATCAAAACCTTGAAAAACCTAATGTTTCTTTGGTGAGAAGCTTCAACATTACAACTTTTCATTCAGGTTTTCTTTTAAGCCTCAGTCCAAATATTATGAATTCCAGGTTTTCCTTAGATCTGCTTTAGAACAAGTCCCAGCTCTATCCTTACAGATCACACAGCTAGAGCTAATCAGAATTCTGACAGGGTTACATTAATTGACATGAACTTCCCACACCTATACAGTAAAGCAGTGCATGGTCTGAAGAGAATGGAAAAGCAAAGATATTTCTTGTTCTTGCACACTGTTAGGAGCTCTGCGTTAGGACCTATTTTAGCCACCCAAGTATTGTAGCTCCAAGCCTGAGAAAAGAAGTCCATACTGTGTAGCTCAGTGCAGAGCGTGATTAGAGTGATTTTGCAGTGTGTAAGGAAGGGACAATATGCCCCTGTGCATTTCACCATCAATTACACTGGTGTGGTACAGGAGAACAGAGATTAACATTCCTGTCATGCACAAGATCTATGCAGCTGCCTCTTATTATTTGGTGAAGGTCATGAGTAGGGCAAACCTATGACTGCATTCTAGCTAAGTAATTCAGCAGTCCCTTCTCCAAATGTGATTTGATAATGAGTTATTAGGAAATATGAGCCTGGGGTAAGAAATATGCCAGTGTTTAGGAGACAAGATTGTGCAACAATCCACAGTTATTGCAAATTAGTGAAATGAAGATTTTTCTCAGCATAAGTAAAAAAAGCCACCATGAACAGAACTAACCTAATGTGGCATTTTGTCAGTCTATAGAGAGTTTAAAAACACTGGAAAGTGCTCTAAGTAGTAGTTCTATTAAATTAATTCTATTTAATGATTCTATTAAATCCCTCTATCCAGGTGCCCACTCTGTGCTTGCCAGTAACTTATCTGTTGTTTAGTTGCCAACCATATAATTGTCATCCAATAAAACCCTTTTGGTTTCATAGAAGTAGCATAAGCCTTTATAAAGAGGAAATATTTTGTTCCAGAAATGTAATTCTGTAAACTGGGATCAATTATTGAATCAGAAGAATGGAGAAATTCATACTTTGTCTTCTATTCTTCCAAAGCATCATTCTCAACACTAAACAAAAAGTTAACAAAAAGCACAGCATTAGGTATTACAAAAAGTTAATGTGGAAAGGCTTGAAGGAAGGGAAAATCCTGATTGGTAGGGACATGGGATTTTAAAATATTTACCTTAAGGACTCCTTAAATGTAAACTTGACTGTTACTGACCACACTGGGATGGTCACTCTCGGACTAGTGCTAAAACCTTCTACTCTTTAACCTGCAAAAGAACCACACCCCTATTTTTTGAGCCAAGCAATTTGACAGCACAAAGGTAACTCTAGAGGCCAATTTGGATAAATTTATTTTTATATATATGTGTATAAACCTGCGTTTTCAAGCCAACACTTTGAAGAGACTGACAAGCATTAACAAAAAGGTCAGACATCTACTAATTAAGAAGCTTTATACTTGAACATATTTCAGGTATGTTTTAGAACTATACCGATATTTCAGTAATTTGACCTTCCTTGACATCACACACATTCACTCCTCAGCGTCTCTCTTAGAATCATTATTTAAGACTAAAGCAGACAGACACATAAAAGATACTTAAAAATAACGGTCAAAGGTTACAGGCAGGATTTCAGCTCATTATATTAAAACTCCATTAGTTCTCAGTCCCAGGAAGTTTTATCCTGTGGTTTGACTGTAAGTTCCACTGTTTTGATTCCTTGGGATAAAGCACACAGCATCTAAATCCCAAAACTATAGGCTCAGGTTTACAGGGCAGGACCTAGGACAGCCTTTTAAACAAGGAGCAGCAAGAAACTTGATTGTTTTGGTGGGCTTTTCATTATAACCTAAAGCAGTAAATTAGTAACTTTCATAAATTACCACATAGCTTTGAGGATGAAGAGAACTCAAAGAGAAATACAGGAAAATCAGAACAGAAAGTACAAATTTTATCTATCAGGAAGTCTTTAGATGGATTTGGCATTTGCAATGTCGAAGAGAGAAGGAGGCATTCATTTATCAGGGTGTACAGGGGGAGGTTCCTGAATTTGTCATCTCAACAAGTTCCACACTCACACCTATTTGCCCATTCTGGCTGTTTCCAGGCTTCCACTTACAGGCCTTAAGCTCCCTGGATCAGAGAACTTCCTCCCTGTAGGTCTGTAAAGCAGCTCTCAAAGGGGCTCCTGATTTGCAGCTTGACCACTACTTACTAAAGTAATTCGATTTACAGGAATGTGGCTTGTCAAACCTATAAAATGTGAAAAATGAAAATACATTGAGAAATTCAAATACTTGTAATGTTCTACCATTGTGTGGGAGTACGAGGAGCTTGGACCAATTTGAAAACACGGAACAGTTGTTTGAAAACACAGAGAAGTTGTTTGAAAATTGAAATCCTTAATTTTCTAAAACCCATATGCACAAGCCTTCAAGTGGCAGCTGCTAAAAAAAAGAAGTCATTTAAGAGCAGCTTCCACCAGAACAGAGTTTTGGATGGATACTTTTTTTAACACCTACTGCTAGAGTTTGGTGACATTAGAACAAACTATAATGCAAAATCAAGTGAGAAAAATCAAAGACCTAAAGTAGCAAGAAAATTTTGTAATAGCAAGAGTTTCTAGTGACCTGCTTGAGATTTTTTAACTGGTATCTCACACAGTTAAACGCCAGCCTCCTGGCAAATGGGACTCACTGGAGTAACACTGTACTGAGCCTGTAGGAGAAAAACGCCAAGAGGATTTATAGATACACTGACTAATTTACATTCTGCAGAATTTAGTGTCTGCCAAGTCTACTATACTGCTTGATATCTTGCGTTTATCAGATGTCTGGGGAAAATTTTGGAATGCTGGGAGATACAGAAATTTCAAAAACATTTGGAAGAACCTCATAATAATTTATTTCCATGCTTTGAGATAAGGCTTTTTATAACACAATGACTATATTTGGTCACTATGAAACCATCCTAAAATTCTGATTCTTGAAGATAATACAAAAACTTCAGGAACTGAATCTTTAGGGAATGCCAAAAAGAGAGGAATATCAAAATACTTAAGTTCTGGGAGACAGTTTGTATCCAGAACCCTTACATCCAAAATGCAGAGATCTGCACAAGAAAAGCAAAA
The DNA here is from genome assembly GCA_013397755.1 of Cnemophilus loriae. Lineage (NCBI taxonomy): Eukaryota > Metazoa > Chordata > Aves > Passeriformes > Corvidae > Cnemophilus > Cnemophilus loriae. The sequence goes on along the minus strand of VZTF01001855.1, from coordinate 1,363,688 downwards.
AATATTTTCAGCCTTAATCATTTTTCCAATCATAGACTCATGGAATGGTTTGGGTTGGAAGGGACCATAAAGATCATCTAATTCCAACCCCTGCCATGGTCAGGGACACCTTCCACTATCCCAGGTTACTCCAAGCCCTGTCCCACCTGGCCTTGAACACTTCCAGGGATGGGGCAGCCACAGCTTCTCTGGGCACCCTGTGCCAGGGCCTCACCACCTTCACAGGGCAGAATTTCTTCCTTATACCCAATCGAAAGCTACTCTCAGTTTGAAGTCATTCCCCCTAGTCCTGTTGCTACATGCCCTCGTGTAAATAGTCTCTTTCCATCTTTCTTGTAGGCTCTCTTCTTCCCTAGCATTTTTAAAAAATCTTTTATGAGAAGATAAAGATCTCTTGAAATCATGAGAGAAAAATTTGGGATTTGTTGCAATACTGAACAGTGCAGTGTTTAAGGTACTGAGTTTGTGCTGAGCTCTACACAGGTACTGAAGAATGCAGCAAATTTACAAAATGGTCATAACGAATTAGGACAGTGAACTGGTCTGATCCTTACCTTGATCATGGCACAGTCATTTTACATTTTTTATCTAAAATTCTTGCATTTCAGAAGTTTCTCTAAAGAAAAGCCAACAACACAAAAGAGCCCTCCGAATTTACCCCCTTATTCACAGCACTGATGTGTGAGGACGATGTAAAGCTTGGCCTGTGAAAACAACCAGCTTTCCTCTCTTTTAGAGCAAGGCAGGATTTAGCCTGCACTTCCCAGATCATTATTTTCCAAACAGGTAGGATATCAAACTGCAGCATTTGACAAGGAGACTGTACTTGCAGAAGAACATTTTCTCCAAAAAGTAGACAGATAACTAAAGGAGATAGTCATACTGATATCCTCAGATTTGCTGCAAGCCCAATTGCCAGGAAAGACAGTAAACCCAAGGAAAAGAAAAAACATTAAATATTTATCAACTTGAGACATATCCACGCACCATTTTCTCATGCTCCCTCAGTTTTGGGAGAATGCCTTGCTTCTCATGTGAAGGGCCTGGAACTCCATTTATCCTCTTTAAAATAGTTCCTCTGTCTACTCTGTCACCATCTCTATACACATTTTTAGAAAAAGAAAAAAAGCACCACCACAAAAACAAACAAACAAACTCACACAATACATCCCTGAGCATACACATAGGAGAAGGTTTCTCAACCATAACTTTGTAGGGTGAACTTTGAACCTGTAGCTCCCAGGAGTCCTGCTGAGTCTACCTCAGTAAGATAAATACCTGCTATACCTCAGCTAGCAGAGAGAAATGGGAATTTTCCAAAAAGATAAATACTCAGAATTCTGGCCAAATAAGGCAAAAATGTCAATGAGTCACTTTCTCGTGTACTTAGGCTTTCAGTAAGTCCAGAGTCATGTTTTAACAACATCTGAAAGTCTAATAGCTTGTAAATCACCAGAAGAGAAACAAAGATTAGAATCAGCCAAAAGGAACCAGGCTGAGGCCAAGAAAACCTTTAAGTTTCAACAAGTATTTGCCCAAAGGCTACAACTAAAGTATCAAGTCAATATTTGATTTGATAACCTCACAGACACATAGTTTATGTCAGCATGTCATGCCACACCCACTACTGTAACCCTATTCCTGAAACTGCCTAATGGATTTTGACTTTCACACTTCTTTTTTGTTCCTTTAAGAGCATGTCCATGTCCTAGTTAACCAAAGATTTCAGACCATGTTTTGCTGCACATGATAAAGTAGCAAAACATATTTTTGTCCTGATGTGAAATCTACGGCTGTACAGAAATCCCAAAGTCTCAAATACTCTGATCAGCCAGGTCCCTGCCAGGGCAGGCAGCTGCTGACCTGATAGTTTTCAATTTCACTTGGGGATAAGCCACAAAATGTTCAGGAAAGACACATCTAGAAACATCCACTGTATTTTTCATGCTTATCTGGGGAGGTTTCTTCCCTGGTTAGAATACTTTCAAGCAAAGGTTAGTTATGCATGAGCTTTCTAAGAACATATAAAGGATTTACAAAAGATTGTTGGCAATGCTCTGATCACCTTCCTGCACATCTACAAAAATCTCCACTTTGAGAGTAGCTTTAAAAAGAGTAATTTTAACCTTTTCCTTATTACCTTATAATATAAAAATAAATAAACAAATAAACAAACAAAATGACCAAAAAAGGGGCAGAAAACAGTGTTCTGCAATCCAAATTCATGAACTAAATCAGAACACATAGCTGGGAACTGCAGATCTAGAACCAGTGAACTTCCAGCAACTTCAAAGCAGCCCAGGTTTCTCCAAAAGGAATGCCAGCAGAAGAATGACATCTGAGGCTCTCAAGGTTAGACAGAAAACATGAGCACAGTGGAAAAGTTCTTTTACCCAGCAGCTCTCTCCAACTTTCCTTCCAAAGCGTTGTTACAACTTCTGTTCAGCTCCCCCAGCAACCTGAGGCAGGGACATGCTCTCAGCCAGGCATGGAATTCTCTTCAACCCCAGAAGCAACTTCACCCAACTCAACAAGTCAATACCAGTTATTGATGGGTGGACACACAGCTCAGATGCCATTTTCAAGGTGGTGAATTTTCAGTATTTCAGAACAAATTTTAATAAAGGTTATCAGAGTCCTGCTTTGCTACTGGAAAGAGACTACAATTTTTCAAAGGATAAATTAATCTGCTTTATAAATATTCACAGCAACAAAACATAATTAAAAAGTTACTGACAAACTGAATACACCACAGGTATCTTCCAGGCATCATATTCACCACATATATATTTTTAAATGCCATACATGCATAATTATGCTACAAATTATAATGGTACTACACAGACAGGTAGGTACAAATCCCAAATAAAGTCATGATTCAAAACTGCATCAAAACAAGAATTGCTCCAGCAGAGACCGCAGTAACATGTGCAAAAGAAGAACAGGCAGATTAAAATCTGTATATGCATTAAGTCTGTAACATTAGATAAGCATTTATGAGTTTGGATTTGAGCGGGGATTAACAGTAAAGCAAACCCCATGCAACAAAATGTTACAAAAGAAAGCAGTCACTGTAAAATTCACAGTTTTGTCTTTTTGCCAGATGATAAAACTTATTCCCTGCATGGAAATTAGATTCTTCAAAGTTACCATACTGAATCATTTAATTTGTCTGAGTACTTCTAATGCCGCTACACACTACAATAAGAATTTGAATTTTAGATTAAACTAATGAAGGGCAAGGTATTTCTTTACACACACAGTTAGAAAGTCGACTTAATAGCCAGATGCAGCACAGTTTATAAAAACAAACAGAAACCCATGGCAATTTCATGTAGCCAGGAGAAGGATGGGTGCATCTCTTACAAATATTGCCTGTACTTAAATATTTCCATTACATCCATTTTACATGCCCTCTGTGTGTAACAGTGCCTCAAAAGCTAAAAGTCTGTTTAGTTAAATTTGTTTTGTTCATTATGCAGGGTGGGCCTTCCAACTGTAAAGCCTAAAGTTTGAATGCAAAATGTTTATATGGAATTTAAGTGATCTCAAAAGCTCTTAATGGTCTTAATTGATCTTATTATTCTTTAATTATTTATTGCGTATTCACCAACCCTAAGCAGCTCAGGCATGGCTCAAATCATTCTACCTGGACCTTGTGTTCCATTTAAAAAACTACCAATAATAGATGTGCAGAGGAAAGTCTAGGGAAATACTTCTATGTTATATGATAAAGAATTTATTAATAGTTTAGTTCTTGTTACCCTTTGTGACCAACTACTCAAAGTAAAATAGCCCATTAATGATATTAATTATAGATCATGCAAGCCCTCCTCACAAAATACCATAATGCCACCTTCCATATTTCTTCTAATTATGAGTGAATGCAGAGATTAATTTAGTGAGAACTACTCCATCTCATTCTGGAGAAAGATCACCTACTAGATTTAAGTGGTCAGAAATATTTTGTCAGCAAAAGGAAATCTGTTGATGAAAAGGTGGTTATTCAGGGGCTGTGTTGAGTGGAATATACTTAAAACCCACGTGGCATCTTCTTTCCCCTACTGCACCCCCACTATCAATTGCTCTGTTTCACGTGGTTTTAATGTACGTGGGTCATTCATGTTGCCATAAGCGTGATCTTATTAATTTTAAGCAAAGAACTCAGTCCTTGGTTAATTATCCACAGCCTGGCAGGTCTGTAAGCACTTTGTGAGCCTTGCAATGCCATCCCAACCATTAGGGAGAGGGGAGGCCATCAACAGTTTTCCACAGGCATCAGAAGCCTGCATGATGTCACTACAGAAGTTCAACAATTCAGCCCTGCAGAGCAGCCTAGAACTGCTCTAATGCATGCAAAGGACAGAAACCAGCTATACAGATGTTAAACATCTGCACACTACTCAAGTGCATTTTGTCCCAGGTACTGCAACACACCTTGGAAATGACTCAGTAGACAGGCTGGGCCAGCAGTAAATATTCCAGTATTTAATTCCAGTATTAAATATTCCAAACCTTCAGAAGTGTTCTGACTGTCTGAATGACTGTTTCTTGTCCTCCTGCACTATTTAAGAACTGCACTGGGTAAGTTAGCAAGTCACCTGATTTTCCCAGCAACTAAACACAGAACAGTTTACTGGCACTGCCTGGTGGGAAAAGATGCTTAAGGACCTGCAATGAACCTGAAGAGCCCAAATCCTCTAATATAGGGTTTCAAACCTACTACCATTAAGCTTCAGTCAGAGAAAACCAAAGTTATATTTGTTTGCACTATAAAAGAAGTTGTCACTTTGTCAAACAAGTGTTCACTAAAGCTGACTGTAAGCATAAATCATTAACATAATTTATTAGAACAATTAGAATGCATCCTTGTTGTCTTCTAGTTCAGTTATCCTTTGTACAGATAATTACAGAAGACAAGAAAAGAATAATAATTTCAGATCTCTAAAATCATCTGAAGAGTACATGAGAAGAGAATGATCAATAATGCTAATCTACTGGAACCTAAATTCCCAGAAAGAGATATTTTATCATAAGTGATTCTTTCAATCATCAGTGTTGTTTCTCAAAGTCTCTCATTCATAGCTTAAAAAGCACAAACACAAAGAGAATAGACACTGAAATAATCATCAAAAATGATGAATTATAATTGTACTTTGAGAGCTTCTAGCTGAAGAGCACATCATCTTCTCCCACTGACCACAACCCCAAAAGCGAGAGCTGTCATTAGACGATCGTCATACAAAGGGAAGAGAGAACTTGCAGAACCCCCCTCCTCTCCCATACTTCTAACACCAGAGATGCTCCAAAACACCTGATTACTTCTAATATCTAAAAAGCGTTAACAGTGTGTCTTTAAAATTATTTTCTCAGTGGGAATACCATCAACCATAACAGAAAAGTGTCCACCCACAGTATTTTCTTTATTATTGCCTGAACTTTGTTAGCACTTTACATTGATTTTGCCAATCAAACTTACCCTGACCTTTAAGAATCTTTAAGTATTTTACAGCTAAGAAAAATCAGTATGAAAGAAAGCAAAGGAAGATTAAAAAAAAAGGAATGAAACCCAGGAAAAAATCAGAGCAACCATGAGTAAAAGGTCCAACAGGTAAAAGGACGAACAGCAGAGCACAAAAAATACACCAAAATATACCAAAAATATACATATCATGGAGCAAAAACGCAATTTTTATAATATCCCCAGTCCTTTCTCTTTCTACCAACATAAAGCAACTACCCAAATTGTAATGTCAGTGTTGATTGGTTACTTTAAGATTACAAACTGCCAACAGGTTAAGCACATCACTGCTAGGATCGTATTTGCGAAACAGACAACACAAGAAATATTATATCTGCCACATTCCATCCTTCAAGCCATCCTATTCACTCCAAAAGATTCAGGTTAGGGGAATACTCCAAGTCTTTCACAGTTTTCCACTATAAAAATCCTACCTTTGTCTGGAACTCTGTAAAATCCTTGGGAACACTGCTGTTGCTTGCAGACCCACTTTCAGATTTCACCCACTTCACTATTCTCTTTGGATCAGAGGATGGGAAAGGCAAAATGGTTTGGAGCACTTCTACCTCAAAGAAGTCTCTGGACATTACTAAAATCTAGAGCCTTTACAAAGGCATCAGCCCAGTAAATAATATAATAGGGAGAAATTGCTCATGAGAAGAATCTGTTCATTGACGCCTTTTATACCTAGGAATGAAAAATAATGTATGCAAGCAATAAATCATAGAATCATAGAAACATTTAGGTTGGAAAAGACTTTTAGGATCATCAAGTCCAACTGTCAAGTTCACAATGCAGCACAAAACTCTCAAGCTTCCCTTTCTCACAATACAACACCAAATCTGGATAATGGGCCCTCCAGTGGGGGTCATGGTTTAACTGCAGCCAGAACCCAGCCCCACACAGCCACTTGCTCACTCCTTCCCTGGTGGGATGGGGGAGGGAATTAGAAGAGTAAAAATGTGAAAACTCATGTGTTGAGGTAAAGTCAGTTCAACGGATAAAGGTCTTGACTGCACAGCAATAACTAAATCATCCCTGAGTTATGAACAGTGTTTCTAGCACAAACCCAAACTGGCTCCTGAGCAGCTACTGTGAAGAAAATTAACTGTACCCCAGCCCAAAGCAGCACAGTAAGAGCCAGGCCTACATGAGCACACACCCATACAAACATTGCATTCCCCACTGTGGGGTTAACCACAAGATCCACAGAACTTGTATACCAAGAGTTTGAGATGCTCCTTTCCCTGCAGGGCCACAGGGAATACAGGACCTGATTATGAACCATAAAAGTAAAAAGGCAAGATCTAATCTACCTTCAGTCTCAAAAGCTGAAAGTACTATTATTTTTGTGGCAGAGTACGAGGGAAGTCTCAGATCTGAAAGTTGTCTCTAAAACAGGGTGTTACTTTAAAATAATAATTTTGTATTATGAAAAATAAATGCTCTCAGCAGCCTTCATTACAATTTCAGCAAAGACGAGCTGGATACAAATATGCAGTGGTTGTTTTCAGTGCTCAGTCTGGAACAACTGCCACTGTTAAATTCAAGTAGAAAATTCAGGCTTTTAAGGATACCTCAGACAAGCAAAAAACCTGACTTACCTATTGATAGCTCAGCCAGCATCCTTAAATGGACTGCAAATAATTTACTGAAAGCTTCGTAAAACTCTAGATATTTTTCAGTGCACTAAAAAGACAACAATCTTGAATTTCTTTTCCATGAGACGTTTCCACATCAGTGAAACTGTGCAGCAGTAGGCAAATAGGAGATGATACAGTACAGGTGATTGCACAGAACTTCAGAAAAGATACTGAAAATAAGTTTTTCTAAAAGTCATCCCAAAACCCAAGGTCCTTTTACCTTCTTGGGAGTTTGGAGTTTGTTTGGGATGTTTTTATGGTTTTGGTTTTTTTTTTAAGGGCCTAGGGGGCCAGGGCTGGAAGGGAGAGAGGGGAATTATACGCCTTTCATAGTACAACAACAACAATTGCAGCTAACTGCATCCCTTGCATTTAATGGATATGGAATCAAAGATATAAATAAGGCACAAAGGGTTACTTACATTTTAGAAAATAGACCTAAATCTCATGCTCAATAGACTCTTCCCAGCCTACTAGCAGGAAGGTACCCCACACTGATCCAACATGGTTAACTGCTGATGAAGAGTTCAAGTTTTATGAATCCAATAGATTTGTAACTGAAGCAAAAACCATTATTACACCCAAGAATTAGCATCTGAAAAAAAGGATTTCCAATGGTTCAGTCCACTGTAGGAAAGACCTAAGCCTTATACCAGGCAATTTGCTGTAAAAGAACAAACCCACAAAGAACATGAATGAACTGAAGGTGTAGAATTACACAAATAGGTGAGACAACAAAAAAAAACCAAACATATACAAAGAGTGGAAAGAAATTTATTAAGTCAAACAAAAACTAATCCAGTAGCCACATACAAAGACAGCAATGCAGCCAGAGCCAAGTAGCACCATGATTATTTCGAGGTCATATGTTGTTCTTGTCTCCACCATCTTACCAAAAAGTACCAGAATTCCCACTTAAGTAAGTATAAGGTGCAGTAAAATTGAATTCACTTGATAAAGAATTTTTTTTTAAATTACTCAATTAATTTGGAGAGTCTTGCCTCATACCTATTTCCCATTATTTTCATGCAAAGCTTCCCATTGAAAAGTCACTCCTAGAAGTATAGAGGTGTCATTTGGAGACAAAAGCATAAAAGAAATTTGTTGCACATATTGTCATTAAGGACTGACTTTAGGTATTGCAAGTTCAAAAAGTTGGTATATTCCTGTAAGTCTGTTTGCTAATGAAGCAGATATGGATGTGCTTCCATTTGGTTTATTCATACATTATTTATTAACAGCTTCCAAACTCTTACAATAAAAGCCACAACCAATAATCTCAATGAAGCAGCTGTCATCAGCAGACAGCAGGAAGTCTGAGAAAACAGGCAGTAACATCAAATCTTTTAAAACTCTTTTACCACCTTCCACAACTATCTTAAATATAAATGACAGTGTCCCCAGTGACTGCTCTAGAGAAGACTTTATTTTTTCCTTTTTCTTTTTGCCTTTCCTCTTCTTCTAATTTCCTTATTTAATGCAAAAAAAAAAAATATTCAAAGATAGAGTTTTTCCAAAAACAGAGGGAACAAAACCACCAAAAACTTCCTGTTTTTCTTTAATGCATCCCTGGAGAGGTTTGCTTCCTGAACCTCCCCTTATCCCAAAGTAAGTTCATATTAGACTACAGATAACCCTGAGGTTTTAAGTTGTTTAAATTACTTATTAATTGTTAATAAAAAGTAGAACCTTTATTTTGTTTAACTTACACTTCACATACTAATCCTTTCCAAATTTTATTTGGCAAGCAAATTTATGTAATGTAGTCAGCAGATTGAGAGTTGTGATAGCTGAGTTCAGCACTTTGCTCTGTCACAGAACAGTTTTTCACCCATCACTTCAACTTCTGTGGCTTTAATGAGGGCCAATTCATTGATGTCTGTGGAGCATTCAGATGTCAATAAGAGGAATGAAGGAAAAAAGATAAACCCAAGGGTGTCCCCAGTTCACTAAACACCCGTGAACATTTCCAGAGTTTGCAAACTCAGAACATTATTGCAGTCCAAGTCAGCAATGGCTATTTTTCATAAAACATACAAAATACAAACTTGCATTGATATCTGCAAGCACAGAGGTTTTCAGAAATAAGGTTTGAATGCCCACTTGAGAACTTCCAGGGCTTTGCACACGAAAAAGCCTAAAATAACCTCCTCCCTCCACAAATACCAATACAAAAGTAAACCAATTAAGAAGTATGTATCTGTACTATTAATTGTAATATCAAAGTTTAGCAAAAACCCATACATTCAAATCATTTATCAACTGCTGAATTAGCATCAGTTTGATTCCAATTCATCAAAACCTGAATTTTTGTACTTCATTACAATAATCTAAAACAAGTTTCATAGATGAAAAAGAAAGTAATTCCTCAGTTGCATAGATTATCCAAAAAAGATTTGCTGGCATTTGTGCTGTAGGTCATGGATAAAATGGAAACACAAATTTAAACTGAATCCACCTTCTGAGTGCATGTTTCAGATGGTCATTGCTGTGAATCAGTGTTGTATAACTGTAAGCTCCTTGTATTTGTAAAGTACATTAAATGAATGCTCTGAGAGTAGAGACATTATACCATGCACTTTTTCAAAGGGAGTATCCATTGCAAGTACAAGGTGTTAAGGACTCGTTATAACTCATGTTATAATCATTGTAACAATAATAGCTGGAGTTTACAGCCAGCAAAAAGGACCCGTGAGCAAAACACAGCTTTATCACCTACCGAGCAAGACAATATTTGCACACAGAAAAGGCATCCTACATCGTACTCCATCAGCACCACCCACTTGTGTCACTTATTTTGGAAACATTCAGAATTGGCCAGTGGTAAGATACCATCAAATTGGCATTTTGAGCACCCGGAGCAGAACTTAATACCTGGTTATATTTTTGCCATTTGAGAACATGCAGACAAAGAGAAAAGCAGGTCCATTTACTGTGTTGTACAAGATAAGCTTGAGAACCAACTTTCCTCTGAAGAAATACCTCACACAGAGACAAATTTGCCACAACTAATAAAAAATCCCAAACAAAAACCCCAACAACAACAACCATCCAAACAAAAGCACATTAAAGAAGCAGAGATTTTCCAGATCTGTCTTAAGGGTCAAGGCAACAGGTCTGATCTTGACAGTCTTTATAGATATAAATGATGTACGTGGACAGCCACTGAAAACAAGATTTAGCTTTCAGGATCCTTCACAAATATATTTTCCTCCTCAACTCAGAAGTACCATAGTTTCCCACCGGTTATCACATCCATTCTTTTCATAGACCAGAGGTTCCTGGCTGGTTTCTTAACACACAGAAGAGGCTGTAACTCCACACACTTTTCCCTCCACATCAGCTAAAGCCAACGCTCTTCCTCACAACAGGCTGCAGCAGTGGCACGCACCCTTGCAAGCTACCTGTGGGTAACAAGTCAGTATGATCAGGTATTACGCAATTTCAAACTATCTGATGAACCTTTTTACTGATGTTATTTGTAGTTTGAAAAATAATTTACAAAGAAAGAGGTATATGAAAGTATTATGTTAGAGGCAAAACAGAGCTTAAAGCCTGGCAATAACTCGGAACCCCTTGCAGATCCATCATGGATCTGTCATGCCAAAGATGAGTAAATGCCGAGATCATGGGATAAGCAAAGATGAGATGAAAGAAAATGGCCATCCTGAGGGAGAGGAGAAAGGGGAACTGGATTAAACTACTTCATTTTTTTCCTATAAGTTGTTAACAAAGTGCTGCAGGTTAAAGCAAAACCTGCTTCTTAGTAACTGCACTTTACACAAGGCACTGCGCAAACAGTTCAAATTTCCTGATTTTTTTTAATAGAAAAGCTTTACTATTACCATAAATAACTCCAAGATTGCTAAAGTACCACCTTACTCTTACACTAAAGATATTTTGCACGAACATTGAACAAAGGGGTTATGCAGATCCTACAGTTCACATAACCAACCTAATGAACTAAGAAAACATGGAGATGAGAAGTGGTAGCTATTTTATGTCTTTTACCTGACCTAGTTCTTTGAAGCCAAGAGAAGATCAGGAAATGCACTCAGAACCTCTCCTGAAAGAGATCTGAAGGGCCTTCCTTAAGGAAACAAGGTCCAGTCCATTCCAAAACTGACGGAAACTCTCAGAATAGCTAAAGCTCTTCAGACACAAGTGCAGAAGCGGAAAGTCCAAAACTGGAACCTAGTGGATTTGCTGTCTGTAAAAATGACCAAGTAATTTAGGGGTTTTTTACATGTTTATATATTTTTCAACCATTCTCCTTGTTCAACATGCCTACTGTATCTTCTGTGGGAATAGCACAGCAGGTAAAAGTGCTTGTAATACAACCTCAGACACTTTTAATTCTTGCCAGCCTAGTTCTCCATTAAACTTCGTCTAGATCTTATGCATCAGCAACTGCAAACAAACTGAGTTTTCACAGAAATCTGATAATCACTTCTACGAAGAGTTTTCATGTCATGTAAGCTTAAACCAATGTTTAATTGGGTTTTCTGAGAAGAAAAAATCTGAACCTGTGCAAGACTTAGCGTGATGTGATTGGAAAGAAGAACGTAAAGGTCAACAAAATAACTAAGACAAATTCAACAAAGCAATTGCCATTTTGCATCAAGATCTGCAAAAATGAGAATTAGACAGTAAAAAGAACCAATACGCGACATCTTTAGGCAAGATTACTCTTACCTGAATCTTAGAACATTTTGTGCATGAATTCATAGCAAGGACTCTGGAAGCCTGTATGTGCCATTTCTCCCAGATCATTCTGACACCTAGAACATTCTATCCTATACAACATCCCTAACACACAAATGGCTAAGCCAGCTGTCTGAATTTCTGCACTCTAAAGTGCAACATGCTCAAATCACTTAAAAAAAAAGTACAGGCCTGATAATTCTTTAACGTTAACCCATTTGCCATGCACCCCTAAAACAAGCACACAACCTTCAAAACAGGGAAGCCAGCTTTCAAAATTCAAGTTGGTAAGAAGGAAATGTGCTATTATTAAGATGAGACAAAAAGGTCTCCTTTTGGCAGGGAGGTATCTGGTCCCCCAAAGCAATGACAGATGCTCAGTGCAATGTTATGCCATCCCTGCCATGTCCTGCACTCTGATGTCAAGACCCCCAGCCACCCTCATTGCCTCTCCTGGCGGTTCTGCCGCGGCACCGAAATCTCACCTGACCAGCTCATCACACCACCTTGTTCTGCAGTGTGGCCAGGTACTGCAAGGACAACACTGCTGCCTTCATCTTCTGTTTCCCTGCTTGTATTAGCATCTCTCTCAGCCCAAATGTTTAAAAGATAATTATTACACCATGCTTTTCAAGAGGATATTTAAGCACCTACACAAACAGGATTTGCACAAATGATTTTACAGGGTATGGCTGGGATGCTCCAACCACCCCAACAGTCACAGCTGAGGCATCCTTGGAGATTAAAGTAGTTGCTCTCCCTTTTCCTTGGAACATAACGGCAAAGGGCTTTAGTAATCCTCCAGCTCTTGAAGATTCTGTCAAAGACAAGATCTTGAACCACAGAAATTTGAAGCAAATGCAAAATTATCCAAAGATATTTTCATAACTTCCCATAAATTCCATTACCTTTTCACATAACCCACAACCTACATTAGGCATCTGTGTATTAGTACAGGAATAAAACATACAGGTTTGGCACAGCCAAGCTGAGTAAGAATGAAATATCAGGTATTTCACACTAGTGAGAATCATTTCAAAGATCTTTCAAAAAATCTTTTTCCACCTTTTCAGAAAACACTGTGAGAAAGCTTTTACATATCTTCTCGAAATTAACCAAATTAGACCAATGTTGAATATTTCTAATATTTATTAACCTTTATGTCCAAAGTCTTTTCTCTCAGCTACCCTCTTTTATCTTAAATGTTTTTCTTGAGTTGATAAAGCTGTTATACTTTCTAAGCATTACTAGGCTTAGAAGTCTAGCTTAAAAAAGAACACAGATAATTGATGTGTAAAAGCTTGGTTTTGACCAGAATTCAAAATCATATAGTCTGTACATACATAAGATAAGGTCTGCACTGGCCCAGCTTCATCAGTCATGAGAAATACGGGGCAATCGCTGATCAAACTTCTGAGCAGAGACAATTTTTATGAGGAAATTTCTCAAGAACAACACATTCTACATGTGATGGATAAACTGTAGCAGCAACAATACAGTCCTTGGTTGCATTTATCCTAAGGATGATGCTACAGCAAACTTTCCTTTACCCAGACCCACCGACTGAACAATTTCAGAGTTTTCTAAGCTGAAATACCTTAACTGGTGCTGTATTATTCACTTGATCCCATCAATAGGAGCCACAGAACAGATACATTTTACTGATATAAATCAGTGTTACAGGATAGTAATTCCTAAGGAAGAATAATTACACCAACGTGAGAACTTTCAGTGGTGCACCTGCATTCAGAAGAATCAAAGAAAGCTTTTTCCTAATATAAATATGCTGTCATAAGAAAAGCAGAAGTAGTAAAAATGTACATTTCAATGCAGCGGAAGTAATGTCTCCATTTAACAAGATGCTTCAAGTTTCTCAAGGGAGTTGTTTATTTGTAACACAAAGCACTACACTTCGTGTTTCTATTATGCCATGTGTCATTTGTCTCTCTCTAAGAAATCTGTGTTGTCAATATCTATTTTATTGTTCAGTAAATTTTCATTACACGTGCCATGTCTACATTCTGTTATCTCCCTGGTATACTTGCCACTTTTCATATTTTTCTAACAGTGATAGGCATTCANAAAAAAAAAAAAAAATCTTGTAAGTGGTCACTGTGCCTAATTTGCACCTCAAATTAGCATTTCTCTTATTCAAGGATAAATAAATTATTTGCAAAACAAATTATATCTAAATCAGACCTACCATTTAGTTTCTTTGGGAAAGGACTCACAGGTTTGTTTGTTTTATTTTAAAGGATGATACAAGTTCTTAGCCCAGGGCCTGGCAATGGAAATCAGCCAAAACTCTTAACTTGGAATCACTTACAGACCTTCACCCAAAGCACTGAAATCGATTTACCATATAGGATTTTAACCTATCAGCAGCCATAGGCAGAGCCGAGAAGTTATTCCCATCCATTATAAAACATCAAACCTCCAAGCCAGCAATCTTATGTGGTACATAAAACCACTGCATCAAAATTCAAAGATGCATTTCTCTTAGGCCTTTAGAATCACTGAGCTCTGAGGTTTGGAGAGCTGCTCCTGCACACATCTCACATTGTTTCAGATGGCAGAAAGAGTTTGAATTTCTTCAAACACTGGTCTGCTTTTCAAATCCCTATGGTGACCTTGCTCAAGATGATGCTGGAAAGTTAGAATTGAAAACCAGCTCTGAAACCACCACATCAGCACCTCACATCTCCTCTTCGGTCCAGGGAAATCTGGCTTTGAGAGGAAGAGCAGCAGTGGTCTAGATCCATCTCTCATACATGGGAATGACATCTTTACCATCTGAAATACCATAAATGAGTGCTTCACAGAAACATTAGCCTAAAAAGCATTCTCCATGTTCCTTTGGGATGAAAAAGAGAACCATCTAAAGAAAAAAAAAAAAAGGCAAGCTTCTAATTCTGCTCATTCTACTGCTCTCTATATGATAGAGCAATATAGGACATCTGACACTGCTCTACCTAAAATGAAACAGCATAAAAATCATCTTTAGACTAACATATTTTTCAGTACTATTCAAAAAGTACCTGTCTCACAAAAGCTGAAGAGAACAATGCTAAAATGGTTTGTTAGCATAAAATTCTAAGCTAATTACTACTATTTTAATGTCTTTTGAAGGACCCCTTCACCATTCTTTTTTCAAACACCACCACCCCCAAATGATAAAATTCATCAAATCCTTACTTATAGTCCCTTGAGGGGAGCCTGTTTTTAAAATAAATATATATGGACTATATATATATATATATATGTATCTCCATCTTTAAAACACTGTAGGTCCATCACTTCTGCCAGTGACATTACTGACTTCCACGTTACTATTATGTCAAAGTGAAGAGAATTTCCTTCAGAGATATTCTGATGAAGACATAGGCATTACAAAAGTCAAGAATAATTAATCTCTACTGTTTTGAAGAATGTTTCAGATCAGTACACATTTACAAGTGATCAGATTTCAGGATATTATTTATAGTCATATAAATATGGCTCTTGTCTTGCTTGATAAATACTTACTGTCTATAAACCAGATACCTGTAAGAGCTGTATTTACTTACATTCTCTCATCATGCTTGCATAAGCCTGCTTAAGTACAGTACTTCAAAAAACACATATTTTGCTCCTGTTGAAAAAAGTAGTAGCATTAACCTCCCCCCATCTTTGTAATTCTGTACAAAACAAGCCATGCAGAGCCATAGAGAGGAAAGGAACTGTTCCTCCAGGAAGTGCTTTAATGAAGTAGAAAAAGGCATAAACATCTCTGTATGCCTTGTGTGGAACATGGAAAGGCACACAAGGAAAAAATACAAGGAACTTGTTATGTGTCCTGTCAGAAAATGGCTGCTACATAAAAGCAAAACTTACTGCCCTAAGGGAATCCTACATTTTCCTTGCTGTTTTTTGTTTTCCATCTTGCTTTCCTGCTAGAGTTACACCTCCCAGCAAGGCAGAGTGTCAAGAAGCTTCAGTGTACAGAGGAAGATCATCTGACAACAAAAAATGTATCCAGAGTGTCAGATGGAGCACGTACAGTGGAGAGAATTAACTGGGAGAACATATCTGTCCACATATTGTAAAATTCTACTTAGAGGCAAATACATCCTTCTCTCCAACTTAAAACATCTATTCCATTTTAACTACTCCTTGCTCTTCAGGTGCCTCCTTCCAATGAAGACAGACACTAAGAATCTCAGAAACACACTCTCACTTAAATAGAAGATGCATGTTTGTTTTAAATTATTCACAAGCACTTGCTGTGCAACAGTGCTGCCTCTCCTGCCAGTTATCACTGGAAATTTATTTTAGCAGATTTTTCAAGTTAGCCAATATAGGTAATGTAATGTTAGTAACGAGATAACAAGAACCATGGGTGAGGCAGCTGCACTGGTATCAGGGCAACAGCAAAGGACGTTAAAGCTTTCATCACAGTGCAAGATTAGGAAGGTCTAGAGTACTTTGGTGTGGTCACAAGAGGGACACAGCAGAGTTACTATCAGTTCATCTTTTCCTGAATAGCACTGGTGCAACAGGACTAACTCTAGCTGGAAGAAAAAGAAGTCAGCGAAAGGAATATGCTTGAAACTATTTGACTATAACAATCAAAGTATGATAGAAACAAGAGAATGGCAGTTTTGTATAGGAAAAAAGAATCTGTATTTGGTATAGTTCAGCCTCCCTTTGTGTCAGCACTTTCAACAACACAGCAAAGGTTGAGACAATTCTGTTAACATTACTGGGAAAGCTACTAAATCTATATGAGGTTTTAAATATAGCTTATATTTAACTAATAGCCTGAACTGCAAACATACAACTGAGATGCTTTGCACCATATCCCAATTTTCAGTGTATTTGGCCAAGGTAGAAATGAAGCCAACTAATGGAAAAGTCATTCTTCATGTGAGAGAAGAAAAAACACACCAGCAATTCCCAATCTTGCCAAGTTTCTAACTCCAAATTCAGAATATTCCTCATTTACTATCAATGCAATTAAAGTGCAGCCATTAAGACCTCATGAACTTTATTCTTTTCATAAATACTAAAGTGTTTTGATATGTTATAGGGTAATCTATATTACCACAATTGTTATAACTGAAGGTAGCTGCTGAAAATATTCTTCAAGACAAAATTATCGTTCAAGTGTTCACAGAACAGTCATCAAAACAATTATTTATTTTCATAATCAGAGAGAAAATAGTAAAAGCAAATAGAGTACCCAGCAGACCAAAATTACTGAATTGTGTTATAAGATATGTGCAATTAACCCTTGCAGCCTTCTGGACAGACCATCTTTTCTACTTAACTTTACTTGTACTCACTGTAGTGGAAATCATGGCTCCTGCTGAATTTTGGAAGGGGTCCAGATAGCCTGAGAACAGTTTCATGAGGCTGGATCCCAGCTCAAAGCAAGAGAAACAGCTGGCACAAGCCGTGAACATACAGCGTGCTCAGTACAACATTTCTGTACGTACTAACAGAGCTCCTGTCCCTGGGAAGAAGCCCCAGCAATGCCAGCCTTTTCCTGGGGATCTCCCAGGACTCTCCCCACACATTGCATTCATTGGATGTTTTCTCCAGCACAGTGAGCAGTGTCAGACTTCAGCCTGTTCTTCTTTCTTCTGAACATCTAATCTGACATTCTAAGCTTTCTGTTGACATAATAGAGAGCCTAAGTACAAGAAACACTTGTATTTCCATCCAGTATAATTAATCAAAATTTAGAGGGAGTATATAAAAACTAAATAGAAAAGCAATGTTAGAAAATACAGTAAAGATACTACACCTAAAACCCCTGACTAATAATTGGGTAAAACTGACACAACAATCAAACGGAGATATTTTCCACAAACCAAAAGACAGATACGTTAAATTTCAAAATGCTAAGATATCATAGTATCTCAATAAAATGCAGGCAGCTAAAACATCATAAAATAAACTCCCACTGTCTTTCAGTACTAAAAAAAGGAAGTCAGAGTAACAGTCAAACCCCAGTGACAGATTAACCTTTAATCAAGAAATAAAGCACATTTTAGTGGCTTTTCCTCTTTGAGGAAATTCCTGAGCAATACCTGCTTACTAGCTCAAAGTAAAATCTGTAAGGTAAGAAAATCTCCCTCTAGTAGCCACAGGAATGGGACACTGCAGCCACCAAAACATTTTCTCTTAACCACCACAAACAGATTATAATTTCTGGTGTAAGAGATTAAAGATCATTTTATTAGTTCTCAGTGCTATTCTGCCCTTACAGTGCTGTAATTATGACTGGTCAAGTAGATCTTTAATTTGCACACTTCAAATACTGATTATCTGTATTCTGCACACATCTACAAATACATACATCAAAGCTGCTGGCTTCCACAGAATGTTAACCAGGGCCTATTGTTCTTACATTCTTTTAAGAGTTGAATCCCAGTGTATTAGGTCTATAAACAGGTCCACTTATTCATTTTCTTACAAGCTATTCATGTAGAAACTATAATGTTCTGTTCTCCCCAGCAGCTTATAATACATCACATGGATAATTGCATTTGAAAAGACTAAGCATGAAACACAAGAAACACCAATAAAATTCAAAGTACACCTGAGTCATCACAGGAGAAATACCATTATTTCTTAAAGAGCAGGTAGCATGGGGGGATGGGGGGAATCAGAAAAAAAAACCCAAAACAATACAAAAAACAATTCAAGTTTCAAAGAGCAGATTCCTGTAAGCACTGAGCAAGCATATTAGGCTTTGAATTATACACACTGACCTGAGACACAAAGAGCAGGCCATGAAGTATTAAACACAAACTACAGCAGAATTAGCCTCATATGCACCCAGCAAGGCATAAATCTTCACTAAAGTCTCCTAGAACATGCAAAACACTCACACAAAGAATGAATTGAGAGAAGACTTTCTCCAGCTGCTGCTCTCCTGAAGCTAGAAAGTCTTTCCTAAAAATTAAAGTTCAAGTCTGTATCTCTAAATAGTGACAAACACTAAATCTATTCAATCAAATGCAGCGTAACAGGAGACAGTTTTCCAAAATTGTTACTGACTTTTGTACATGCAATTGTTTCATATGAGGCACTGTATTTTCAAGAAGTTACCTCTTTTCCAATCATGTTAACCATTATCTGTGACAAAACACAATGCCACTTTTGAAACTAATAACAAAGTGTCATTTGAAATGGTTTATTAAACTTGCAAAACATGCACTGCATCCTCCCTATTGAGCTAGTATCTATATTAAAGGCAGGAAATCCAATTTAAAACAACTTTTAATCAAACTCAAGTGTTGAAGTTCTTAATATGGCAACTGACAATATTCACAAAATAGAGAGCAAGGTGTACATTTGACTGTCAGACTAGTTCAAATAATTAATGAGACTTAAAATTAATTTTGGTATAGCAACATGCAATTTTTCCAACTGTTACACTGACTCATTTAGCAGAAAATATTGCAGGCAAACATTTCCCAAGTCCAGTTCAGTAGACATTGTTATCAGCAGAGGCACTCAGACTCAATCTTGGCTTCTTTGGAAGGATCCAGAAATCCAATTTGTCTGTGTTATTAACAACCAGTAGGTGCCAGCCCCTACAGAAGGCAGAAACAACCTGACTGATATCTGAGAGACCAGGGTTCCACCTGTTTGGAAGGACACAAGAAGCCATTTGTTTCACGTATCCTCAACTTGCCAAAACCAGAGGGGTTTGCATCCTGTCTGACCTGTGCTTGGTGATTTCCCCAAGCCCCTGGGCAGGCACAGCTCTGTCTTGACCGCCTGTGTTCTACCAGTACCGAGTTACAAACACCTCCTTCAGAACACAGGTACTGCTAAATGTGACTGCGGTAACTGGCTGTACCCCAGCACTCCCCTCTGCCTTTTTCAGTGTCACACACTGCAACGAGCTCCAGCTTCTCACTTTTGGCAAAGCTGAGGGCCGGGACTTGAGGATGAGGAGAAGACATTGCCAACTCAGGTCACAGTGCTTTTCAAGGGTCACTGCTCTGCTGCCTATTTAAGCCTTCCTTGTAAGGCTTATCTCCCAGGAAACCCAAACCCGTAAGCATTCTACACTGAAACGGTAAAAGTGCAACAATCCTCCGTTTATTGCATTCGTTTCCCTGTTATTCACCACGTAAAGACATTGTTCAGTAAGAACGCACAGACTAAACTAAGCAGTGAGATACTGTTAAGGACTTCAGACTCTCAAAATCTCAAAAAATTTATGTTTATTTTTGAGATACCTTAANAAAAAGCCCATTCCTCAGCACACATCACAGTTCAATTGTTTTCAGCTCTGTCAGAGTTATTCTTGTCTGCTTTTGTTATTCTCCAAATTATTACAAAAACATCATTTCAGGATCTAGCAATGGGCACTTCAGTATTTCAGCTTCCACTCTTGCTTTGTAGCTGAGCATGTTCCATAGTTAATTCAACAGTAGTAGTCAAGCAACTAATGCAAAAATGCAACTTCTGTTTTTAGTGTTAAAGACATGAATCCCTATGTCTGCAACATTTACAGAATCTGCACCAGTCATTCTTATCCCTTTTACGGAGCTTTTAAACATTGACTGCGTTAACTAATTAATTTGCCATTAACTAATTTATCTACTGACCAAAGAGAGAGAAACTGACACTGGGAAATGATTCGTTTGGAGGCTAAATTAATTAAAAACAGTACAGTAGTGACAGAGTTTAATCTCATACTTCTCATAAGAGCATGGAATCACACACAGCTGCAGCAATTTGTGATAAATCCATGGAGAGATTCTGTGATGGGAGTGGAATTAATTTGTGTCACCCCTAAGAGTATATGTGCTCACTCAACAGTACCTGTATTAAACAATACTAAAGACACACAAATTGAGCAAACCAAATGAACCTGTTGTTTGAGCTAGCATATGATACATGCCCTTCAATATCAAGATACAATAATTTGCATCAATAAAATTCAGGGGATCACAAGAGTGGTCAGAATGACCAGAATATCCTTTGCAGTCTGTCTTAATCTGTGTGAATGCACTTGAGTAAAGAACCCAGCAAGGCCCAAGGGCAGTGAAGAGCCACTGAAAATACACCACCAAGTTCAACCCCCCCACCCAAATCCAACCACTACATCGCTCTGGAAATGACCACCAACTCACAAGTGCAGCAGAAGAGGGACCTCTGGGCCTGAACGAAGAGAGCAGCTATGAGATTCCCAAATCCTGTGGCAAAGAAACAACAGAGAGAAGTATGAGAAGATGGAGGCATGAGCTACTCCAACCGCAGGGACTCAGGCTTCTGCAGCAACTTGATCTCTCCACTCAGCTCTTTTCTGGACCTTAATACAAGACACGCTGAATACATGAGCCTCCCACCAAAGCAAAGCTCTAACTATCCAAGAAACTGGGCTGTTTTGAATGGAGGATAAAATAAACACAGCTTGGAAGGCTCTTTTGTTACTAGCTCCTAATAACAGAGTACTGATGACAGAACCTGTCACCCCGTTGAGGTGCCCAGTACACAACGCCTACAGCTCACAGCAAGAGCTGTTTTTGCAGCTTATACACAGAGAATCCAAATGGCTTCAATTTTACTCCTGAAAGAACCAGCGACAATGTGGTTGTTGCAGCAAAGTTTCCAGCATGCATTGTACAATTCTGCCCAGAAGCAAAGGTAAGTACTCACGTTAAGCACACCATCTGTAAAAGGGAGATAATATTTTTTCCTGCTTTTGGTATTATTGGCAAGGTATCTTCTATGTTTGAGCCGGAAGTTGCATGGCAGCTTATGACAAGAGCCACGTTCGCTAGGTGGTAGTGTCAAACAAGTAACAGTCATGCTAATAACCAGAAGGAACTTTCAAGATGAATCAACATAAAAAGAAATCACAGTGCTTATGTAAAACATTATTGTCTATTCATTGAAAAGTTACAAACCACAGAATACAACTGATCTGGCAGCACGGCCAAATTGTTATTGATTTGCATTAAGAATTTTTCCCTACTTGACATTTCTAGAATTTTTATATAATTGTGTATTAAGCTTCAAGATCTATTATAAATTCCACACATCTGCTGAGATATGCCATTCTGAAATTAACCATCTTGAAACTTACATTTAGAGCACATGAACGTAATTCAATTTCCCAATATTAACTCTTCTTACATCAATACCTGAATTTAAGATAGGTTACATTCTTGTTCATGTTGTAGAACAAAACCAAGAATCTGTTTTCTGTGGGGCCACAAGAAACAAGTATTTTTTAAAAGTTTTTCAGAGGAACAGATTCAGCTGAGAAGGCTAACATTTAAGTGACTGAACAACTGTGACTTACTTTCTAAATAAAGGTAGGATGTCATCAAAACTTTTGAAGTTCAGGTAATTAAAATGTGATTATTAAATCTAAGTTTCTATAGCAATTAATGTCATTCTCTTTTGTTTTATATAAGCAATTTAAGGCTGCTTTAATAAGGATTTTGGCATACAATGCAGACTTCTAACATTCAAAATAGACTATTGACCTCAGGGATAGCTACTCAGCCCCACAGGTACAGCAATGACCAATTCAAGATGCAGGCCGGCATCTCTGAAAAATATACTTCTTTGTACAGACTCTGCATATGCAAACATGTAAATTAGACTGGAGAGAAAGTTACAGTAACGGGGGGATTCTGGAGAGTTTTACACTCCATTATGATGGAGCTATCAAATACTAAGAAAGTTTGTTTCAAACAAAATTCATTACCATTATAAAAAAAAAATTACAGTTATTTTCTCCCATGCTGCTATAATTTCCTTTTGAAATTAAAATTACCAAATGATATCTGACTATTTGAGAGAATTTGAGAGATACATTACACATGCTATGTGCCTCACTGAGCTTCACATGAGCCATCCTCAAAACTCAACAGTGATCTAGCGATACTGAAATGAACACCACAACTATTATTTTTTTGTGAGGCCATTTAACATTTAGGCTTCACAAACCAGCAAGCTACTTCCTGATTACTCTAAGTCCTTATCACTAAACGAATTTATCATGTCCTTTGTCCTCCATTGTTAATCTCATACTTCCACACAAGGAATTAATCAGAGAGCAACAAGCCAGTACCTCTGATATCTGATATCATTAATGACATTTCTTTATTAACAAGAAAAGAGACTATTTATCAAAGCTCCAGCTTCAGGTTTTACAAGCAGCTGACAGAACAACTGTGGGTCCAGCTTCAGAAACAGAACCACACTGAAAGGGCTCAGAAAAACATTTCTTTTGATCATTACCTGATAATCTTCATGCTCACCTGGACAATTTTAGACTCGCACTACCATCTAGCTTTGCCATCTATTTGCCCTGTAATACTCTACCTGCTGTAGAACATCCAGGTCGTTGAAGCTGCAGCCCCCTGACGAGGAAAACACTCACTGCAGTGAGAAGGGGACCCAACACACCCCAACCAGCAGAGAGGCCAAGGCCTGGTACAGACAGGCCACAGCTTGGCAAGGGAGAAAAATTAAATTATCATCACAGAACAGAACAGAGAACAAACTGGGTCAAAGCAAACAACGAGGCATTCAGGGGATGGCAAAGCACAGAATTTTCTGAAGAAAAAGCTGCAGTGGGCTTTGCTAAAAATGTTGGGGCTTGTTTTTTTTAAAAGCATCAATATCTTTGGTTAAAGTTAGACAGGCCTTTTCTCCAAACTGCTTTTAACATAAAAAGTAAATAATAAAAGACCACAAAATTATTATTTCTTATAGCCCCCTCTGCAAACTACCTGAAGTTAAAACACAAAGAATTATCATATGCTGTAAAGTTCTTTTTATTTTTATCTGATACTTCACTTAATACTCAAGGAGAAAATAGTGTGCTACTTTGAAGATGCTCCTAAATTAATTTTCCTTGTTCAAATTAGAAACTTTGACATTTAAAATGAATTTTAATAGGGTAATAAACTCAGGATATTTCATAACTCCATCCAAGATATGAGGCATCTCTGACCTACTGACAGCTTAGACTGAATGAAAGTCATCATTAAACACTCATGAGGCAGCACACCAACAGACACTTTGGAGTGAGTTATTTGAGTGGTAATGACAAATATGGAAAAAAAAAAAAGAGCAGTTCAGCCTCTTATTAGAACTATATTGTGATACTGTAATTCCTAAACTCAGTACCGCTATATGAGACATGTTATAAATTGGCCCAAAGCAATCAGTAATTCTGATTTCTGTGTGTAAATCGGTGATTAGGAACATTTACAAAATCTTCCTAGGAATCAGGCCAACGTATAAAAGAAAAACAGACCTTTTATAAATGGTACAGAAAAAGGAAAGAGAAACTACTAAAAGTTCTTATTACAACAAATTAAGAAGCTCCTTTTCTAAAAATTATGGAACGGCTATAAGTCAAGTACAAGGGAGGTGTCCATGGACACTATACACCTGCGCAGCCTGGTTTTATTAGCACTGCAATAAAAAAATGTCTTATAATCAATTGTTCCACAGGCAGCCGCCAGCCCTGTTGCTTAGCATAAGAAAGTCTATCCCTTCATCCCCATTCCAACAGAAATATTACATTGCTTCAGCTCCACTGATCTGTACCAGTAATGGAGGAAGATTCCTGAAACTACTAAATCTCACAAGTTCTCACTGATAAAATGAGACAGGTTGGTAGAGATTTACTTGGTTTAGAAACTGAAGTAATTTTCTGCTTTATCAAAACTGGATTTAAGCAAACAGTCACAATAGTTTTAATGCAACACTATAGCTTTGTAACAAATTCAGAGTTTATTGTGCAGTAAGATAGTGCAACAGTACCATCCAAAAAAACAAACAAACAAAAACCAAAACAACAAAAAAAAAAGGGGAAAAAAGGAAAAAAAAATAAAAGAAAGGAGGAAAAATATGTGAAGATTAAGGGAGCGAAAATGTTCCAAGAGAAAAGACCTTCATTAGTACCACAAGCCTCCTTTGCAAAAATGCTCAAAGCAACTGTACACCAAGTAAATCAATCTAATCTGTACCTTGTCCAGAATATCTATCAGTCTGCCATTCCTATTGCCATACTTGAAGGGGAGACATGCACTCAGTGCACAAAACACATCACATTTGATGAGACCTTTTAAAGGTCAGGATTTTATTTAAGAAAGTGATTCAGTGCTGGTTACTGAGTTACTGGTCAAATGTAGAACTGATTCACTCCTGTATGCCATAATCCCTACGATGAAAGCAAATATGGGAACTACTCACACTGACGTTCTGTGGAAGGGATATAACATACAGTGAATTAACTACAGCCAGAAAAAGCTTGGGATAACACAAGAAATAGAATACGTATTTCTGCAGGTATCAATAACGCACTTATCACAAAAATTGCGTTACAAAATTAGTTCTTAAAAACTGAGATCCAAAACGTACCTTGAAAAAGGATTAAGCAAATCAGTTGTCTGCAAAGCATTTCTAGATGTTGGCTCTGTGGGTGACCATGAAAGGGAATGTGTTCCCTAAATGCAAGCTTTTGACTGAAGTTCAAGCTGTGCATGTTTTCCAACAAATACCATTTCATAGAGGTTTAAGATAAAAGTCAGACTCTTACATAACTAAATTCCAGACTAAGTACCAAGACTGTATCAAGAGAGGAACTTAAAGCCCTTACTAAGGCTTGAGAACCAGGTAACCTCAGAGGGTCATGATATGAGTTATGCTTTGACTGCCTGTTAGCAGGAACTTTCCTCACTTCCACCTCAAACAGAGGATGGGACAAGATTGGAACAGTGAAACTTACAAATCACCAGATAATAAAACCACCATTAGGAAATGAATGTCTGCAATGCCCTGGCCAGCTGCAGATAAACAATGGCCCTACAGTTCTTCCCCTCAACACACAAACAACAATGCATCCTCCAGGTGTCAAGGCAGGAATCTTTTGGTCGAAAGTTGTACATAAAATACCTGCATTAGCGTCAATCATGCACCAGAATGCTTCTTTCTCTCCAGTAATACTCCTTCCAACTCCCCTAATTAAATCTGCTTATTCATTTCACAACAGATCAACAGATTCTGACAAAGTAGCAGCAGTCAGGACTCCTGAATTAATAAAAAAAATTTTGTGCATATTGATAACTGCATGTTCCCAAATTACCTTCCAAGACAGATATGAGAGAGTCAGGTACATGGGGAAATAAATACTCACAAGTGTAAAAATACAAACATGCACACGACACATGTGAGAGCAAGAGAGAAGCCACACCAGTAACAGTGAGGAATTCAGACTGCATTACACAAAAAATTTAACAGACAATCCTGAAAGACAAATGTAAAGTATCTAAACATTTTTAAATTACTAAAATAGGCATATTACAATCTAGATAAGTAAAAACATCACAAAGGATTAGATCCAAAAATCAGAATAACATTTGTCAGTTTGAATCGAATACTTCCATAATCTTAGTTTGTAATTAAACACCTTCTGGCAAACCAGAAAATATCCAGCAGAGAAATACAAGGAGACATGATACTCATTTTGAAGGCAACATCAGAAAGAAATCTGGAACACAGCATAGATGCTGGTGCATTAATATGAATGTTAGTTTAGAGATTCAAAACCTTTATCAAACTTCACATCAGCTAAATAAAATGAGTTTTTAATGGAAAGTTATTTCTCAATTTTGCATATTTTAATTGAGTATAAACACTCCTAAGGTACTGATAGTGATAACACTGCACTGTAGCTGTTTCCTCATCATTTGACCAAAAAGCAGAATATTAAAAGCAACACATATTGAAATGAAGAATATCTAAAAAAAAAAATTAAGAAGTTTTTCAACAGATGCCCTCATTGCTTGTGCACCATGAAAGTTGATTTTTAAGCAAATGCCACGAATTTGAAGAGCCAAGGAGCAGCAGCAATGCTGCCCCATTCCCATTGCCCTGAACATCAATAATGACACAAGGGCCAGAACATCGGAACTACACTTGGGGAAGGTGTTTCAAAATAAACAGGATGATTTGATTTATTAATTAGGACTATCATATGCTTAGAAAAACAAATGGGAATGTATTCTTGAAATGAAAAAAGTTGGAAAGTTTTAAAATAAAAAATCTGTATATTTTGCTAAGAAAACAAAACTTGTATTCATAGATTGTAAAGTGGGAAAACAACCATTAAAGACATGACCCCTGATACTTCTTTCTTCCCAGTTTAACTATCTTTTTTAGTAGATATTTAACGGAAAACTGAACCATGAACAAGACAAAAAATAGCATTACATGTACATGCAGCATAATTCTACACTATCTGTCTCTTGTTTTGACTTATCTAACCAGATCAGTGATTTCAAGCTTAGTATTCCAATTTGTTATTGTCAAAAAATATCTGAATTTGAAGAACTGAGAAATAAGCTAAACTAAATGCTTTATAAACCATGCCTACAGATAAAATAGAATTTCCAGATTTTCATAATTCACAGCTGCTTTTTTTCTATCACTTCATTTTCTGTTTCTTGAGAAGACTCTATTAAAAGTTCTGCCAATTTAGAAAATTCTCATTTTGGCTAAAACTTGCCTTTATGGTGCCATATTATTATTATTTATTAGGAGTAGCAGCCTGATCAGGTTGGGGATTCTAAAGCTTTCATAAAGGCTACAATTATTTGATTTTTTTTTCAGTAAGCACTAAATATCAAAAATCGCACCTTTACCCAGCTAAGCTGAATTACCTGTTTACCACTCATGAGGACAAAGTCATTTCATAAAGCATTAGGCAAACTCCAATGAAAAAGCCAACACAAAAGAAAAAAGATCTAGAGACCTTTTATAGTCTCAAAGCATTAACTTGACATGCACAAGGTTGAGACAATAGGTTAGAAAAAGACCCAGGTAGTTTTATAAATTAGGAAAGGAAGTTTGCGTTAAATTTTTATTGAAGGAATTACACTTTAATGGCCAACCTATGCAATATTCTGTAAATCAGCAGCAGACCCTGGCAACAAGAACATAATAGCAGGGGATTTCACATCCTCATCCTGCTAATTGAAGGGACCCGACCTCACCAGGGTCATGCACTGCAAGGCGGAACAGCCACACTGCAAATTATCACTGCTTTGCAGCTGCCCGTGTCTGCTACCTGTAAAGGGAATGTAACTTGCATGCTACACTCTGGTGATTAAAAATTAACTTCTTCCCAGTCTACATGGGTTTTAGAAGCTTTAGAAACAGAAAAACTTAAGGTAAGTGGTTTTTTGCCTACAATTCAAAGTTATTTAGAAAATTAATACACTGTTCCACGTATCATGTATATTGATATTCAGGTTAGACCTGGAGCTTTCTGGAAGGTGACAAATGAGAAGTTTGTGAGCCAGGATGTATTTACATAACATCGACCGAATGTTCCAAACTTTCTTGTGCAATTTGCCTTTACTTATAGAAACAGTAACATTGCAGTCAATAATACAACTTCAGCTAAACACCTGACCCGTACAACAAGGTGTAAAAAAAGAATCCTATTATATATGTATTTCAACGTGCAATTTTAGGACACTCAACCCCCAAGATTTCTTCCCCATTTTTGAAAAAAACAGCATTCCAAATATATAAGCAATACATGTGACTGCTGGGAGTAAACTCTCAGTTCCCTGTAGGTACTTTTCCTCTGATAAAGATACATTCAGCATATGTATATACCGAAAATTCCACATTGCTGTTCTTGGCATGTAATTAGGGGCAAAGGAAAATGTGCAGGACTAGAATCTTAAGTGTTGGTTTAATAACCTTTATACAGCTCATTTCTGAAAGATTTTCTTCCTCTCTGGAGAGGTTTCTAATGTCAAACATTGGTATTAAGGTGAGTCATGGTTACTGAAGAGGCACAGGAAAGGCACATGACAAAATTATTAATTATGGGGAGGGAAGGAAGCAAAGTATTCTTTTTACTCCATAAATGTCCTTCTAAAACAGAACATTTAATACAGTTAAGTCAAATACAGTTTCAAATAAGTCAAATACAGTTTCAGTATCAATAGCCACCAAAGTATTACTGCTGTCAATAACAGCTGGGGATTTAAGAATGCCATTTAAAAACTGTTGCAAATGTGATTTTTAGAAGGCATTGGAGATTTTTGAGAAGGCAAAAAGATTTACATTTTTTCAATTACGGTAACAGAAATTGGGCAATTATCTGATATCTAAAATATCTAAGTTATCTATCTCTATATCTAAGATAAGTGAGCTAAACAGCTTTAATACAGTAATTTAAAATATACTCTTTCATACTGCTGGCAGTTATTGTTCATTTTTCAGATTCCTTCCTTTCACATGAAATGGTAAAAATTGTACCAAGGCCAACAGGAGAGGTGGTCAGCACTATTTTCTGCTAAACTGAAATCTAACACTTCATATTCTATCAAAAGGTTTATCTATAAATAATACCTTAAAGCAACAGGACAGGTGAAGTTTGGGGTTGGTTGTTTGGGTTTGGGGGTTTTTTTGAGGGAAAGAGAAAAAGAAAAAGAAAGAGAACTGTGGTGTTACTCTAATTCATTTTATCTTTAGTAAATTACCAGAGTTATGGAAACTTAAGACTATTTGTTTATGCTTTCTTATTTTGTATTTGACTTGCAACCAACTTCCTACATTACAAAATAAGCCTAAAACGGCTCCTCTATGAATGTACTCTTGCAGGTGATGTTCAATTATTATGCAATACCTTGTAGTAATGACACTATGCAAAGTAATCAAAAGCTAAAATGAATAGTGACAGCTAAAGAACATTAAGTTCACAAGCACCATCCAGGCTAAAGCCATTGAAACCATCTTCTTCCTCTGAAAACTCTTAAACACTGAGCAGTCTGTGTTTATAATCCCAATGGAACCTTAGTACAAAAAAAAAGAGTATTTAAAATAAAGACCACTGCAAAAATTCTAATACTTCTTTCATTCCGGAACACCTCCTACAAGCATGCTCACCTGCTTTAAGCCAATTGAAACAAAACAATTTCTAAGTTGAAAGATTCTGAAAGTGTTGAAAAACTCTTCCTCCTGCTCCCTCTCCAACCCTTCTCCCCAAGATCAGGAAACCACGACACACATTTGAGTAGGATCTCACCTGTGTACCACTGTACATAAACGTAACCTGCTCAGAGTAAACTTCTGTGGAACGTGACAATTTCACAGGAGAAGCAGAATTTGAACAGTAAATTAAACAGCTTTGGGGTTTTTTTCCTCTGGAATTCTTGGTGGGTTTGCACATTTGGAGCTATAGAATTTCTAGATATAACTTAATTCTAAGTTACTATGAACAAGCAATTACTATGAACATCAAGTGCAAGAGTATTTTGTTTATAAGTACAAGTGCAAACTGCACACAACAACTGAGAGGGAAAGTCTTTTACAAAACACCAACAGATCCACAATTCTTCATTACATTTTTGCTTTATTACAGCAAAATTTATTTCCCAAAATTTGGGGATTATTTTCTTCTCACATTCTATCACCCGTCCAGAAGAAAACACAGATTATTATATTAGAAAAATTTATTAAATGCATTAGAGAGATAATTGAAATTACAAACATAATTGAAATTACATTAGTTTACATCAGCTGAGAATCTTTTACATTTTATTACAATAGATGCCACAGAAACATGTACTTGGAAAACAGCATGGCTCCTTATAAAATAGCACTCTGCTGCACAAACTCCACTCCAGTTTGCCTCCCATTTTTTCCTCTTAAGCAGTTATGAATCATTACATAGAGATTGGCACAGCAGGGCTAGAACCAGAAACATTAATTGCCTCCAGGCAACAAGTCATGGTCTCTTGCCTGCTGTTCTTCAGCACACCTTCACAGCTTCAGACACATTTCTGTTCTCGTCCTGGGAAATTTGGTCACTGCACTCATCCAGCTTTAGCAGCCCTCCCAGCTCCCGCACGATCCTTCCCTGAGGAAGTCTCACCCCGACAAAGTCCCACACTATTCCCAGCTAGCGAAGGTCAGGCAGGGGTGATTTGCTTCACAAACCTTGTGTACTCCAAAGACAAAAGGAACAATGCCAACATTAACAACCCGAGTCCTTACACAGTGACTGCCAAAACTTCAGATTGTTTCTCAAGGTGTCTCAGGTCGAGGAAACAATTTCTGCATAGCAAAAGAAGAATCCTTAAAAGTAATGAAAATACAGCAGCAGATTTTGGGTTTGTTTTTCATAAAGCTACAATGATTTTACTAATTGGAAAAAAACAAAGCTCTTGTTCCTATAAAGCTTTCAAAGAAATGAAAGCTTTCTTTAGAAAACCATATATCTCATCCCACTGTAAAATCCAATGAATCCATCTTTTAAGCAAATTGACACGTCAAATTAAATCCTTTTAACCAAATGTAAAACCAAATAAATTCTGAAACAATGCAATACCGATCACACCCTACACTTCCCAAAATCCCACCTTTTAATGGAAGTTCCAGATTCAATTAAAGTGATGCTATCAGCAGGAAGACAGTTTCCTTTGCTACAGGTTCATGGAAACGATGACACTGCTTTAACAAACCAAAGGAAAAATGGAATAAAAAGACAGTAAGATCCCTAAAACTTAAAGCGACAAACAAGCACAAACTTTAGCCAGGGGCTTACAGGTCAACACTGACCACTTGCTTTGTATTTCCCCTTCCCCATCCTGTGTGTCACCAGCTCGTTTTGGTCACCCATTTTTTCATTTTTTTACAACTCCTTTCCTTAGACCTATGCCTTCACTTCCATAATTCTCAGGGGAATCAAATACAAACTCTTTAGCATCATCCCAGTTAACATATGAAGTGTTTGATTCTTCTCACCTGTCAAAACACACACACAGAACACTGATTTTTTTTTTTTTTTTTTTTAATTAATCCAAAATCAATGTTCTCTGCCCTACTGGAGGTCCACCCCAAAAGAGTTCATAGTCCCTTATTTTATGCAGCCAGATTCTCGAAGACAAAAGTCTCCCCCTAGACAACAGAACTATTATTTGCAAGGTAGCATTTAATAGCTCTTGTAGACTATTTAACAGGATTCAAAAAACCACACTGAATCAAGTAAGAAGCATATCCATTTTTAATTAAAAATAAACTCTCTAGAATATCCCAGTGGCCCTCACCCATGATCCCAGAGAATAAAAACTTCAACAATTACAACACCCAGTAAGGAGCTCCCCATTCACCACTGCCCTTCCTGCATTACTCCAAAAATACAAAATGTTATTTTCAACATGAACATCTCACGTTTACAATGACAGGTATTAACATTTCATGGGGAAGCTTATTTCACTGATATTCACTTTAAAGATTTAAAGATACTCACTTTTCTTGCAGACCCCCAAACCCACAGATTCTTAAGCATAACAAATACACA
The DNA here is from genome assembly GCA_013397755.1 of Cnemophilus loriae. Classification (NCBI taxonomy): domain Eukaryota; kingdom Metazoa; phylum Chordata; class Aves; order Passeriformes; family Corvidae; genus Cnemophilus; species Cnemophilus loriae. The sequence continues at coordinate 1,331,461 of VZTF01001855.1, read as the reverse complement.
ACCCTCGATTTGAGGTCATACAGACCCAAACCTTAACCTGGCAGTAACAGTGAATAACAGACACAACCGGAGTTGCTACTGCTTGGATATTTATACAGAACAAACCACAGGATTACAACAGATTCCCCTGGAATTATCTAAGACAATATCATATATTAATTTAATCATTTTCCAGAAAGCTGTAATAAGATACTTATAATTAGTCTATAAGTACCTGTATCTGTGGAATAGTTTGTTACAAACACAATTACTGTAGTTTAAAAGCAAAGAAGCTCTGTTCGGCTGAATCAGAGCCAAGGAGCTCCATTTCAGCCTCCCATCAATTATGTGAGCAGGCTTCATTAGGAATTGTATCTTTGAATTAACACTCTATCATAATTTAAGCAGGAATGTAGGAGAAAGCATAAAATAATGTTAACAGATCAAATATAATTTAAGCTCCCAAAATAAAATATCTTCATGAAAACTTTAAAAAATCTGATGATGTTTTTGTCTAGGAAACATTTCTTTTGCATTATGAAAAGTCTATAGTATCCTGCATTCAACTACTTAAAGTTTTTTCCTGATACAATCCTACTGCTTACAAACATCAGAACAGTTCACTCTGCCAAGGAACTGCATTTATGAAAAATGTATGTTGTGAATGCCAAAGGCCTTGTTTTTAGAATGGAAAAAAATAAAAAATCCAATACATCCTTTAAAAAATGACAAATAGTCTTTATGAAAGCCATTCCTGCTCTTTCCATTATGGAAAAAGAAATCACAGTGGGAATACTAAGCTCAGCATACATTTGGCAGCTCACTGACCAGACAGGCCATTAACTATATAAAGGGCTATTTCTGAACATTTTTTTCCTTAAACAAAGTTTTGATTTTTCAATGATTGAAATGCAGTGATGAATGTAAGTGTAAGCTGCTCATTAGAAATAGTATCTCCATATTTTACCATATCTCCTATATCAAATGCATTTCTGCTGTAGATTCCAATACATTCCTTTAGTCTAGAACTTCCTTCACATTCCCTAACACCTCTTGTTCCCAGGAATCCCTCTTTTATTTTCTATGTCTTCCCACCACCTGGCTGTCTACTCTTCCACCCTGTCTATGTTTCAAAACCTTTTCTTAGATCCTAAAGCCTGAGCAAGTCTCTTCCACTGCCTCTTTAGAGGCATAATCTGTCCTTTCATTAAGTGAGCTCTTTCTGTGTCTCCCTGCAGCAGTATTCAAGCTCTTCCTTTGTGTGATAGCAATCACTTCCGACCTTATCACAAGGAGACAGTTTGTTGTGGTTGTTGGTTTGTTGGGGTTTCTTTCGATATAAATATACAAACGAGAGTGAGAAAAGGGGTTTTTTTTTTTAAATAATAGAGGAAAAAAAAAGGGCTTGGTATTGATGATGAACCCTCTGCTACCAGCTGATAGCCAGCAGCATTCAGATGGACTGGGCTTAAGGTGTTTCATTAACTATGCATATTAGAGGGATGTGTCCTATCAATAAATGAAACTTGAAAATGAAACAAAGCACCTCAAATTTAATATTCTGATAGTATTTCCCAATACTGAGTCATGTTTGATAACACTGGAAAAGGCTCACTGAACTGGAGATATGAGCAGAAATTCAAAGTGACAGAACAAAGTACTGTGCGTGATCACTTATGAAAGTTTAACGTCTAAAAAAAGTCAGCCCAGTTTGCCCAAGAGCACACAACATGACGAATGTAAAAACTCAGTTAATATATGAATTTTTAGGATTTTGTTGTTATTTAGCTTTCAGTAATTTGGTTTTGAAGGAGTGGGGAAGATGGGGAGTTTTTCTGTATTTCACTGGATGAAATCTCATATACAAATTCTTTTTCTTGCACTATCTCTTCCTGTTTTCTGCATCTATGTTCAGGCAGCCAAGGGACCCAATGAGCACTTCCACTGAAAACAGCAAGAACTGATAAAACACTACATTCTTCATAGTCTTTTCAGCCATCTGTCTATCCACAGATGCAACAGAGCAAAAGCTTAAATCGACTTTACTCTGATAAATACTGTTACAACAAAACAAGCCATAGGTACATTATTTTAACCTCTTATGAGACAATAAAATTCAGTTCTTTCAAAGTTCATTTTAGCTTCCCTCCCATGACACCATAAACCAACACAATCAAAGTTTTAAAAGCAACTTTTTTAAAATAAAAAAGAAAAATAGTGTAAAGTTTGTATCCTAAAGTATTTTTTGCTTATCATCTAAATATTTAATTTTCTATAGCAGAACAGACAAATTAAGAATGCGATATTTTCATTTGCTTTAAAGACAACCTAACTCATTCAGAAAGGACAGGGGGTGTGGAGCCAAGGCAGGAAGGACTTGGGATTTGTGAAGATTTTCCAAACAGCTAGCAAACATATAATAAACATTGCAAATTCAGGGCAAATCTTTTCTATTCTGAGCAGTCATTTGAACCTAGAGTTCTACTTTCTGGTTTTGACTGAGAGCACCCCTGACTCCTCAAGGAAATACTGACACCAATAACAGGACAAGCACCTCTTGTCAAAGCAGCAGGTAATGGGAGACTAAGAGTTACCCCAAAGCAGCCAAATTACTGAGCTCACCCAGAGGACGTGGCCTGTGGCCTTGTCTCCAAATGCCCCATGTAGCAGGTTCTGCACAGCCCTGGGTTCCAGGCTTCAGGAGAGCCAGGGATTAGGCAGAGCACACGCACACGTTACCCCCCTCTTCTGTTGTAAGAACCTAAAGCAGTGCAGCTTGTCTGCCTGCACCCTGCTAACCTCTAATTGAGATTTCCTAGCAGAGGTATAATTTAGATGAACGAGATCAAAGATTTGCAATTTATTTTCAACGTTAAGGGAACTCAAAGGGTTTTACTAACTCATGTACATAGTGACCTATTATTTTAAAAGGATAAAAACTTTTCCTTTCTACAAAAGTAATTACACCACTAAGTGTTGCAATTATGAGATAACCAGTACTTCAGCATAAATGCAATACGGAAACAACTCTGAAGAAACAATCACCATTCATAAATGTAACCTTTTGTACTGGATACCATCAGAGAGCAGCCTCCTTTGGTTTGCTTGATTTGCAGAAGCAAAGAGGATGCAACCAGACACTCCCGTCAACAAAGTGTTTTCACTGAGTATGATTACTCTTCAAATCAATTCTCTTCAGAACTGGATCTTTTAATTACTAATGAAAGTTAATTGGAGCCTCAAACACCACCCACAAAAAAAAAAAGTTTAATTCAAAGTTTCTTCCATCTCAAATTGCCATAATATTGGGTTTTAGAAACAAAACACATGACAACATCCATATTAAGTCTTTAAGATATTAAAAGAAAACCTTTTTCCCCATGACTTCCTTTTCAAGGATCACCTGTCATACTCTATGTGATTCTTTGTATGAAATGATACTACACAAGAGATAACATATTTGAATTATAACAAAACCAATGGAAGGTTGTTGTTCTATATTTTATTGCTTTCAATATTTCTTTAGCAATCATCATTGCAGTCTGTCTAAACAATTCTCTGTGCACTGACATTCACAATAATGTGTTTTCATCAGGAAGTTAGACACTGTCATTAGGTTTCATGAAAAGCTATACTTTTCAGTTCCTAGCCAGTTTTTCACACCTCACTGCATCACTGGGATGTGAACGCAACAATTTTTACATCTGTCAGGTTTAGTTTTATTTACTTGAATACAAGCATTAATAACAGATTACTGGAAAACTGTAGAGAGATGATGAATTAGTTATGTTCTTATTATCCAACACTGGAACGGGACCAAGAGAGGAGGGTTCACCACATTCTCTGCTAAGAGAAAACCTATTCATCAGCCATAACAATCACCTACAAAGCTTGATAAATGCAGCTTGGGAAAGGCAATGATTCAGATCATTGTTTCAGAGCTGATATTTTACATACCAGATCTTACAATAACCTTTGATTTCCTAGAACTGTTTGGTGAGAAACTTATTTGACTGTCAACAGCTGCAATAACTTGAGAAACAAGTAGAAGACATACTTAACCTGCTCTAAAGTGTACTACTTTTCATGTTCTTCTACGAGTTTCCAGAAGTTCCAAATACAATTTTTCATGTCCTTTTATATTCTTGTAGAAGTAGTTGTCTATGCTGGAACCTTACAAACAAAGGAAAGTGCTGAGGAATTTTCATCATACACCTTAAGGTGAATTAAACACACATTTGTGCACACAAAACACACAAAATGTCCTGTTGCCAATGAGGGTCTTTGCCTCATAAGGCTCTGTCAGGAAATGGAATCACCTGAGAATACCTGAACAAAACAAATCTGGCTCCAGCACAGGTGGAAAAAAAGACATGTTTTAGCACAATGACATCACCCTAGCTATTAAAAAAAAATATGTATATATATAGTTTAAAAGACTGGCAGTCATGACTATGATAAATAACAGCCTCTGAATTTTATAGTTATACTCAAGCCCCAAACTGTAGTTCTCTCACACACACTTACATATAGAAACCATACATGTGTAATGTTCTTCATTAAGTAGAGCTATTTGTATTTCAAAATCCATGTATTAATGCAAGGAAGCTCTCAGGTAAGAAATATGAAAAACTGTGGGAAAATGTTATGAGTAAATGTTGTCTTAAGGTTCTTTAAGTCTCAACCAATTAAGCATCAATTGCCAGAGAGTGCAAGCAGCTTTGTAAGCTTCTCACAGGCAAGAGAAGTGTCCTCATTTATTCATGTCATTGGTGAGTTGTTCTCCAGGGACAGCTGCAGTTAGGAACTCCCATGTTCAGCATCAAGCATCATTGCTATGTAGCCCAATTCCTAAAGTGTTCAGAACAAAAAAGGAAGATTTTGACCCAATGAGAAAAAAGGCATGACAAATTGAACATCAAAAACCTAAGAGCTGTGGCTTTTTCCTCTGCAGTTGCACTGCTCATTCTAATAGTAACAGTAATGGTCATTGGTTAAGCCTACACAGACAGTAATAAGGCAAATCAAACCCAACCATGAATATCTGACACAAGGCTTTAAAAGCCTAAGACTAAATCATGTGACAGATCAAAACATTACTAATTGCATTCTACACGTAGACTGAATAGGATCATGAGAAAAGACCGTTTCCTTCTTTAAACTTCATCTTTTAGTTCAGCCCTCCGGCCCAACCATCCCCTACACCACTGCTGCGATCTGCAGGATCAGGTTTATTCCCAGATTGCAGCACAGGTCTCTCCCTGACCCACTCGCTGCCTCCTGAGCAGCAGAGCACAGCAATCCATGAGAAGGAAGGGCATCGTCAGCTTAAAGCCCTGCCACTGTTACCACTCCCCCTGTATCAGAGCTGAGCTTTGCTCACATCAGCCAGTCACCAGAAACGCACCCTGCTCCAGAGCTCTGCCTCTCTTGCCCAAGGAGCAAGGAATGCCAGAAAAGTGTCCTCAAAGAAATGTATCTGCGAGGCACAATCTGCCTCTCATCCACAGGTGTTCTGTCCGTGTCGGAATGGGCAGCACTGAACAGGAATGAGATCTTACTCAAATCCACTTCAGATCAGTGCAAAGGAGCCAAGCAGACACCCCTAGCAATTAGCTCAGGTTCTCTAGAACTGAGATTCTAATCCAAAGATGGGAAGCTTATTCAAAGCCTTTAAAGCTTCTCTTTATATTAAGATGAGACAGCTTTGAAAACAGACTCAAGAAAATCGATGTTATATCTGCTTTGGTACACATGATATCTGATGCTCCCTGCAGGTCTGTTACACAGCAACAGTCCCCACAGGGAAGGTCTAAATTCAGGCCTAGGCTCCAACTCTGTTGCTGACCTTCTATCAAAGAAATCTTCAAGAAAAATTAATTCTGTATAGATATAATTGGTGCTAAAACAATTTTTCTTTCAGGGACAAAGAATTCGGGAGGAAACTCAGGCCATTGATCAGATATATAAATAGCATCTTTAAACTTATGAAGGAAGACACTATCAGGACAAATTTATTGGCTAAATAAATTCAGTGCCCTACATGTTCTTAGTCATGTTTATTAAACCTATTGCTATCAGTGCAACTGAAAACACCCCTGGTTTTTTCAGCAAAGCAGTGATATGTGGTATCTAACAAGCTGAATTAGTCCTGCAGCAATAGCTCAGAATTATTTTTCTTACCAATTCACTAGAGTGGCTTAAGAAGTACTTTTCCAAGTGCTCACACTTCCTCATCAGCATTACACACAAATCACCTGACATGGAAGTGTTTGTAACTACAGCTCACAGACTAAATACTATTGCATCTTCTTAAACAAACAGATCAAAAATAACACATTTTTCTTGCAAGTATTTTCCCATATCCACCTTCACTTAACACCAGGCATTCCTAGAGTCAAGCACTTGAAGCATCTTTTAGAAACTCAAGACAGTTAGAAAAGACTATGCACACTGTCTTCATTATTTTACTTCATGATATTCATGTTATTCTGAATGCAAAGAGAGCATATAACTGGGTTTGCTTCCTAATTTAAAGCAAACCAGCATGGTTTTGAATCGGTGGAGTCTGGTTCTTTTAAAGGCATTCTAAATGCAAAGACCTACAGACAACAATTTAGAATCAGGAGTGCATAAACAAAGGCTCAACTGTTGCTACACTAAATCAAGTTTCTGTGATGTCACATTGTCTTCACAGATCCAGGATGCCTTATGTCTGTAAAACACCTCAGGAACAACTTCCGTTTTAAAGCTAGGAATAAGACTAATTCCCCTTGCTATGCTCAAGCATCTTTTTCCCTGGCAGGTAGATACCTGTTTACACTCCTCTGTATCTTGGAGGGAAGCAGAGGAAGGTGATGGGAAGAAAAGGAAAAGAAAAAAAAAAAAAAGAATCTTCAGGGACATGCTGCCAAGAAGCTGAGAACCTCAAAGGCTACATTAATCAAGGAAAATCTATGCTTTGAACACTTCACAACTTTCACACTGAAAAAACTCAAGAGAATGAAAAAAAGCACTCTTCCCAGGAATCCTGAAGCCTGTTAAAGCATCTTTGTAAGAACAAAAAATCTACAAGGAACAATATTCATAGATAAACCATTCTCCTTATGTCACATTCACTCTAAGAAGTAAATAGTCTCTGGAAAAGTGACATGGTGGTCAACTGTCAAAATGAAATGTAATTTAGCACTAACAATAGGTAAGGATTGTTAGTCTAAGTGCTCAGTAAAAACCATGAAGACATCCTTGAATGAAATGCTTTTAGCGTAAGTTGTATCTGTAATAAAATTTTAGATCTTCCTCTCTGCAAAGAAAGAAGCATTATGGAATATCTTCTTATTATAAATTTTAAAATATGTAAGTAATGAAAATTACCATTTGGATTTTCTTCTGAAAATTACCATTTTCTTCTATTTTTCCACATATCTTTGTAACAGGTACTGATGGTTTTTCCAAAAGTAGACCAATTGCCCAAACAGTCCTGAGCACGTTCACTTCTCTGAAGACAGCAGCTGCTTTGTTTCAATTGTGCAGAAATTTAGCACACAAAGTTACTAATTGGACTCTGAAAGCAGCTTGTGAAATTTGCAATCATTATTTTTATTTTAATATCCTAAATCATCTTGCTTTGGCTAAATGATATAAGCACTTAAGCTTTTTAAAACATTCATGGAGCTGAAACAGCAGAAGCTGTTTACCAAGGCACTGGATCTCTCCTAAAGGCCTCTGTTAGAAGCTACTTTTGGGAAATAATCAAGCTTGAAGTGGTAGAAATGTTTTTGCAAAGCCTGGGGCATTCCACTGATTTAACCTCCCATGACCTCACCCCAGCTTGGTGGAGGTGCCAGAAGGAAAAAACTTTAAAAGGCCAAGAAGCAATTATGAGTTTAATCCTGAGAAAGCAGAAAACAGGAGTGTGACCTAGGGAGCCAGGGCTGAAAGGAGTGAGCAAGGTTTCCTTACCAAGGCTATTTACACTCAGAGAGAAGGAAGCAGGAATATTTTCCTGGAACCACGGAACCCATGCCTTGTATCAGGATTTTCTGCTGTCAGAACACACAGGGCAGCCCATGGCCAACCCCTGAGCCAGGGCACAATGCTCCAGCTCAGAGCACCCCAACTCCTGGTCGAGCTCAGGACTTCTGAAAGCCAAACAGAAATGTTCCAGAGTGAAAAAGTCTGATATCTCTCTTATTCTGGTTCTTGTTGCTCTAACAGCCCAATAATTAGTTCCTAACAAAAGACAAGTGTCTGTGGTGAGCAGCACTAATCACATCTGGAAAAAAGGAACTCGGCAGGGAGTCTACAAGAACTTCAGATTTAAGGGAATAGCGAGACAGGGATAAAAGCTTGTCCAACATGTTTCTTTTCAAACTGGATAGGAAAACTAAACTCTTTTGAAAAAGCTTCGGCTCTCACACCTGCTTTTTGCCATGTTTCCACAGGCTTGTTTTCAGATAAATGAAATTCCACCTTACTGAAATATTTAAGCAGCTCCAAAAGCATTCATTTGGAAATACAGAACATGAGCTAACGTGACTCTGCTCTGCAACGCAACATGTGAACACAAGGACTGAATAATTGTACCGGAATGGTTCGGTTTCTCTGAAACTTTAGGGAGGAGAAAGAGGGAATTTAGAGAAGGGAAAGGAAATGGGTAGGAAGAAAAGGAGCTGACTGGAGATGGCTGGGTTACTCCCCTGCAAATACTGACACCATTTCACTGAGCAAATGAACCTTCATGACTTTACTACCTTTACTATGAAAATTCGAAGATAACAGTTGTAAGATACTGCAGTACTTTCCACCTACAACTAAACACTTCACAAGACATTTGATGTTAGGGACTGATGTTTACTCTTCTACTTTCATAAAGCAAAAGCCTTCTAAAGTTAAAATAAAGCTTCTGTAATATAGTATTGTTAACGCTACAAAACAAAAAGAACACTCCACATACTACAGCCAAGGAGACAGTTGCAACATATTCTTCAAAATCAGTTAAAAAATAAAGAATATAATATAAAATAGTTTTGTCTAATAAACCTATCCTGAGAGGTAATTAATCATTCTTAAAATTAAGATCAAAATATAACTTCTAGTTTCAATAATGCAATTTTTCAATTCTTCCTCAAACCACTTTTCCTTGTTTCCTTTTTAAAATTTTTATTCTAATTAAAAATCATTGTTAGCAGTAAAGCCACTAAACTGCAATGATTGTGTTTTGTTCCTGACACAACATTTAAATTTTGCATACAAAACATCACATAAAGAACATAACTAGAGTTTGTGCTTCTAATAAATTAAAACTAGAAAACAATGATTTCTTTCTTGCCACTCCATCTTATGTTGATTATTTGATGGACCTTAATTACTTGAGTTTTTCTCAACCTTGGAAAATCCTCACTTGTCACAGCAGTAAGCTTAGTAAGACCTTAAGAGAATGTCTTTTCCACAAATTACACACCAAATATTATTGTTCGAACAACACTTTCCTTAGATTAGTAATTAATTAACGTCAGCACTTTCCTGAAAAAAAGTCTAATGAAGTCTTGTAGCAGTGTAAATTATACCCAAAGCATTGTTCGCCACTTAGTTGTTCACACTACCTGCTGTCATTTTCAGCATTCAGCCTCACAACACAGCAAGCACTACGGTGTTGCATTACTTCTGCCAAAAGGAGACAGACACCTCAGCTGTAAGTTAGGAGCCTCCTTCCCTCCACCTCACTATACATAACTTGTACTTTATGATGTTTCTGTGCAAACTCCCAAACTGAATTTATCCCCTTGTTCACAGATTCAAGACTAATGCTGTTTTATGGTAGATAATTGAAGAACCAGACAAACTATTGATTTATGGTAATTAACCATTGACTACTTCTATAATATCATCTGCAGAAAAGAACTTATTAAATGATTCAACTGATGAAATCAACAAATGCAAGAGGCAGCAATTTGAAGCAGAGATTTGGCTTCACTGACTGTGTTCAAGCATAACTGTTAAGGTAGTATTTACCAATGTCATACATCATCCATATGAATGATCACAAACTCTGTGTGATTTCTTCTTTCATATAAATATCTACTTTCAGTGCCACATCTTAAAAAATTTCTATTTGAAAATCATAGAAGCAGAGTTTTAGTAGGAAAGGACAACTTGTGCCGGTGTTTTACCACCCTCATCATCAAAAAAGTCTTCCTTAAATCCAGTCTGAACCCACCTTCCCTCAGTGTAAAACCATTACCCCTTGTCCTACCACAACAGGTCCTGTGAAATATTCATCCCTGTTCTCTTATGAGCCCCTTTTAAGTAGTGAAAGGCCACAAGAACATCTCCCTGGAGCCTTTTCATCTCCAGGCTGAACCATCCCAGCTCTCTCAGCTTCCGTCACAGGATGGATATTCCACCCCTCTGATAATTTTTGTGGCCCTCCTCTGGACCCACTCCAGAAGGTGTGTTTTAACACTGGCAGACAATTTACTTGGAAATCTTCTTATGCATAAGGGTAGGATAGCAAACTGGGAGAAGAGTTTTTGCTTGTTTTAAACTACACAGGACTCACTACTTTATTATTATTACAGTATTACCCTCCAGAACATACACCCCAGAGACAGCCACACATGTTCCCAGCTTTGGCAGTTGATGCAAGATCCCCTTTCAATCCACAGTTGTCTTCACATTACACTTAAACACACATATTACATATAAACACCCAGGTAAGACAGATGAGATCCAACCCAAACCACTCAAATTCCAACAGCGAAATTGCCTGCTGTCCTAAATAACATTTTGGGATTTTTGTTTTTGCATCAGAGAATGAAATCCAACAACTGGGAAATCATTTTGCTTGAGAAATTTCCGTAACACTGAAGTCACTGCTGCTCTGAAAAGCTGTAATGACCATTTGAAAGAACTACCGTGAGGAGTGCTGTTCTGCAGAGGTGTGTAGCTCCAAACTGGGTATCTTTTACTTCTGTGCTTTAGGGTCGCTTCCATTCCTTACAGTCACTTCTATTTCAGGTGGATTTCAAGAAGATTAAACCCCATTTACAACCATCCTGCTTTTCATCTGAATTTGCACTATAACCCTCCTTCTTCATAGGAAGAAAAAAAAGAATCAGTTGTACTCTATACACTGAGGATCAGGCACACATCGTGAATAGTCCTCGAAATTAGATAATGTTCTATTCACTGCTCCTTTAAATATTACTACATACTTAAGTTAAATAGAGGTAGAAACCAAATTAACAAAGGTGAGTTCACCTAGAGAGAGTCTGTATTAACGAAGAGCTAATACCATAAATCTGGTGCACAAGGAAGTGTGAACAAAATGTCAAGCTCAAGAGAATAACTTCTCCTTCCTATAGGTGGATTGCACAGGTGCAAACATGCATAGCAGCTTTCTACAATCCACGGCATTTTCAAAAACCTTTATGCAGTGAACTACTCTGCTCCTTGGGTGTTTTTTAGAAGACAAACTGAAGTATCAGAGCTATAAAAACACACAGAATTCTCTACAAGTTCAAAGAAAGCAGCTTTTACACTGCACTTTTGCACTTTTTCACAAACCAAAAAAGCTACATTACAAATCACTGTGTAAGCAAAAACAGCTCCCCGGGCTTTAGATAATATCAAAATCTATTAATGCAGGGGTCTTAATATTATTCCATGCACACAAATTTGTTTTTATTTAATGGCAAAATAAACAGCTGAGGCCATTATGAGCAGAAAAGCACAGTCTTCTCTATAGCAAGTTCATTTTGTCTGGGTTTTGATAACATCAGATGTTTTCTAATGCTGTACAAACAGAAGTTGTTGAAATTTATTGCTGTGAAAATCAGATACCTTTCTAGAATACTTATTAATATGCAAAGACAAGATTCAACCTGTGCCTAAACATCAAATTAGAGTCAAACTTCTACTGGAAAATTGAAATATGTCCATTATATTGAATTCTAGCATTAAATTGGAGCTGAACACACAAAAAAATTACTGCTACTCTAAGACACTTGATTAAGAAACAAAAAAGAAGCAGAGTAAAAATCTGTATTTCACAGTAATTGTCTAGACTTACTCTTGGAATTTAATACTGAGGAAAAGTAACTCAGAGTTTTACTGATCAAGACTTTCCTATAAAACTGACTTAAGACCTGTGACTTCCAGGAAGGACAAAGAAAATCTAGAGCTAGACAGGAGATGATCTGTCCCAGTGAAAGGCTTATCATTCATTTGTTTCCTTACAACCTTAAGTATGAGAGGTAGGCAAAAGACCAGAGTGAAGCCTTGTCCTATTTGCCTAAGCAATTATTTAATTTCCATCCCTTAAGAAAGCTTCTGAAGGGATCAATTCCCAGGTCTTCCAAAAGATACCTGATTGGCAAAAAACAACTACAACCACCTACAACTACCATCCCACTCCAAAAAAAGTACTCAAGACAAAAAAAAAAAAAAGAAAAAAGGCCTCTTACAAGTCATAATTTCACTATTTCTTTTGAGATAATAGGTGTCACATTGTATCTTCAAAGGTATCAGAGTGTGTGTGTGTGTATATATATATATATGTAACAAAGTAATTCCTCTCTAGATCAGAGGCCTGAAACAACCATTAGCTCAACATTCACCAATTAACAGTCCAAAATGTCTTCTGTGCTGTGCTGAAGCAGCTTTTACATAGGGTAGCTTGCACATAATGGGTAAGGACATGGCTGAGACACATTTGTAGCCAACCCCCTAAAAGAGAGCAACTCTGATGAGGAAATTTAAATTGTGTCAAGTCAGTTAAATAAACACTCAAAAGCCAGGTCACATAATGGCACGTGGGTACAATTATCATGTCCTTTCTACCATGGGAAGTTCCAACTTCCAAGCCTGGGTAATCAGAGCCAGCAAAGTTTGACTCAATGTACTGAAATACAAAAAGGTCACCTTTAGTGAATTAAATTAAATGCACAATGAATCAGGCAGCAAAGCTGCACAGCCACTACAACTTGTTTAACTGTCCACTGTATATAACAGTTAAGGGGGGAGGGAATCTACACACTCAGTAGTTCAGCAGAGTCTTGTTCGATTCACCCTCCAAATGAAAACCTTTGTAACCTTCAGTTTTTTGTAACATCTGTGGTATTTTAGACTTTTGAACTAGATTAACTGAATGTATATTTTCTAATAATTCTACCAATATACAGTTCCTGGAAGTACTACAATAATTCTGTTACCTGGCACCATTAGACAGGTTCCAATGTTGAAATCCTCTAAAAAGTTTTGAGACTTTCCAGCAAAAGGCTTGAGCATTATCCAGTAGCATTTCTAATTTTTGCACAGATATGATCTAGACAGCAGACACATCCTAAACTACAGCTTTCCTAAGAAACAGCCAACATAGGACAAAACTCTTAGGCATCACCATAAATAAGACTCCTACTTATTCTGGTGCTAAAAGCCTTCATATTTTAAATCTCTTCACCTACTATTAAAAACTGTACATCTCTTCTCTAACTTTAATAACTTCTACATTGAAAAATAAATAAGTGATTCCATAGGTGTCAACAAGCAAAGCACATCTTTATTTTGCTTTAAAAAGGAAGCGGCTGGGAAGGCATCTTTTGAAACAGAGCAGCACAGGCTGGTGGGCAGCGACATGACTGAAGTTGTATCCTTCCAGTCAGCACAGACAACTGCCTATTTCAGTCCCCAGTGTTTTATGCATCATCCAGGTTAATTTTGATTGGAACCTATTTGACTTCTGAAGACACTGAATACATTCCCACACAACTGTAGGAGTCACTCTGTCTCAGGGAAACACAGTACTTCCTGGAATTCTTGACATGCCAAGAAATCAGAGTTACTCCTATTGCTCCTTGCTGACAGCTCTTATTATCAGTTCTGTCACTAACTTGGACTGAAATCCACTTCTGGCCAGCTCCTAGACAAGACGCTTAAGACAACCAAATACTTACAAAAACTCTTCTCATACTTTTTGTATCTGGGCAAGTTGAATTCTTGTTGCTGCTTTGTATTTTGTTTTTTAAATTTTTCTACTGGAGAGCTAAAACAAAATATTCCTCCTTGGAATTTTCATGCAGAGACTACAGTGGCATAGACATTTTGCATAAAGAGTCCATATCCACCAAAACTGTATTACATTGATTTTTTTACAGGTATGCTGAACATCAGCCTAGCTAAGAAATCTGCTGACGCAATAAAAACTTTTACTATACTTCTATACAAATGCACTAAGAAAAGTGCCTTTCACTTGCAGTTTTCAAGACCTTGAAGACTCTCCAACACAGCATAGTGCACTTTCATGAATGAATCCCCTACAGCCATCTATGAGTTCTGGAACTCTCAGACTGTGCCAGTCCTACTAGGACAGTGGCTGTCCATGTGCAGACCAGTTCCTCTGTTCAGTGAAGATAACATAAGCTGAGATAAAGGAATGGAGTTATCATCATCTGTCTCTCAGATGGAAGCAAAGAACGAAAGGTAAAATTTTTCTAAATAATTTATGTCCACATCTACATTCCTTTTACACTGTAAGTCAGTAGGAATAATGAACACAATCCTCAAAACACTGATCAAAACCAAAATGATTTTACCAGTGTCAGGAAGGAGGAAGAGTCAGGAACTGATCTCATATTTGCTGAACTTAAATCAACTGCTTTCACCTCAAGCTTTCCTTTATTCTTCAGCACTACTGTCATATTTGCAGCTCCAGGACTAATTTAAAGACTAGAAATAATCTTCATTTTCAAATAAGTGTCTGTCACATTCAGTTAGAGAAATGTATTCCAGAATCCAGGTTGGACTTAACCAAAGAAGAAATTTCCCCGCATTCCATTAAAAACCTTTCAGGAAAAATTTTATCAGAATTGTAATGGAGGGGAGGGGAATGAACCACCACCCCAAAACCCTTCCATTAACAGTAATGCTAATAGGCAAGACATCCTTTATTTCTTCTAACAAACCATACACATATATAATATGGAGCAAAAAGCATAACTGAAATTTCCTCCAGGAAAAAGAGCTGCATAAATCTGTCCAAAAGCGCTGCTTGACTGCAGAAAGAAAACAGTACACAAGAGGATTCAGAGGTAAAGTGACACACAGAATGCTTCCACCTGGCAGATACTGACTGATATCCACAATGTAACTACACAGACTAAGATGTGGGGAAAAATATACAGCAACTAACAAAAGACAAGTAGTTTCAAAATGCTTTAAGTATGAAAGACAGAATTTGGCAATACAAAGACTAGGACTGATCAAGTACACAATCCCTAAAATTGCTCAGGGAGATTGTCACAATATAGCAAAGGTTTGTACAGTCTGAATTTGTATAATGGAGTCAGAACTCTCAACAAATACTATTTAAAAGAAACAATTAGGGACTGGCATATGTCCCAAATCAATAAATGCAGGTAACTCTAAAACAGAGTATAATGGTCATGTAAGAGAATCTAAAATGGCAATAATTGAGCCCTGAACATAGCTGGTTTAGATGTGATACAGCTTTAAAAATTCCACACACCAAATGCCCTAGCACACTTTTTAATCTATTATCACTTGTTCAATAAACTTCACATGCAAGGATGCTCTTCCACCTTTGAGGAAAAGGCCCAAACTGCTCCATCTTGGCATAGACTGAGCTGCCAGTGGCTGCTCGGGGACAGGCTGGGCATCAGCGGGTGCTCAGCAATTGCACTGAGCATCACTTGTTTCTCTTCAGTTTTAGTCCTCACTCTCTCTCCTTTCCATCACAATTATTACTACTATTATTATTGTCGCTGTTATTATCATCATCACTATTATTATATATTTTTGTTTCCATTATTAAACCACTCTTAACCCAGGAGTTTTATGTTTTGTCTCCAGTTGATTCTCCTCCCCACTGCGGGGAAGGAACGGGGGGAGTGAGCAAGAGGCTATGTGGTACTGAGTCCCAGCTGGGGTTAAACCACGACACGTATTAAGAAACAAGAATGTTATTTTCAACCCTCATCTTAAACAGCTTAACCTAAATTGTACTATAAAGAAGTCAGCATTTAAGTACAAGTTTGTTGAAGGATAAGAACACTCCTGTGGGGGAAAAAAGCTTTATTATAAACTGATTCCCATTACATTAAAAGTATACTGTTCCTCAATGCAAAGCACATCATCCATCATCTCTTAAGTGGTAAGTAAAACATCTGTAAATCAGGAAAACATTTTAAAAATCCACAGAAAAATTCTAAAACAAAGAATATTGTGAAGTTTATCTCTATTTTATATTTCCCCCTCTCTCAATCTGTTAATAAATGTATTTTTTGAAGCCGCTGGAGAATACCCAACGCTTGTCATAGGATCTTTCCCTGGGCAGCCTGTCCCAGTACTTCACTACTGCAAAGGTGGTGAGGTGCTGGAACAGGGTGGTCAGAGAAGCTGTGGATGCCCCATCCCTGGAAGGTTGGATGGGGCACTGAATGACCTGGTCTAGTGAAAGGTGTCCCTGCCCATGGCAAGGGGGTTGGAACGAGATGATCTCTAAGGTCCTTTGCAACCCGAACCACTCTGAGATTGTATTTTCTCTACCTCATCACATAAAGAGACACTCTTTAGGCAGTGAGCATGGCCACAAAGGAGGAGGCCATGTGTCACCTTGTTCCAGAGTGAGCAAAGTCCTCCAGTGCATTGTCACACTGGGTGAGATTTCTAACAGCGAAAAGTTTTCAAGTAACACTGAATAAGTCATTAATTCATTCAACTTATTTTTCCTCCACCAGTGCTTTTCAGATGTCCAAGGGCTACTTGGAGATTTAATGACTATTTTTTAATTTAAACCACTTGAGCACCAATGGTTGCTAAGGCAGCACTGATTTATCAATATGCCACCTCAATATATTCACACGCAACTCTTTTTGCCCAATTTTGTGTGATTACAGGCAAGTCCCCTTGAAGAGAGCTGGAAGCAATCAAACAACCAGAAGCAATCAAGACCCAGAGTGATAAGTACAAAATGGAGCTAAAAAGCTTGTTCCCTCAAACTGGTCACCCTGCCCAAATGGGAAGGGTTGCAAGACTTTCCACTGTGAAGCTGCCAAAGAGGGCAGATAAGGATGGTTCAGTCATCACTGTCAGCAGCAGCACATTTCTACTGCAAATAAGGAAGTAAAAAGGTTTAAGCCAAAGGGAAATATTCAAACATTTATGTGAATATTTCATCTTATAAAGCACTTTCATTTCCAGCACTTCACTTTAGCAGTACTTAATAAAAAAAAGAAAAACCTCTGTACTTTTTATTTAATTCATACTTCTGTAAATTACTATTCTAAAACACCTATTACCACATATTAAAATACACTGACACAACTCAATTTGGCCTCCACATCAAAGTTACAAGGAACATGAACTACAACCAGGAACTGAATTCCATTTTCAATGGCCCAGTTTTGATTCCAATGGTTTTTTAATCAAATTGCCTTTAAGGAGTCAATTGTATTTCACAGAATTAAGCAAAAGTAGTGGTAAGGTCAACGTGACAGAACAACTTCCAGGAACCAGCTCTGTCTACTCATCCTGTTCTTAAGAGATTGTGAACATGACATCACATCCCATTTGCAAAAATCGAAATACTGCGTACTCTAAAGCAAGCCTAATTTTTTTTTTCCCAAAAAAGGGGAGCATTTCAAACCATTCCAGATTTTATTCTTTCCCAAAATTATATTTGGCACAAAGGAAGAAACCTTTTTCCTTATATACCCTAGAAAAAAAGCCAAAGATCCAGCTAGACTCTATTTCTTTGTGTCGTATTTGCTGTGCTTCTAGTGTAACTTCAATAAGCAATTTAAAGAAGGGAGACTTGAGCAGAATTTCCAAGGACACAAGATAGGAATTCCCACAATTTATGAACATCACTGGCAACTTGTTCTTTATAATTTCTTTAAGCAGGGTTAAAGAAGCTAAATTGATTGTGTAAATAAGAAGTAAAACAAAACAGCAGCTTATTCTTGATTTGACACAGGATATTTGTAACAAATGAGAAACATTTACTATCCATGGATCATTAAACACAAAAAAATAATTTACATTAACCGAATCGTACACTCCAAGGAACACTTTTAACATCTGTCAGTATAATTTCTTAAACCACAAGCTATATAATCCATTTGATTTCTGCTTTTTTTCTGCTCATTAAGAATTTTGCATCTGGTATCTCGCATATTTTTTTTTGGTCAAGATCTCTGGTCAAGATCTCTGGTTTTTTCTTTCTAAATACATTAGTTAATAATTGGTTTGAGTTAGATTTATTTTGCTTTGGTTTTGAGGGGAGGAGTGGGTGGTTAGGAGTGTGTGGAGTTACTTTTCAACAAAGCCACGCCAGAACATCCAACGCTTTCTAGAAAGTGCATTCAAATGGCAAGACTGATTAATTTTAGAAGGTAGAGCACATTTAGTGAACTAAAGTTTCAGGCAAATACACAGTCTTACGAGTTCTCTGTAGCCAAAATATCTATCATAATCGTAAATTGGAATACTAAATATACAATCTATTATTATATAAACAAATGTAACAGATAAAAGGCCTCCATATTCACAGACTTAGTTCATTTACAGTGACCTCAAATCTTGAATTTGTTTCATAGTTGTTTGGGTTTTTTTCTGATGTTGGATTAGAATGACTTTATGAAGCTAAACAGCGGCTTTGTTTGAGGGGTTATTTCTGTTGGGTTTGGTTGCCATTGTTTTTTAAAGTGATCCCTGTAGCTAAGTGCTAAAGAAGAAAGTCATAGAATAGCAAACTCAATTCAAGAGCTGTCAACAAAAAAGCTCAGTGCAGATCAGCCTCAAGCCTCTCCAAACCCCCCACAATAAGATTCTAAGCAGAAACCAGCAAATATTTTGGTGAGCTCTGATTACATCCATCAGATTATCTCACAAACACATTTCAGAGGAGGAGAGAGACAAGAACACTAAACAATTACCAGCAAAAAAACTGAAAAACATAGTCTTATTTACATCCACATAAATACTTGAAACTTTAAACCCTGCCTTTGTTAAAGACATTCATCTGTTACTGAAGATCCACTCCAGACCATTAACAAATATGGTACAAATCCAAGGCCCTGCAGGGCAATAGCGGGATCCAAAAGCTGCTGTGAAACAATTCATTTATGCAGGACATTTGCACCAAGTTTGGCTTTTCATGCCACTCAGATACTTTTCTTAAAACAAAACAAAAACAAACAAACAAAAGAAAAACAAAAACTCCAACCAAATACTGTAGCAGAGTAACAGTACAAACAAATTTTTCTACTTTTGTACAAGTATTTCTGTAAAACCATATCAGAAAAATAACTAGCACAAGTGTAGGAAATGACCTTTACATGGTGCATGCTAAATGCAAATTTCCAAGTACATTGAGATTTCATTTTAGCAACAACAAAATCTAAAATGACTGTAGGAAGTATAGATTTATTTTGAGCAAATTTATCATAATATTTGAAGCACCACATAAAATATTCTATTTGCACTCAATTCCAATTGAGCAACTCAGCTGCCAATTCTGCAAGCACTTTCATACTCGCTTTGGATACCAAGCAGTTCCCTTGGGCTAAGTCCATAAATGCTATCCTACCAGCATCTGAGGAGGACCCTTTCCATCCTTATCCCTTTGCCTGTCACCACAGATTACTCCGCTCTCTCCACTGGCCTAACTGCAAGATTAACTTTGAAGTCTGTTTGCACATCTATTTGAAAATATAAAGGAGGGAAAAGAAAACCTCTCCCCTGTGTTTGGTGCTATATATGTAAGACGGAATGGAGAAATAGAAATAATATCACATTTGAAGAAATAGAAAAAAAATTTTTCAGAATCAGTAATGGCATGTTGTGCTTTGAAAAGACAAATTATCCCAGGGCCAAAATAGATTTCAATATGACTGTGCACTAATGAGTTCATTTACATATGTCTTAGAAAATTGCATGTATCACAACTTCAAGTAAAATTTAGTCCCAATAAAATTTAACAAAAACAATTAATTTTCTTTTCTCAAAATAAATAATTAGTATATTCTATCACCAGTAATTCATTCCTTGCACAAAGAAGCTATAAAATTTAGAGTAGCATTTTGAGTCTTATGTTTTTCAATCAAGTTATGACAGATCAAAGTATTTCCCGCCAATCAAAAGAAAGGCTATTATCATCAGTTATTTGATTCAAAGTTTGGAGAAGTTTCATCTTCGCTTCAGACCAAGAACTTCAGCAATCACCATAAAGACACGCTTTGCTATTTACTGCTGTTCTCCAGAGGAAAAAGAAAAACCAAACCAGAAAAAAAACCACGATCCACCACATTCAGAACAAGTCCAAGCATCCCAGCCTCTGAACTGCCAGAACTCAAGTTGAAGTCACAAGTTCTGACCTTCTCAGGTATGCAAAATCTTATATCATGCTTATTATGTGAATACATTAAGCTGGGACACGCTGCAAATGTGGGCAGAAGTGACCTCAAATGCCACAGTTGATGAACAGTTTCTCTAACTAGAACAAAAATATTTTACAAAACAAGTGTCAAACTGTTATAAAATCTTATGAGCCTGGTCTTAAAAATCTCATTTTCCTTGCTTTACAACAAAAATCAAGTGTGGGACATTAAAGTATGACAGCAACCTGTGTGTCTTTAGTCATGCACAGCTCCCTTTATAGTCCCTGAAGGCAGCAGAGCCCGGCGAGTTGTGCTGGAGGTGCTCAAAGTCACACTCTGCATCAACTTCTCCCCTTTCTGAATGTGAAGGGAGCCAAGGACAATTAGTAAACTCTCCCAGGCTAAGCACTGTGCCTAGAAAGAGGCAGAAATGTTAAGAGTCTTGATCAAAAGACATGACGTGATAGATGAGAGTACCAAAACAGCCACATCGCAAAGTAAGAACAATGATAAGATAAACGTAATTACTGTCTTTTACCAAGACCCTGTAAGCACACAAGCTTTTTTGCCTTTCTGCTTTGGGCCAGAGGTACAGGGAGGGAGAAGCAGCAAAGAATAGGAGATCCTCATTAAACAAACATTCTCAAATTACAGGATGTGCAAGGATGCACCCAGCTCTGTTAAAAAAAGAACCACAGCAAAGAAATCTACATCAGCGCTAGCAAAAGCTAAATCTATTTTATCTCCTCCCTTCAAAAACACTTAGAAAATGTCATTGTTTAGACAGCTTATCATAAAACTCATACAATTTCCCCTGCCATAATGAAATTATAGATTGGTTTACAAAAACAGTAAGTGTAGAACCATAAAAAGTTTACCATTTTGCATTTAATGAAATGCTCCAACTCCAGTCTTGCAAAGATTTATGCACGTACCCAACTTGATCCAGGTGAGGCATTCCACTGTGAGGGCTGTTATGTTAAAGCAGTAACACCTGGTATAAACCAACATTAATTTGAAGCACATAGTTGTTATAATAGTTAGAAAAGGTTTTCATTTGTGTTCAACATCACTTTTAGGCATGAAACACAATCGTATTAGCACAAAGTAACTCCCACGTTAAGCTACATGTGCTGCCAAAGCACAGGAATAACACGTTTTTTGTTCATTTTTACTTTCAAGTTTCTGTTGCTGATACACAGTTCTTATGCTCCAACTATAAACATAAACAGGAGTCAGATGTTTCTCATCCTTGATTTTCATTATTTAGTTCTAAATCCACTTTTTTTTTTTTTGTCTTCAGCTCTCAGAGCACCTCACTGAAGTACTTAATGGAAATGTGCAATAGGAAAGTGGAAAGCAGGGCTACGGTGAAAAAAAGGTTGAACACAGACACAGAGACACAAAAAGAAAAGAGGAACAACCTTTTGCTACAACTTCATTTTTCTCTTAAGTCAGCTAATAACATGCTCTGCCTCCTATATTATAGATTTCTGTACAACATTATGCTCAAAGCAAGTCAGTGAAAAAAAATCTTCCAAATATTTTTGCTGTTCATAAATTACTATCTTCAACAGCCATTTGAGCAGGCACACCTTCAGCACTGTGATCTGCCCTTAAATTGAACTAGGCTATTTTCCTTGTTATTCTTACAAAGACAAAAGGAAGTCAGTTTTCCTCCAAAATTCTCAATTGTCAAGATGTCTTTTTAGTAGATTTTTTTATGCTTTTTAAGTCCTTCACAAGATCATTTTGGAGTCACTAGACAGAACTACAACAAATTTGAGTATTAATAACAAATCATTTTATTAAAAATCCATTTATTACATGCAAGACTTTTGAAGGGAAGAATTCTTATGCTCTTGACACATGACAGGCATGTGTTAGAAACAAGATTAAATGAGAAAAGATCAAAACTTTCAGAGTCAGCATTAATCCACGGTCTCTTTTGATGCTCACTCCCTTGGCAGCAGGTATCAGCTTTCCCAAGCCCAAGTGCTCAGAGGAACTACATTACTACTCTTACTAAGTGTTATTTACCAACCAAAAGGCCTTAACATGAGGGAAAATACAGAAAGGCTCAAATACCTGTGAAAACCTTGAGGGCTGTAGCAAACATGGGGGAAAAGGAAACTCCCACACCCCTGCCTGGAACTGTCAGTCCATAAATCCCAGCAAGCTGTGACTGAAGGTATTTAACCAGCAAATACAAAGAAACACAAAATAAGTTACCAAGATCTACCGAAAATAATAATAGTAATAAAAAACCCTTTCATTTCCAACCTTGATGAGACATTCAAACATATCTACACAAACCTGAAGTAAATTCTCAACAGCATCTAACTGACCTGGGATACAATGTCATATTTTTGGGGCATAGGCAACACCAACTCAATGTTCAAAATATTTGAAGACAATATTAAGAGAAAATATTGACTATAACAAACCTGACCTTGTTATTAGGCAATACACAACCAATAAATATTGTCCTACTCACAGAAGCACAGTGTTACCTCAATATCTACTCTCTTGACAGTTGCACCTATTTTTTTCAAGAATACCACACAAAATTTATTCCTGTTGAGAAATAAATCAACAGAAGAGACTGAACTTCCATTCACAGAAAAACTCGGTGCTACTCTCAGCTAGTTCTGTTCTCTGCACGGCCACGTACTCAGAACAATTTTCTACCTGACTGGACACTGTTTCTTTTACAGTGAAGAGCATTAGCTGGATGCAATTTTGCAAGTGCGACTGAAATCATTAAGTCCCTTTGCCAAAGTATCCATACATACAAAAAGTGACAAATTTATGCTTTCAACAATACAGTTATGACCAAGACTACCAATACTACAAAGTTAAATGCTCTGGTGAAATGTATAACTTTTATTCTGTTTAGTACAGTACAAATATAATTAGACAAATCTTCACATATGCCTTTGGCTGGCACTCTCTTTTCCTTTGCAACACAGTCTTGAAGTTTAGGAATTGTTTGGCTACAAATTTAGTTTGTATTTATGTACAGCCACCTTTCATTGAGGTTCTTTGCCTCAAGGGTGCAATCACTGTGTTCAGGGAATAGTCTGACAAACACAGGAAGCTTTTACCTGCTATAAATTTAACATCCCTGTAACTGAACAATTCGGTCTGCTCTCCCAGACATCTGAGTGGCAGCAAGACTAAACATTCCCCGGTCAATCCACTTCTGACTGAAGGCATTTTCTGCGCAACACAAAGAGAAGGGAACTTGAAGGAAACATGAAAAAGTAACCTGTGAGATGCATTATTGAGAAATCTCAACTTTAACACCAGCCATATTACAGCTGCGCCTACTTTGAGTCCCCAAGTAATTATATGTAATGAAGGACTAATGTGTTGGAGGAACATTAATTAAATCAAACTCTTTTTCCTGGCTGGCATGTTGCATTATTTATATGATATTGCACTTGCAGGCCACAGTGTCCTTATGGAAATTAGATACAAGGGAAGAGACAGATTTTTACCATCAGCACTAAGTAGACCACTACCTTCAGAACAGTCTTCAAAGTTTACTCATTGCTTGGACAAAAAAGTAAAGAAAAAAACCGAGGGAAACTTCAGCTGGTGAGCTACAAATATATGCTGGCCTTCAAACAAAATCAAGGAATGTGAAAGTAGGAAAAATGAGGAGGAAGTATCAAAAACCTCATTGAACATCTTATTTCTAAAAAAAAAAAAATCTCTGAATGTATTAACTCAGATGTTAAAAATTTACTGCATTTGAAGATGTAAACAATTAGTTTAAATTCAGCACTCACCTATGCATTACTGCAGCACCTTAGAAGCAGCAATGCTCAAAGAAAAGATCCACAATTACATGCCGTACATAGGTGTTGCATTACAGGTAATCAGCAATTATATGGAGACATTTATATGGCATTTTAAAAAAACTTTATGCTCCAAAATTTTTTTTTTTTTTAAATTTGAATGAAATAATTTTAAAATCAGGGATTTTGGTGCATAAAGTCAAGTGCTGTTAATTAGGTGATCAATTCCAGTCTTGTTCATTAAACAGAATTGCATTTGGCTGTGATTTACTAGATTAAATCTGAAGTTAAAAACAAAGATTATTCCATTTTGAAAAGCTTCCTACACTTTTGTAATAAAATTAATACTTTCCTGATCATAACAGATTTCAAATTTTCAAAGCATTTCACTAGCACTTCGGCAATTTTGTAAATCCAGAAACTATATTAAAACCAGTTGAAATGACCCATCAGAGGATACATAAAGAATCAAGAGTGGGAGTGTGAAGAAGTTGTAGGTTTCTTAAGACCCAAGCATCATCACTTTTACAACCAGATTTGCATACTTGGATAAAGGAGCAGGGAAAATGAGGCTATAAATCAAGAAAAATAAAGCCCTCTCTCCTAAATTACTTTCTTTCCTACCAAGCCAGCAAAACTATAAAGAATGATTCTCCCAGAAATAAAATTTTATATTTTAAAACTAGTAAGTTTCTCTAGCTGAATTTGTATGTTTCATTAATGAGAGTGGAAACACTTAACAGGAAACAATTCTTTATATTTTTTTAAAATTAGAAGTGGCGGTTATACAACTTAAATAATTGGAATGAACAGGTCACATGCCCGAATGACTCCTAAAGTTATTTGAAAAATGTCTCTTCCCCTCACTTTTCAAATTATTTTATTTCTGTTAAACCAGATTAAGTGAAATTATAATGTTTCTATTAAAAACTCAGACCAATAAGGAACATTAGTTTTACTTGGTCCTTTGACATAAACTAGTGCAACTTTGCATATTAAATAGTCTTAATGCCAAGTCTGTGTCTCTATTCACCTGGTTAAATCTCTTTTAGATTAAATCCGGGTCAAACCCTACTCTATTCAGTTGGAATGTACCAAGGTAGAGTTAAAACTGATTTGGTCACTTCAACTCTATTTTGTGCATAGACAAAGCTTATTGTAACTTGATAATAAGCCAAACATTATTTTCAACCACAAATATTATTTTGGAACCACAGCCTAATGGTTGAAGCATGAGACGGCAAATCCATTTTTAAATAGAAACCAATTTTCATCACAGACCACTGAGTGACTCTGGGCAACTTAATTAACCTCCCTGCAATCTGTGAAATTGGGATAATACCTGCCTTGCAGTGAGGCTTATTTCATTAAGGCTTCTGAAATGCTGAGAGATCTTTAGATGGATATACTGTAGAAATAGAAACAAGCTTGGTATTTCAAATAGTACCTTAGAACATAATTTGGATTTGAAAACACACCTCACTGTCAAGTAAAATGTCAGTTCATAAGTAGTACTTGAGTGACTTTAGGTGTACCGAAAATACATTCCACACCATAACAAAAATCACAAGAAAAATAACAAAAAAGGCCACATATTACATCTCTTCTTTCAACTACATACAGAATTATCTCTATGCATTTACAGAGCTCAGATTCTCATCACCAACAGCCACAAACACCGCAATCAACTTTGAAGAGTTCCTCAGAGTCTGCCAGTGCACCAGAATCCTCAACACAAAATCTACTTCTGACTGCAAAGCTGTAAATTTCATTTCCAGTGTAGCTCCAATGCAAATACTGAAATATTTCACTGTACTTCTTTTTTTTTTACTATTTAGCTCCCTGATTCTTATCTGCCTTCAAGAAAAGATTGCAACAGGAAGGAGTTCATTGCAAAACCTACAAGGTCAGAGATGAAACCAGGGTGGATGAGGTAATCGGCATCATAAAGGGTCACCAAAGTTATTCAGAATGAATGGGGATTTTGAGAAGATGCAGGAAGAGTCCCGAGCACCGACATTCTTTCTTCCAGCTAGCATGGCTGGCAAATTCTTTGCTGAGGACTCAAAGTCTCAAAGGGAAACGGGCTTTATGTCTCAAAAAGTTCTTCAAAATATAAAATTTAAAAGCAGTTCCAGGCTTCCCTGGAACCTGAACATCCATACATCATTGCTGTTAGACAGCTTGCTCTCTCTAATTAAAACATGCTCTTTCACTTCTGAAGTCACCAATGCCTACAGTCATTTACAGTTTGGTTCATTTCTTTCATATTCCCTTTTAGAACAATTATTTTTCTCCCCTTTATTGTGTGACTACAAGCTGTCGCTGCATAACAGGTTATATTTTAACAACTCTAGTGTTTCACTGAGCCACAATTTCTAACACATTTAGGTCTGGGAAAAAGTCTCTAAACCATGAGGTATGCCAGCTCCCCACACACTCCCCAAGCAGTTGCTAATACAGATATTGCATGTGGATTATTCAGTGCATTTTTAAAGCTTCATTTCACATCCTTACAGAAGCCAACTTAATGGAAGAGGCTTTCACATAAAGAAGAGTGCATTTAGAATGATTCATTATTTAAATTAAAAATTTATTATTTAAATGAAAATAATTTTGTTCAAGTTTTTCTTTTCAAAGGAGACTCCAGGGGAACTTCATAGGTTGGCCTCTGTTAAGTTTTAATCTTCTGATTACAATTCCATCTAGCAGAGGTTTCAACAGCAAGCAACAATAACAACACTCAGGGCAATCCTTTGTCACTTGTATATAAACACATGCATTAGTCAAATATTACAATACCATGTCACAGCTACTGTGGTGTGCTTTAAATAACGCTCCTAAATTTATCCAATCTTACAGAAAACACATACCAAGAGTAACTCAAACCAGATACAACACCTCTAAATGAAATAGGAATATCTACATCGACAGCGATGTTAAAATAACATTGTAACACCACTTTAAGGCTTTGGCTACTGCGTTTCATACAGCTACTCTTTATCCTACAGCGGGCACTCTTTTTCTTAACGCTTTCCAGTATCACAGAAAGCCTGAGAACAAGTAACTGAGGCCACAAAACCACTAGAAAATTCTTCTAAGAGCTCACTGAAGCCCAACTGCAGAACTTTTATCCAGAAATGGCAGATATACAAATAATTGTTTGACTGTGTGCCAACATCTTCAAGCCCAATTATTAAGATTACCATAGAAAATTAATAAATAAAACATCCAAAAAGGAGCTACCACATTACTCCAAAGTTCAGGAATATATTTTCGAAAAAGACATACTAAATAGCAGCTTGGTTTGATAGACAGGCCTGGTAGATTTTTCCCTACTATTTAGTACAGCAAAAGCTCATCTTAAAGATTATATTTTCTATTTTAAATGCACTTTAATAGGGCTGTTATAGGAAACAGCAGGCAAAACTGAGACAAATGGAATGGCTGCAAAAATGCTGGTACTTACATTTTAATTTCTCGCTTTAGCGGTACATACTTTGAATATTATTGGGATAGGAAAACAATGCTTTTCCATAAATTTGGAAAAGTTTAGATGACGTATCATTATAACATGAAGTACAGGTAATCATACACTGCACTGTTCTGCAGTCCTTCAAAATGTCACGAGCATTCATGACCGAATATAGCTTCATAATGCCTGAGAGGTTACAACATTTAGCTGAAAGCAGCAGCCTACAAAGAGAAGTACAACCTATTTTGTTTGTGAAATTCATGTACATGTTGTTCTTCCTAAAGAATATTATGCTTCAGTGCTAACATTTCTATAGCAAGTATTTACATAACACATATTAACTACACTGATGACCACATTTTTCCCCAAGCATGGAAGCCAACAAAGAATTCCTATAACTTGTATACTCGACAGAAATTATCTTTGCTGTTTTCACTCTGAAGTACCAAGTCACAGCCTTTCAGACTTCCCACACACTGAAAACAAAAACACAATGCAGTTGCACAAGCAAAGTAATTACCACTCTCTAGGACTTGATGACTCCTTTCTTGGCCTACTGAAATAGTTTACAGAAAACTAATTTTCTTAGTGATTAAGGAACATTAATAAGGAATATATTCTTTCATAAGTCAAGAGTTACTGAATACCTAAATACAGCAGTGATTGATTATAAATGCATAATAATGATGTCTCAGCCAAAGACAACTGAACTGCAAAAATACATCATTAAGATTTGGGATTTTCTACTTCAACTCTCTTCTGTTAGAAAACTGTTTCAAGCAAATTAAATACTTGGCCTCCTCTTTTTCTTTTCCTTTTCCTCGGTATTCAAAATCAACAAACTTAAACTGTTTATTCAAAAGCCAAGTATTTTGGGGACTTTGACTCATAAAAAGTAAAGTTTTTCAACTCATAGGTGTTAACATTTAGCTGAAGGTCCAGCAGATAATGTGAGTAACAGTGATAAGCCATCAGTAACAGATAAGCAAATCCTGTGACCCACAGGTAGCAAGGTTTTGTACACAATAAACTGAAGGGAGTAAGGAATGCCTTGACAAGACATAAAAGTAGAAAGAATTTTCTGAAAATAGCACTGTTAAAGGAAACTATAACCTTAGCTCGTTTCTTTGAGTATTTGTATTTCAGCTTCAGAAAGTTATTTCAAGTTTCATCAAGTGCGTGGCGCTGAACTGTGCCACTCTTTACACTCCTCCCTCAGCAATATGCTACAGCCCCAACTGTCTCAAATCCAGCAAAAAGGCAAAATCCTTTGGGTTCAAACACATTGTTTCCCATGACAATTTACATTTGAGTAAAGATTATAATTAAGTAAGATATCAGGAGCAACTAACTACTCATTTTGATAACAATTAATGCAACTCTAGTATAAGTTAGGACAATTGTGTTATCATAAAACCAACTCATGAGTATCATAGTGAACTCTTAAGTGAACCTAAAAGTAATCTCATTTTCCTTACAAAAGTAATAGGCATATTAAAAATTTTAGATTCATAAATGTAATAACCTCTTTCACTTTCACTGTACTCTACAATTTTCTTGTACACTAGACCATCATGTAAACACCACATCCCTCAATATAAGAAGTAAGATTCAAAACTCCAAAACCTGTTAACACTAGTAAACAAAGCATATGTTTAGCTACAAAAACTATTCCTCTGCTAGAATTACCTTGCTGAAACAAATGAAGTAAAGACATAACAAAAAAAGGGGATTTTGACATTTCATATTTTGTTGAATGCCATTACTGCACAGGCAATCACTGTCTCTTACATATAAATTAACATCCTACCATCTGTCAAGTGTTCAGATAATCACAGGGTTTAATGCACAATATGGTTATTAGAATGTGACCTGACAAAAAGAAAAAGAACGCAACCTAATTTGGACTACGAAATCTATGATCTCACTGGCAAATGACAGTTTGACAAGCTATTATTCTGTATTTTGGCTTCTCCAGTAAAAGCAATTTTACGCATATGTAATTCTATTAGTCATACAGTCAACTGCCTGTGGAAGATTACTTCAAACTATAAAATTTGCTTGGTCATTCAGGATTTTGAACTTATGTAAATATTTGCACCATGAATAGAAATTTAATGATCTGTATCTACACACACCTAAGAAGAAAACACGAGTTACTATGCAAAATAATCCTGTGATGCTATCATTAACTGTAACCACAGACTTTCTTCAAGAAATCATGCAAAAAAGTCATTAAGCCCATTAATTACCTATATATCAACAGGCACTGGCTGTTCCAGAAGCAGAGTGTACAGGACAGCTCTGTATCCAATCTGTTTCACATGCAAATGTGTCATCTGCTAATAAGCACCATTATTAGTAGTAGTATCATTCACAATATTACTTACATACTCTCTTTATGGATTATTCTACTCCCAATGCCTTGTTTTTCACCAAGGTAAACATGACTGACAGTTGTCTCTAGTCAAGACCACTAAAAAAAATCCTATTACTAACTCAAAACTACTGCCCATGGCTCCCACATTTTTCGGTGACTCAACTGCATTGCTAGTGCTCCAATACAATATATTGCCAAAGGAAATACTCTAATGATAACTCCAAAATGTAAAATACATGCTTGGGAAAGGTGAAGTTATGCCTTCAGAAAACAGAAACAAACAAACCAACCATTTTACAAAAGTGACACAAGACAAACAAAGCACACACAACAACAACAAAAGTTCAACACAGTTTCACTACCTGCAGAAATGAAGTTTCCATTTGATAGATTGTTAAGCTTGCACTACACTACTCAAGGACCTGCCTCAATAATAAAGCATCACGATCTTACTTTCTTGCCAAGGGGCAAGAAAAATCAGCTCTCGGTTTATGCAAGGCCTGTCAGCATTTCAAAGTGCACCACAACTTACAGCTACACAAAACAGCTCTTATCAGCCAGAGGTCTGCTACTCTGATTACCAGTTTCTTCCAAAAGGGAAACTAGAAAAAACAAGGAGAAACCACAAGGAAGGAACATTTAGATTACTTTGTTCGGGTTCAGTTTAACATGTAGTAAAATATTTTCCCTATTAAATGCCAGAAAATATCAGTTGTATAAGATAAACATCAAAAAGTACCATTTTCCAAAGTGCCTAAGTCAATTATGTGAGCCTGATCCTTCTTTTGAAAGATCACACAATCTAATTACCACAGGTCACCAAACACTCACATGTCTAATAATGCAGATAGGGCAATTTATAAGACATGCTCAGCTGCATCATCCACACCTGCAACTGCTTTGTGAAACCTGTTCCTCTGTACTGATGAGCCTCTAAGACTGTCTTCCTGGGCAAGTTACTAAGGTAGATAAAGGGAAGAATAACCATGACACACTACTAATTCTCTGGATGTCTGTAGGTGTGTGTAAGTTGAGGAACTGCAGAGAAAAGCATCTTGTATTAGTTGTGCTCTACAAATATTTACCCAGGGAATAACTACAGAGTAACCACCAAGCAGTAAATTCAGTATCTCTTACTGTTCATGGAATTTATGAGATAAAAAAGTGTTTACCTTATTCAAAGCCAAGTCTCTCCCCAAACTGGAACTTAAACACTTCAGTCAGTTGGGTATATATTTTTTTACCCTTAAATTTAAGCATTTGGGACATTATTCCTTCATAATAATAACTGATAATTCTAAGCAACTTCAGGTTTAAACTGGAAAGCAATGCACCTCAAATCCCAGATTACCAAAGTTAAAGAATTAGATAGAGTTCTACTTGCCCAGTTAAAGTTCTTAGTGTTGGACTCTTCAGGACAGACTTACACTGAGACTAGCACTGAAGCCAGTCTGCTCTGCTGGCTGCTCACGTGACTGAAAGCAGATTTACATGACCACAGCTGCTACATCACACTTGAAATCACAACTTTAATGCTGTACCTGACACTTCCAACTGAATGTTGTTGGTCAGCCTCAAATAACCACACAGATGATAAACCTATGGAAATGTATCACTTTAAAGATTCAGTGCATCATCCTTTAATATTCTTTTTCTTTTTTTTCCCAGAGAAAAGAGTATTTTCACAGGAGATTGATCAAGCTTTTGTGTTTTAAGGTCAATTTGCAAGTTCTTTGGCCTATACTATTCACCAGGGTATTTATATTATAATGATTCACTCATCTCACCTGTCCTGTATTCTCTTATGAGAATGAAATTGAATACGTTAATTTCAGAACAATTAAATAATATGAAACACAATGCAAGTTTTCTTACTGAAACATTTAAAGTAGTTTCTCACTAGGCTAAGGTCAGGAGAAGATGAACATTAAAGTCCAATTAGCCCAAACAACTAAAATATAGGAGTAGCATCTGACTTAAAGTAGTATATTACAACTACCAAAACAAGTGGCAATGAGAACACAATTTTGTATACTGTGTAAGGAAAATACTGTAGGTGAGAGGAAGCTAAAAAAACTTTTAAAAGAAGTACCTTTGATAATCAACGGAGCTTCATACTTCTCTCTCTCACAGAATATTCAGCAAATTACGTTTGCTTCTCTTATAATAATTTCATCCCTAACAAGATCAGAGAAAATGATTTATTCCACCCCCAGTCTTCCTACATTTGTACGTCATCCTAGGGGACACTGACTTTCTGAACAGTGAATTGCTTTTGGCCATCTGATATTATATTACTGCAGTCTTCTGCAGAAGGAGCCAGAAAAGAAAAAAAAGGGGAAAAAATAATTCCATTAATGCTGGGAATCAAAGTTTATTGACTTTCCCTTGAGCTATAATACCAAAAAGCTGATTACAGAAGTTGTCAACTTATTTAATGATACGACCAACTTCTCTCTGAACTCATCAAAATATCTTCTGAAAAAATTCTCAGAAGCTTTTCAAGTAGAGTAATACATTATTAACTCTAGTTCATCTTACTGAAGATAACTGTATCTTGCCTCTGCTCCTTCCACCTCTCTGTGTCTACCAAAACACTAAGAACATCATCATTGTAATAAAAAAACTCCAGGATGCTCTGAATTGTTGCATTCTCAAGCAAACCAACATCTCGTTTTCACATCCCAAGCACATCCTACTTATTCTAAAAAATGTAGGGAAAGTCTTGACTAGAGTACAGTTCTAATAAAAGTGAACACCTCACCCCACCCATGGCAGCTTGCTCTGAGAAGTCAAGCTCAAAACATGGCATTCTGCAGTATGGACACTCTAGTGGACAGAGATTCCATAGACCATTATGGGGTGTTAAGTTTTCACTCACACTGACCCCTCCCAAGAAAGAGGGCTGCCCATACCTGTATTTGTTCCAGAAGTTCTGTTTAAAACTGTTAATGCTTCTCCCTTTGGAGAGCAGATTTTCTCTCCCAACACTTTTTCTCCTAGACCAAGAGTGTCAACAGGAACATCTTCCTTCCCTCACTTTTACAAAATTACTTTACTGTACAATGTGCATAGGGAAATACTTAATTAGACAGCTGATCATGAGAAAAAATGACCAGAGCCGTGTTTTTTAGCTTTTCCATCAAGGTCAGCAGTGCAACAGAAGGTACCACTCTAGCAAAAGATTTGTCCTTGTATCATTTACAATACAGCTTTTTCAAAACATACGGGAGAAAGTACAATACAACTGTTGTCAAGTTTTCTGAACACTTAGAAAGCCAGGAAGTACTCAATTAATCGAACAAACCTGATCACATTCTCTTTCAATACAACTACGAGCATGCTATGCAGTATTTACAGTAAACCTCTTCTGAACAACATGCAATTAGAAGATTCATAAAATATTGTGAACAAAATATAGTTTAAAGGAAAGGTGGAACTTCTTTAGAAGCAAATGCTCCTTCAGCAAGATCTCCCTTAGTCAGTCTGTTTCTTTAATTCACATGTACGAGACAAATTACATTCGTTGGTTTTATTACCTGGTGATGGAACAAAGGTATTTATACTTGAACACTCCTTCCAACCCATGATACACCTGCACGTCTGTGACAATTTAACATGGTTTAGTCACAGCAGGTAAAAGCCTTTCATGTTGCAGTGGATGGGTCCTTTGATACTCATCCACAGTCAAACGCTGCATATGAGAGCACGCTGCAACAGAAAACTGCTGTGAAAGTTTGGCTTGAACACAAGGCTGTTCAAGAACAGTGTTCAAACAGGATATCATGACACGACAGATCAGAAGAAACAGCTTTCAATAAAAGGCAGACAGGGCATGCTGCTTACCTTGTGCAAGGTGATTTGTTCTGTAGCATTAGAAGGGACAACATCAGACAGAGCCAACAACTCGCACAACTGAATTTGTGTCAGTCCCTCCCATGACAAGAACAATCTCTTACATTTAGGCATCTGTCAGTCCTGTGAGGGGAAGTTGAGATATACCCAGGGAGCAATACTCGGTAAATAGGACCAAACTTCTGTACATTTTGAATGTGCAATTTGGTTGGCTTAAATTAGCTTTCGCCAGGTAGGAAAAAATGAAAAAAAAATCAAGTTTCTAATTTAGAAGAGAGAAAAAAATGCATTCTAATACTCTCCAATTGAATTAGAATTCTGTATTCATCACTAAACCTTTATTCTTATAACGAGTCTTTAAATACATAAGAAATGGGCGAGTCCTTTTTAGGACCTTTCAGCACTGTCCAGGCTTGGAAGTCAGCAAAGATTTTCCTGGAAGAAATTCAGTTTGCAAAACTATTTAAACAGTGACAGCAGCAGTGATTAGCATTACTATAGCATTAACTAAAGGAATGTACTGAAACAAATGTTTATAAAGTATTGACTTAAATAGTATAAAACACAATAGGTTCAGATTACCACTGTCTTACTCAACACCTAATTTTCATGATAACAAGAATAAGCAGGACTACCTACCTGCAGGTTAACAGGTTTGCCTATTATTTTAAACTGTACTTGTGAATTATAGTAAGGATTTATGCTCCTCATGCAGAATGCAGAATGCTGACATGGGGAAAAAGAGGACTCAATTGCCTACTGCAGCTTCTCTGTTCCAACCATTAGTAACAACACTTGAAAGGCCAAAAAGACTACAACATTTCTTAACAAGAACGTGGCCAAAAGTCATCCTCATCTTGTAGCACTGAGCCCAAGTTTGAGTTTCTGCACAGTGAAGCCACTCCTGAACACTCACAGCAACCACTCAGCTCAGCTCACCTGAGATGGATTCTCAAGGCTGAGACAGCCACCAAACACAGTACTGCAGAAGAGCAGCTGGAACAAACAGGTTATTTTCTGCCTTCCTTGCTCATGTCATTTCTTTCAGAAGACTGGCAGAGATTCCAAGAAATTCGTCTAATAATTTGAAAATTAAGACGGAGAACAATAGATTGAGATACAAAAATGTGGTGTGGGCTTAAAGATGAAAATTACTTTATGAGGAGTAATTTGTTAGACATTTGGACTACTGCAGAACTAAGCAGTCATTGAAATTTAGTGATAACAAAATACTTTAGTATAAATTGTTATAAATTCCAATTCTTAAGTCTGAAATACTGTAACATATAATATGGCATTTGCACTACTATGATTATTTTGATATTACACTCTATTATCAAATAAAAATACACATCTGCTATCAATAAGCAAGAATAATGCCTAACCTACACAGCAATAATGAAAATTGCAACTCGAAGTTATAAATTGAAACTCTTGCAGAATTAAACCAGCTTTTCCTGTTGACAGTACACAGTGTGAAAGACAAAATTAGAATGTTTATTTAATTACTACTAAGAGTTCAGAACTGCGACTTCAGAAGCGCTTGATCAATATCTTTTTTGAAAATGGATTTGCCTTAACCTTTTGATAGTCTTCCTAACTGACTTTGTTTAAAGGGTACTAACATCTGCAGTGACATGTACTATCCCTGTTTCTAGTCCTAGCAAAATTTTCTTACTGGGATGATGCTGCACTTCAGTAGCTTTTCCTTCAGAAACATTTTCAATAAAACAATAAATACATGCCAGTTCGAGATCTGCTTTTGCTCACAAGACAACAGAATGGCTTCAAAATATAGTTTTGTGTTTACCCTGAGGCTACATGAAATGGAGGGGCTTGAATGTGTCAAGTTTTCCTGTTAAGTATTCAAAGCTCTTCTCTAAATCTTCTTGGTGACTTCAGTTCTCAGCAACTGCCTTTCAGTACCTTTAAATAAGCAATTCCCTAAAACTATCTTTCAGTCTTACTGCTCTCACACAGAAGTGTGGGGTCCCTTTTTAATAGTTAAAAGTGTACAATGAAGCTTTGGATATGTGGTTTTCATTCATGGACAATTTTAAGGCATATTAAAAAAATAAAATACTTCCACTTTCTTCAAGTACCTTATTAAATGCAAACCCTTCCTGTGCAATATATATGCAGTATGCTGTACAAAGACAATGCTGTTTGCAGTGTCTAACAACACACACATATCCAGAACAAGCTTTTTCGTTACTGATATTCTTTTTTAAAAAGTTGGGCCAAAAGCTTTAATTGAATGATTAAAGTTTAATCTCTTACCAACTACGATTAAGTAGAGTCCCTATAACTGTAATCTGAACATCTTTTTGCCATTATTGCCCAGCAGCTACAGCTTCAAGAGACACAGTGTAGAGAGAATTCTGTTGCACATTATACTTTAACCAAGAGCATCAAGCAGAACATCAAGCATAATGCATTTTTCATGTTTAGCCCAGTGAACATGCCTTTTTCCCAAGACTGAAAAGTTAGCCTTTAACAACAGCAACCCAAGCCAAAAGGATTATGAGAAATATATCGGCATTTCCAATGCGCTTTAAAGCAATCTAATTAGGTAGCCACACGCTATGTTTTTTGAGAAAACCAGCAACCTAATAACTGGATTGTCATTAGAAACAAAATGAAAAGCTCATGCTAGCAGTGAAATACTACATTTTCCTCTGCCATCTGCATCTTATAAAATCATGTCAATGTCTCTTTGGGCTGACAGACTGTCTACCAAATAGCTTAAGAAATACCTGCCCTATTTCAGGCTTAGAACTACAATAAGAGGCATTCAGGTTTAAGCACCACGTTCCAAAAGAAAAGGATTCAACACCTGTTAGATGCAGAATTTCAGCTTTACAACGAAGTAGAATTTTGCATAACATTTATGATGAAATAAAATAAGACTCATTGATACAACACAAGATATTAGTCATCCTCACTTAAAACTTGAGAAACATATTATTACAAAAATCATGTTTGTAGATTTACTAAGTTGATTACAGGTAGTAGTTTACAACACCACTAAACCACTTTCAGGAAAGTGAACTTAACACATTACCCACAATTGCACCCCATGAATGTCAATTGCTTTGTTTTGAACCTTACCCACTACTACTTCTCTTTTACTTCCTTTCTCAACCATTCATCTTGCTGACATCCACAAAACAAAACCACTGCAAATAGACAAATGTTCAATTAATGTAATGATTTAACTTACTGTACTATGGTACAGTATTTTTTTTTCCTTCTCGCAGCTTTCAAAGAACACTGTTTACAGTGTGAAAACCTACTTTTCCCTCAAGCACTCTGTTTTAGGAGAGTTTTGTTCTTGTCCAAGTAATTTAAAACTATGTACTTGTTATCAATTCAGAGCAAAGCCCCCACTGATGCCCAAATGCAGCATTGCTTTGTTTCATCCGCTAAATGATGTGCCAGTGTTTGAACAATTTATCTGTAAACCAAGAGCTTCAGACAAATAGCTGCTTAGTAGTAAAAAAATAAGTAAAATAAGTTAAAAAAAACCCACAACTATTTAAATACTGTATAGTATTCTAATTCAATACAGAAAAAAGTTCCTTTACTGTCTCATTTCTGAGGAAATATATCAGAGACAACAGAAAATACAGGGTTGATACCCATTTAAAATATGAGAGACAATCCTTGATTATCAGCATCACATCTAGTCCTTACTTTATTCCCCAGGTCTTAGTAAAAGAATAAAAAGATTTTTCTCCCCTTCCCAGGAAATAGATTAGGTAGGCATGACATTTTCCCACTTCACCGTTGCATGCAGTAATAAGCTTTCCTTTTGTAGCATTTATGAATTCAAACAGTGCTGGGGTTAAGCTGGAGCAAAGCAATTTGGCATGCTTGCATCTGCTTTTATCAGGGAAAGGAAAAGCAATCCATGAGGTCTGGACTGACCTTAAAGCACAAGTATTTATTTGGAGAGTCTAAGGGCTTACCAATTGTGTTTGGTAAGAGGGAACTTAAATTCGATCACACTCACACCCAATGTCACCTTAATTCAGGCAATCGCCTTTCAGTTCTTCTGCAGGGCCAATAACGTAATTGGTATTCTGGTACTACAAATATTCTCTCTTTAAAAAGGACACATTAACTACACACTCCCATTCTACCATGCTGCTTTCTACAGGACATAGCAGGTTTCCAAAGTCAGTCTGCTTCCAAATTCAGATAACTTGCTTTAAAAAATTACATCTATGCTGGTCAATGTAATTATATTTTCAAAGTGTATCTATATAACCCTCTGATGCCTCTGATATACAACTGTCCCAGAAAAATATTAAAGTCAATCATCTTATGAGTAAACAACTACTAGAGAAAATTGTCTGCAAAATCTCAGACATATGAAGGAGCTGGTTTGGAAAACAGGCCTTTGCTGCTTTTACTAAGCCATTTCTCAGTTAATCTGCTGAAATACAAATGCGTTCATGGAACACACTTCTTCCTCGAGGAACTGGACACTCCTTTTTAAGGTAAGATTGCTCCAGTTCTTTCATGAAATCTGAGCAACTTTCAGTGTTTCCAACTCTCGGATCCACAAGAAATTAAAGGAAATGCATTAGAAGCAATTAGTGGGGAAACATTTATTGCCTCTCGATGACAAAGATGCTTGATCAAATTTAGATCCACTGCAGTGCAAGTAGTAAAACAATGTGAATACATAGTGTGCTGCTTTGCAAATGGAACACTTCATCTTTCCACCTAATAAATAGTACCGTTATTGCCAGGTAGTGATGTGCCAGTAATTAAGGTTTTATTATTCTTTTTTTCACTTTATTCACTCTTCCTCCATCCTTTAACTACTAGAAAATCTGAGACTATTTTAAAACTGACAGTACGTAGAATTAATTCTCAGTGACATAATAAGTAAGTCCCACATTTGATACATTCTAGGCACACCAGCATCCTATATCCAAATACAGAATGTGCAGGTGTGGCACTTAGGGACATGGTTTAATGGCAGTGCTTGGCCAATGGTTGGACTCAATGATCTTAAAGGTCTATCCAACCTAAACAATTCTAAATACACATTTCACATTATAAAAATGACCACCAAGAAAGAGAACTGTTGCAATTCTTAACTCCTCTGCTAAGTACTTGAAATGAGCATAGAATTACAGGAGGAAAGACCCTTCATTCCCTTCTTCTCTAAGTTCCCTTCAGAGCTCCTGTTTTCTGTCTGGAGCCAGACTAATATCAGCTCGAATACAAACATGCCCAGAAAATCAGGAATTCAAGCCACATGTTCTCACAAAAAGATAAATTGATTCAGTTCACCAGGGCTGCTCAGGGCTCAAAAGCAAAGCAATCAGGCTCTCAACGAGACACAGAGATCACCACGTGCAATTCCATTACAGTCAAGGACAAGGTTCTACAGCCAAGACGCTTCACTGCCATTTTCTGCTCGCCCAGCCTGTGTGCTTAACATCCCACTAACATACTAAGGACAGACCTAAACTGCCTCTTTGGTCCAAAGAAAAGCTGCATGATTCTCTTAGTTTGACATCAAACCCAGATCAGTAGCTGATGCTAAGGGGCAAATCATAGCAGCTTGAGTTTCATGCAGAGCTAAAGGGGTGAGACAGCAGCTTCAGGACGGAGCTGGTTCGTATTCATCAGTTCACAACAAAGGTGTGGTAAGCTTCTATCTACATGGACTAGAGCATCTAGGAAATGTGCTCATACTAGGGCAAAATTAGTCACCACCCCCTCTCCAGAGAATTTTCCTCCTGCCAGGAAAAGCAAGTCTGACAATTAACGCAGGTAACAGCACCTGACAGCAGCTGTGCAGATGTGCCACCTAAAGGATGCAGGTATTGCAAGGGATTGAACGGACATTTTCACTCTGTTCCCAAACAGAGAACAGGAGAAGGAACTGGGTGTGTGCATGTGTGAGTATGAAATGGAAGCCAAATCTATCTAAAGTAAAGATAATTATTAGGAGGTTATTTGATTCAAAGTCACCTATGGCAGGCAACATAACAGTTACCATGATAACTTTAGAGAGATTAGACAGGTACAAACAGCTGTAAACCTGCAGAGTGCTGCTGCCACATACAGAACTCCACTTTCTAGTGTCTCTTAAATGTTTTCCTTTGAAA
The DNA here is from genome assembly GCA_013397755.1 of Cnemophilus loriae. NCBI lineage: Eukaryota > Metazoa > Chordata > Aves > Passeriformes > Corvidae > Cnemophilus > Cnemophilus loriae. The sequence goes on along the minus strand of VZTF01001855.1, from coordinate 1,291,433 downwards.
ATCTTTTTATTCATTAGAAATATTTGCTTGCTCCAATCTCTTTTTTCTTATATATTTTTCTACCTATTAACAGCCCAACTGCCTATATATATTAAAAATTAATGTACCATGTCATAAAAGGCAAACATGATCAGACCAAAAAAAGCAACCTCACACCACAGCATAGCATACATTTGCTTCTTCTGGGCTAAATAAATCTGTTGTTTAACCGGTCTTTAAACAGTTGATCATAGTGATTTAAAATTTATAACAACATGAATCCATATCAATTTAAATTTCACTGCATAATGTGACTATCTTGAATTTCTACATCTTTCTTTTATGTTGCAGGATGCTTTACTTATCCCAGTTCAACTTTCTGAAAGTGACAACAGAAAAAGGTGAAGATGAAGAGAAAAATGAAAAGATGAAGTTGTTGAAACAAATATAATATTATGGGATATCTGAATCTCAGCAAAATAGCTTATCGATGAAAATGGGTCTCTGACAGGCTGCCTGATGTAATACTCAATTTCTTTTTAGCAAAAAAACCATCCTATTTCTACTTTAACTATCAATCAAAGAACAATTAAGTTACACATTTATGAGCAAGTACAGAATGCTGAACTAGCTTCAAAGACTAAAGTTATTGTGATATTATACACACAGACAACAATTATGCTCTGCTACCTAAATTTTAGGTATTTATCCACTTAATACACAGTGAAAAATCCACAGTTAAGCAGCCTTATGTATCTTAATTTCCTGCTTTTCATAGAAATGCTTGATGCATACTACTACATAAGCAAGCTTCATGCAAATTCAGAAGAACCATTAGAAAGTCACTTTCAATTTTCTTGTTTTTCTCACCTGGCATTATTAATCTAGGGAGCAGACGCAGGACCAGTGCATTTATTTTTAAATACACTGGCATTAATCTTTGCAAACATAACTACACCAGCACAACTTAACCACTGTGAACAAAGCAGAAGTCAGCACTTATTCTCTAAGATTTGGAGACCCTCAGCATATCAACTTTCTTTACATTTTCCCTCTATCACTCAGCCCTTTTGTCTGATAGGGAAGCCAGGTGGTTAAAGAAGTTGTCCTGTCAGCTTTATCTTTAATCTCTGCACGCAGATCTGTGAATGTACCACAACAGGTGTAAGGCAATGCTTGTCACTGCAATGTAAGAAATACACTTACCTTAAGAGTATCCTCTTTCTATAATTTGAGATGACAAAGAGATAATAAATACAATGTTTGACCTATACATTAACAATCATGTTTATTTTGTGCAGCTACTAATGTACGAAAAAAGTCTGTACTAATAGATGTTGCTTCCCTCTACTGCTTTAATGACACCATTGTTTGGTCACTAACACTGAACTCATCCAGCAGTCCTGTACATGGAGAGGTGAGCCAAGGCTGAAGCAATTTTGGCCAGTCCCAATTTCCTCTGAAGTTAAAAGGGACTGCCCTGCACGTCAGCGAGACAACTCAACACAGACAAAAGATCAATTTGTACAAACCCAAGTTTAATCTGGAAGATGATTAACAAAGAAGTAGAACTAACTACCAAAGGAAGTGGACACTTAATTCCTCTCAGTCTCTTCAAATGAAGACAAGCTTTCCAGCAGATCCACTTCAGCCGGGCACGTTACCTGCCTCCATCAAAAGAAATGAGTGACATTTACATTCGCCACACAGGAGATCAAACGAAACACTTCAGTGATCTCTTCTGATCTCTACCTCTATGAACCTCTATCACTGTCGTAACCCTAGGTACAATTTTTATCTAAGTTTAGCACAAAAAGAAATACAAATTTGTGCAAAACCAAAATTTTTTGAGTCTTTCCTTCAGTTTTCCTGGAAAAATTGACGGAGAATTACTTCTTGTCTGCACCTCATTGCTGATCCCAAAAAAACTCCCACTTTTACTCTCTTCCCTCTTTTAATTTCAGAATTGCACCGAAATTATCATGATTCTTCAAATTATTTAGACTAGCAAGACCTGGCTACATAAAGAGTATGATACCCATTCCAGCAAAAACAGGTCAAGTCAAGGAATAAAGCTGCATTATCTTTTAGCTACGAACTTCAGAGTTAGGAAATAGGAACATAGATTTCAAGAGCTTTTGTCTTCACTACTGCTGAAAATATTTAGAGGGATTTTAAGTGTGCCTGTATACATTATATATGCATGTTTTTATCAGCATGCATTTGGGTTATTCCCTCAGAAATCCCTCACTCTTGTCCCCAGAAAATCTCATTCAGGTTTCAGAGTTTTTATTGGGAAAAGGAAAACAATATACGAAATACATTTTAGTCTTTATATGTTACGGGTTTTGTGACAGAAGCAGCAGCGTTCTGCAGTTTAAAATGTTCCTGTTCACTTACATTTTACTTCTGAGCTTGTTTTGGATATGCTTCATCTGTGACATTGCCATTGATTTATTCTGGTCAGAGATCATAGGATTTATTTCTGTTGAGCAAACCAGTGAGCTTTCTGAACGAATTATCATCAACTTTTTTTTTTTTTTTAAGGAGGCCAACAAATACTGGTTTTCACAATGAACTGCACTCTGGGAAGTTCATTACACACTTAGTCTTGGAGATCACCAGAAGTCATTCTGGTTCTGTGTCATGCTGTCAATGATTATATAGTGTGTAAGTGCTGCCTGTAATGACCAGGTGAACAGAATTCAGCTGAACATCTTTATCTAAGTTTTCAAACCTAGAACATTATGTCCCATTTCATTTTTATGAGACTTATTTCAAACTTTTTCCAAGCAGGTCGTGGGTACAAACCCGATGTTTTTCTTTGTTTTTTCTTTCCATGGCTCTCTAAGCCACCCCCAGAATTCATCAGATAGAGTGGCATCAGTCGCTGTTGAGCTTTACAACAGTCATATTGATTGGTATCTCCCCAAGGCACATTGTCATCATTTTACCACTGATGGGGTTATGGGCAGACACACACTTTGACATTCGCCTTAGATGTGATAAATGCAATCCTCATTTTCTCAGATCTTGTGCAGTTCACCACAAATCCATCGATCACCACAGAATGACCCTTTCTATTTCACTGAAGCTGTGAAACCCAAAGATAGAAATATCTTCCTAATTCATACATATGCCATACATTCCATAGTCCTATTTTTCATCAGATTGGGGTGATTCAGCTCATCATTTCCATGATGAAAATACCAACTGATGTATTCCTTTTGAATAATGTTGTACAGCATCACTTTGAATAAAACATTATTAACAGGTTTCTCCCCCACTATAAACTACCTCATTTTAGAATACTAGAAGGCATTCCTGACGTGCCACATGTGAATCATTTTGCTTGTGGACTGCCACAACCATTATTATTATAACAAACAGAAACCAGTTGGTGGTTGTTACTAGCTGAAGTTTTACTTGGAAATTTTACTCTAGTAAAAACATTTTTAAAACTAGACATAACTGCTAGAAAAATTTCTTCCTGTGTTTAACATAGGAAAAGCCACTAATCAGCATTTACTAAGCATTATGGTTTGTGCATCTTTTCTCAATAGTCTCAAAACAAGTGAAAATTGGTCATTGCAACAAAAAAGCAGCCAAGTCAGCCATACATGAACTTCAAAGAGCAACTGGCACAAACTCAGCGCCCTAACATTGCTTCTATCAGAGAACTACAAAGAGTGTAGAGATTATGGCAAGATTTGGCCTAGGGTACAAAATTCTAGATGCACTATTTTGGGACAATATAATAAAATCTCCATAAAGGTTTGAGCACTTCAAATGCTAAGTTAGTGCTCGTGATGAGAATAGAGATGCTTGTCACTGCCTCACCAAATTATAAAACTGTTCTTAGTTTCGGGTCTTAAATATACAATTAAAAGCTTTCTATCTCTCATTTCAGATAAGGAAATTGCAATCCTTCTCTGGAAATTAACTTTCCATCTAGTTCCTGGACATGTTTTTTTTAAATTATTATTTTTGAACCACATGCCATTTAATTATTAAATGAGGCTTACATTTGCATCTCAGGAAATAGTTTTTTTATTCTCTCTTCTTCTACCATTTCATTTCAGTCCATTACCAGGGGTGTGAGCAGGCTGCTGACTATGCTGATAGGCAGGGAGCAGGGAGAAGCTCTCGCTCCACATTTCATTCAGATAATAGAAACCTGCAAGCTGCTCAGTGTGACAGATGAGCTCTGTGAGCTAAAGCAACTTGTTCCGCCTGTCAGGCTGCAAGAGCCTACAGCAGCAAGATACAATTGTGATGACACCACCATCGCGGAACTGGGTCAAACATACGGTCACTTTAAAACAGAATGTCACCCGTTCTTTCTACTTGAGGAATTTGATTCAGTGACACTAAAAGCTGTTAGATACCATTAGCTTTATATCCAGGTTCAAAATGAAACGGTTTCTCTGACAGTATTTGAAGGATCCTCTTTGCCATTGAAGTTCGTAGGAATCACAAACTGTCAAATAACGTCACTATTGCCCAGAGTGAGTAGGTGCTTTATGAGCACAACCCTCTCCATGTTGCACCAGGGGAGCTGGGCCTTTGGACTAATATCACCATCATGGCCTTTGTGGATTAAATGCATTAAAATCATCACAGAATTTTAAAGAAAACTTTACAGATATAAAATGTTTTCTTTAACTGCAGAAATGAAAATAAAAGATACCTGAACTCATGCCTACACCTATTATTTTGTTAAGATCATCATCTCATACAAAAAATTAACTTTTTATTTTTAGTGAAATAAAAGAATTATTAAATGAATGTTAGTAAAAATGTAAAGATAAATAAAAAGTAATATTTAATAAACTGTTCCAATTATTTCCCTCAGTCTTGGAAGATTTACTTGCATCATACTGTGATGCTGAAATACCCCATGCTACATCACAAGCATCCACTGTTCAAAGATTAAATAACTGTGGTATGCAAGTCACACCACACACTGCTTCTAGATAAGATTTGGAAAAGCAGATAATGAGATGAAGATAGTTCTGGTCATACTCTGATATTGGATGATCAAAATTTTGCATGTATTAAATGACGTGTAAACCTACCTTTTTAAACAAAATTACACTATGTATATGTTTCAGCACGAATAACTTTATTCTAAAAGTACCAGAAATGTAGAAGGAAACAGTAAATGTCTGAGACATCCAAAAGTAATTTCCTTCTCAATATTTACCAATTCGTGTTGACAGTCTGAGTCAAGCTCAAATCATGGACTCAAGCCAAGTAAAAATTCCCAGCCTGTTAGATTCCACAGTTTAATTTAGGTATTTCAATACAGCATAATGAAGACATTTTATATATTTCAGGTTTTGATGTATGTATTTTTCTGGTTTATGTTACATACTTGCCTTTCTAGTTCAACACAAACATTTTCAGGAAAAATATTTTCAAGAAAACTTCTCATGGAGCCTTTCTGTTAAGATGATTCAGATTTTTGTGCAGTTAAAAACTTATATAATTCCTAAAAATAATTGTTTACTTGCTTTGATTTCTAAATGTCTTTGATCTCATTCATTAATATTCATTAGACTTCTGATGTTGGACTAACGAGAATCTTACACATTTATGAGAAGCTATTTAAACAATGCTATCAATTTTTTTTCTGACATGTTTTTCATCAACACTCACAGTACTTAATTCTTTGTATTCTCCAGTTTTTTCTTCGAACTTCCTGAAGACACGGTACACATTCTGCAAAACAAAGGGGAGCTCAACAAATGCATAACTAATTCAGCCAATTTTGAGCATAGAACCCTAAGCAGATAACAAGAGAAACACATAATATATATGGACAGAATGAAAAACGCTCAAAGGAAGAATCCAGCCACAACTTTTCAGCCTCAGGAGTTTACAGGCACAAAAGCAGCAGCTCTATTGCCAGAAGACAAGAGCAGCCACAGATATTTCCCATCCCAGGTGCACACACAACATGCAGAGACAGCGAGGCACTTATGTGCTTTATATTTCAGAAAACATCAGCTGTGTTCAGATTGAGTTTCCACTGTTTGCAGTCCATATCTACAGGAAGCTGAAAGGAAGAGAGTCCCAGAATGCTGCCCAGAACCACCTGCATTGCACACACAGCATAAATGAGGAGCACCCAAGGGCTTTGAGGCAGTCCGCCACAACAAACAGATTCAATATAATATACCAAAATTAATATATATATATATTTTCAGATAAAGCAACACCAGTTTGAAACCATCCATTAGAGGATTCTATCTAGGAATTAACTCCTACACTGCAAGAGAAATAGCCGTTATAAGCTTCCTAATGACAATAAAATAAACATGCAAATGCAGCAAAGTACCTAATTAGTCAGTGCCCACAACAGCATAGACACACTATACACCAAACTTCCATACACAGAAACCCACTGCTCCGGTCTCAGTATCAAATAATAACAAAAAAGTTCAAGGACAAAGTATTGCTAATTCTAGGACTCTCAATGTATCTCACAGGATGCTTAGTACCTAATACGTCAGAATCTACTACCACCCCCAAACTTTTCAAAAGAGTTTCTTTTGTATATCAAAGTTTAAAAGATCTTCACTGGTACAAATGTTTTATTGTGTGTAAATATATGAATATGAATATGAGTGTGATTCTATACTACAACAAAGTTCTGGAAGAAAATAATAAAGTAATTTTAGAAGCTTTAAGTAGCACTCAAAATATTAATATAAGCCAGAATTCTGATTATGTGCAACACCAGCCCTTATATATCACTCCCAAAGTTAAGTGCTATTAATCTTCCTCTAAAGAACAATATTTCCACCATTTCTTCCTTCCTGTTCTTCTCTATCCCCCTGCATTCAGATCCTGATACTGGGTCTGTAACTCTTATTCTCAAGCTCTCCTCTCGGAGATGTGCCATCACAGCACCCTTCATACTGGGATTTTATCCCACCTAAGCAAGTCTTCTCTAAACAAGCCACACATCAGAATTAACAGGACATGAAAAGTGTTAATTTCACAATACTAGAAGGCAATTTTTTTCCCTGACACCTGGGAAAGTAAAAAACAGGACAACATTTTATTTAACAGAAATTTTTCCAAGTAAGTCAAATATACACAATGCTTGGGGTTTTGGGGTTTTTTGTTATAAAACGTATTCTAATTCAAATATCCTAAGGTTTCCCAAATTTAATTTTTAAAAAATTTTTCTTAAATCATACTGTCAAGGCCTAACAGCTATAGCTTCAGTTGCAGCACTGGGAGTGCTACATCTCACAACAGGTACAAAACACTAAGTTAATTAATGGACTAGGATTCAAACAGCAAAACTGATGAAAAGCTGACACAGAAATCTTTCTCATTGGAAACACTTCAGTAAAGAGAAATGACAGTGCCTGCTACCAATAATAATGAATCAGTGGAGGAAAGCTTACAAATCATACTAATTTGTAAGAAGCAGACAAGAAAAATAAGAGCCTCAGAGCAGGAGCGGCATCTTGGCAAAACTCCCACAAGCAAAGGCACCCAGTCAAGGCCTCACCATCTTCCGTATCTTTCCAAGGAGCCACCCAGCAGTCCAATGTTTGCCCCATGAAAGTAGAGCCAGCCAGCCTGGGCAAACACCTGATTTACTAGAGCAATTTTTTAAACTAAAAAGAAAGCAGTGTGACCAATCTGTGGCTACTAATGGCCAAGCTTGGTTACATCCACACAGACTGAAGCAACTGCAGGTTAAATACACACTGAACCAATCTTTGGCAAGGTAGACGAGCGCTCTGCTTACAACGACATCTATTACTTACTTCTGAAAGCACCACAACTGCCCACATGAGATTTATATTCTTCTACACATAAAAAGAGACTCAGAACAATTTTCTTAACCTCTCATATAACTGCAAAATTTGTCCATCCTTCCAGTAAAATGTGCACTAAAACACAGAGTTTCGTAAAGTTTAAGTACTATGTTCATTCAATCAGCATGTTCTGCCTCATTCACATTTCACCTCCTTAAGTCACAAAAGAAAATGTCAGAATGCTCTTGACAGGAAAATCTGATTCCGTTAAACAGCTCAAGACTTTCCAAGTGAATGTAAACTTTGAAAAAGATACTCATTTTTTAGTGAAAATTACTATTATTGTTTTGAAAATTTCTTCATTCCTACAAGTATCATTAAAAAGTTTTTGGGTCAAACAACCACAAATATTTCAACCATTGTAGAGACAGAACTGGAATGCAAGGGGGCTTATATAACAGCCTTTTTCAGGACAAAAATTAGGCTCTTACAATGAAGCTTCTTTTGTATTTAATAGAAGCCCACTTCCTTACTAATTGTCACTGGTTCTGCAACCGAAAACTGCAATTAGTTACGCTTCATGACACACACATGAATCCTTTAGTGGTTATATTATTCAACTTGAACACTCATAGCAGGACTGTTATAAATTCTACAGGAATTGCATCACCACGCCTATTTTATTAAACCATTTGTGCCAAGAGACAGTTAAATGCTGTGTATCCTTTAAATATATTATTCTAGTTGGGAAAATAGTTAGTCTACCAGATGAATTTAAGAAGCCAAGAAAACAAAAACCAAATAAGACTACTATTTAATTTGTACAAACACTACTTAATTTTAAAGATCATGTATAATATGAAAAAATAAAATGCATTCGTGACACTGTCTTATTTTTAAATAGACCTCATAGTTACAAACAAGTTTCACCAGAAAAATAAAACTGACAGCAAAACAAAACCAACAAAGGGAAACAATTTTCCTTCGTTAAATGAAACTAACCAGGGCTACCAGCAGTAAAAACCTAACTTCTTTTAAATTCCAAAATGAATCTCCTCCCCTGACCTTTATAGAGCTCAAGATGCATACGTACACAGAATAAACAAAATAATTTGAAAGCAAATTCACTGAGTATGCCTGACCTTTGAAACAGCACAGATAATTTTAATCAGATTTGCACAATGTTAGTCTGTCTCAGGTTCCTTGTAGGAACACAAAGATGACAAAACTACTTAAGGAAAAAAAAGACAATATTTTACCAAAATAAAACCACCTTTAAATTTTTTTTAAATATCCCTAAGAGTCTCAGATTCAGAAAACATTCCTCTGAAATTCTACTCCCACAATATCCAGCTAAGGTGCGTAACTCAGATCTAGAGAGAGAAGCCCTTTCTCCTAGTTATGCATGTTTCTGTCTCAGTTAAGTTGAAGAGCTGACATCTAAAAGAAAAAAAAAAAGTGATTTACACAAACATTTTAAGAATTGGGTTTTGTAGGAGTGGCCTGTAGTTGCCTCCTTGATCACCTGGCATGTGGTGGCTGCTTAAAGCTTCTCAGTTACATTGATTATCTTAGATTTTTCAGAGCTAATGACTAAAAAATATCATGATCTGCAGCATAAATAACCTGACAAGCAATGCTGACTAGTAAAAAATCTCTAGTTACAAAGAGCAGAAGTTCTCAGAAATATACACAAATGAGCCTTAGCTGAACCAGCTGACAGCACCTTCCTTTGTGGAAGGACAGGTGTTACATCAGGAGCTAAACAGCATTTATAGCCACCAAAGCTGACCACTGCTTGTAATGCCTGGAAAAAACAAGGAAAGAAACCTTACACTTTATACAAGCTCCAAAGCAGGTCACTGCAAGTGGTTCTATTACTTGTGCCTGATGAAATGAGAATAATTAGCATGGGGAGCTGAAAGTCCTATTTAGGTTCACAATGTTCAACCTCCATCAAATTAGACCTTCCACGCCAACAGCAGCAAGGGGGTTCTGCCCAAGCTGGAAAAGACAGCATGAGAGTAAAATGCAATAAAGACACTTAAAAAGCTGAAGTATGGCTTTGCTGCTTTTGAGAAAAAACAACAGTGAGCAGGACAGAGATCCTCATTAACTAAGTATTTGCCCAGTTGAGGGATGCAATAGGACAACATAGCTTTGTCAAATAATGCACTTTATCTAACAGCACCAGTCCAAATTACTCCTGGCCTAGTTGCTTTCAAAGCTTCACTTCTCAGTATTCACAGAGAGATGTTCAGTTTAATAAACCACTTAGAACAGCTGGAAAGGAAACTTAAAGTAAATACTATTAACTACATGAACTTGTAAGTATTCATGGCTCACAAATGAATTTTCTATATTGGCTGTTTTCTTGTAGAACTAGCACTACCCCTGTAATTCTTACAAGCGGCAAGGTAGTCAAACGTCTTTCTAAAGAATTTGGTCCCCTTATCCACACTCAGATAATTGTGAGCAGACCTAGTACTATTTGGCCTCTGAGACAATAAGTAAGAGAACGGCGTTCTGAACACCAGCTTTGCTGAGAGCTGACACATGTTGAGGCGGGATCACGAACAACACAGCTTTCCAGAACAGCATTCCTCCATTCGCGTGTCACGGATTCATTCTCTGAAACTGCTGTAGGCCAGCCAACCCTTTCAGATTATGGCAACAACCACATTCCTCTTCTGCCACACTGTTTGGGTCTTTTTCTCTCTCCTTTGCTCACAGAGAATTTTACAGCTTGTCTTTTGCAACAGCTATCTGATATCCTCATCTCTTCCTATTAAGCAGTTTAATTTATTCAGCTTATCAGGAAGGTTGAGAAGGGAGCTGATCACTGTGTACAGACACTGGCACAGTCTGTCAGTGTGAAGCCTTCTGACCTTGCAAACAGAGTCACAGAGGCCCTGGCACCTGGAAATAAATCACCCCGAGTGCAATGGGTGGTTCCTTACAATATTGGCAAATATTATTAATAATTGCATCATTCAGTCTCAACACACAACAGAGCCCATTACAATGTGAGTGCTATAATAACTATAAAATATTTAAGAAATAATGTAGAATGATTTTATCTTTTCTAATGCTGCCTTTGTATTCCTATTTTCAATATACAATGAATGCTCACACACATGATCAAAAACTAACATTACATTAGAAAAATAAAGGACAAACAGCTGCCAAATGAAATAGGACTTTTAGTTTCACATTTTCCTTTCAAATTTTAAAGCAATTTTCTACATCCTTAGGCAAACAAAAACCTTTTAAAAAATTGTTTTCCTGAGAAAGTAATTTTCATTTATTTGACTACTCTTATCAAAATATCTATACTAAAATGCACTGTTTTGTCTAACCTTTGAGTACCTCAAATTGTATCCTGAGTAAGATTCTTTGCACTCTTTAGCTTCAATATCCAACCACCTCTGAATCTCTCCTGATTTAAATCTTCTCACAGAACTTCAAACACTAATCCTGATTTTTGTTGCAAAGTTGCAGAAAAGTAGCTATTCCCACCCCACAACTATTTACTATTCCACACGGAAGAGTTTCGTTGCTATAGTCGGACTGCCAAGAATACTTTCCATATTCTCCCTTTTCCGATTCAGTCCTTAGTAGGACAAATCATGATAACGACATTTATAAAAACTTCTTATATATATAATATAAATATTTCACTACCAATATTTCACCATAGTTTTTAATAGGCAAATAAGCAGTCTTACACCAGTCTGCAGTGGTAACTGAACCAAACACTTTAGTTGACAATAGCTTGCAGCAACACACAAACAATTGACAATCAACACCTCCCCAAACAGTAACATCACTGCAGTTTAAATCCAGCTCCTATAAAGGTTTGCAGAGCAATGGAAGCTGAAGTCCAGGGTCATAAAATTTTCTAGAAAAATATTAGGTAGACCATTAGGTTTTCATTCGAGCTCTGTTTGCTTGCATTTTGTTTTTTCTATAAATCTGTGAACCTAACTGTATTTTTAAACAAGACTACACATTTTCTTCAGCAAACATCTGCCTAACCAAAAATAAGACTTAGAGACTCATAAATCCAATATTTAGGCAAGCTCCCTTCTGTCCTTCCCCCCCCCTCTAATTTCGAATGTTTTAAAAACAAATTTCACCTGAAAATTTCTTTGCAATGAACTAAATTCTGCTCTTCTGAAATAGGATTCATCACAACCATATAATTCTTAAATATTTAATAACACAACATGCACGAAAAAGAGACTGAAAGCCTGAAATCATTAGGAGATATCCCAGCACAAGAAATAAAAAGGAGACATACATTCCTCTGCAAGTGTAATTTCAAAGTCCTTTCACTGAGGGATCTAAAGACTGTCAGCTTGGTTGCTCTGCTGCTGTATATTAAACAAGCAAGTAATGAAGCTACTGGTTTTGATTCACGGAAATGCCAAAAATATCATGGCTAAAGTATGCAAAATTAATGGTTTCTCCTTTTTTCTTTTTTTTTTTCTTTTTTTTTTTTTTTTGAAAGGGAAGGTAGCAAAAGTCAGGTAAAGCATCAAAATGGGCAACACAGTGACAACAGAAAACAACAAAATCAAGCACCTTTTCATTTCAGTGACCATTTAGAAAAATATTACTGCATTAATTGTATTTAAAAGATATTTCAAAATCCAAAGTTCCTATAAAACACTTTACTTCCTACCAGTTTAAGGAATCATTATAATGTTTTCACTAACAGAACACTGATGCCCATTCCTAATGCCAGCTAAAAGCAAATTTGAGCCTCATGTGTTACCTACTGATTTCTAACAGGCCTTCATTATCTTAGTTCTCAGTTAAGACTCGTGCACAAATCCAGCAAAACAGTTTAGAAGGTACTTAATTTTTAGTATTTGCATAATAACACCGAACAGGATAAATAATATGCATACTTAGTGCCAAGCATCAGCACTATGCCAATTTAAAGCCTTATTCTTTAACATTTCAGAAATAATTGTGAAAGCAAATTAAATGACATCTATAAAATACTCCAACAAGTCAGTATGCAATGACTTCTGAACAACAAAACAGCTGCCAAGGGCAATACCTACCAGACATGTCAGATTTTTAGTGACTTAAGACCTTGCTAAATCTCTGCAAACGTTAATGCTAAAAAACCTTTACATTCAGAAGAATTGATATAAATGTTTTCGACTACTTATGCAGTAAGACAGAGCATTATTTTGATAAAGTAACAGGCATCACTGGAGTGCCAATACAGAAATTCTGTACTTTGGAGTATCTAGAAATGTGAAGCAGACAAATGCAGCTGTTGTGTGTTACAATGCAAATTTGATGAGCTACACTGGGAATATTCAGTATTGCAATGCAAATTGATGAGAGGAGAAGCATGTAGTCTGAATAAAATAAAAAGGTTTATTTACATCTCACAATAAGGACATTTTCTTTAGTACTGTCCAAAAGATTAAAGCCAGCTTTTTTTCCGAAGACCTCTTTGGAATTTTTCAAGTTTGCTACTAGAATAGCCACACCACTCCCAAAAGGAGCAGGCCTTTAGAAGCACTCTATAAATTTGAAAAATTCTACCCTGTTACTGCAACAATCTGCAGGGACCCATGCAAACACCTGCTCCCCTCTGTGGGTATCCTCAGCCCTCCCACCCTGACACATCTCCCTCAGGGATTACAGTCTTAGGAACCTCCACTTAGGGGCCTTTTCTAGCGTGGGATTCCCCCTCCCAATCGAAGCACTGGTGGAGGAGAGCTCTTTCAACAACTTTCCAATTGCTCCTTGTAGGAATACAGTTAGCAGACTGTCTCAAAATTTAAGGCAAGGGAGGAGGAACTAGTCTTAATTAAGGGTTTCTGCAGAAACTCTTTCAACAGCTGAGTCACTGAGAGAACAAGTGAAATCTAGTTGCACAGTCCCCAGTAACACTGCACGGACACAGAGGGTGCTGGGTTAGTCATAACCAGGGCCAGATCCAGCCCTTTCCAACAGGAACCACATTCAACTACTGCAAGTTTCATTTTTACCAGTAAAGCCTTCTAAATGCTGATTATGAAGCTGCTTTTCTCATACAACTCAATTTTATCTGTAGTTTGCGTGCACATTATCATGTGGAGAGGCAACTCCTTCACTACAAAAACCTACGTGCAAAAGTGAAAGGCTTCAAATTCTGACACTGACTATTTACCATGGATATTCAGAATTATCCTGTAGCTTTAGGGACAATCATATTTCCCTCCCTGGTACCCAAAAGAACCCAGCAGGCATTTAATCAGCAAACAAAACAAACTAAGATTTGGTTAGGCCTTAACAATAAATAAATAAAAAAAAAAACAAATAAAAACCAAACAAGCAAATAAAAAAACCACAATTACGTACGCATTTGAACACTGCACTCGGAAAACATGAGTTATAAACTACAAGGATGCACAAGGAACACGTTGCACCAAACATATCTAAGAGTTTTATTTGATAAATTACTGGTGGAGTAGAGAAAGACAAGAAGAATGAACGTAATTTATTAAGACTTTCCTTAAAGCGTCCGTCTCCCCCTAGAGCTTATGGAAATAACAAAGCAACAAAACCATGTAGCCCTGTAAGAATAACTTAAATCTAAGTGAGAAAAAATCTATAGAAAGGCAAAAAAGACATTTGAGATATTATTTTAATAAAGAGAAAATATGGATGATACTGGTCAAGTTAGATTGATGCACAAAATAAAACATTGCCTACACAGCGCCAAAATATTTGAAAGTAATCAATTTGCATTTTGTAATCTTTCTCCTATTAGGATCTGAGCTACAGAAGTCAACAACGTTCTTCTTGGAGACCTAATACATCAACATTTGGCCCTCTGTAGTAAGCATGGCCAATTTCTCTGTAGCCGTTTATTTACACACTAAAGACATTCTATACACAGATCAACTGACAAAGTTGGAAAGTGACAATATATTTAACCTTTGCAGAAATAGGCAGAATTATAAATATATGAAATAATATAAATAAATGTAATTGACATAATTGAAGTTTCAGATACTGGAGAAGAAAGAATGACTGACATATAAAACTGAGTAATTCAATTTACTGCAAATTCACAAAAGGATTCATGTGACAGATGACAAAACGAATGAGAGGATTATATATTGTAACTATAAAACGGCAAATCCTATAAAGCACATACACAGTTGTAATAAGCAAGACAAGTGGATAATCCCACGTTCAATGTTAAGTTATATGAGTTGACCATTGTTTCCAATAGCATCTCTATATCCTCCAATTTTCCCAGCATGTAAAAGTATTAACTTGGTCACTAGCAAAGTCAAATGGAAACTGCAAACATACAGACAAAGGCTGTCAAACTAAAATACTTTACTACGACTACAGGCTTTGTGTAACACACTCTTCTCATTGCATTCTGAGACATAAACCATAACACAGGAAAGAAAACTGTAAGAAGCTGAATAAAACTATCTGAAAAATGGATTCAAATAAATGTTCAAACAAATGTTTAATAAATAAGTGAACCAAAACAAGTAGGCTCCATAGCTTTCACATATTGCTGCCTTAATTCTTCTAAGTTTTCTCAATACTACAATACCAATTAAATTAGTGTTATTATAAGAGCATATTTTGAAGAGATTGAATTAGAACTTGCATCAGAAGTGCTATACTTGGAGATGTAACAGCTCCCATTGAATGAAACTAGCAGCATATCTGAATGAATGTCTCACAAGGGAAAAAGAACAAACAAGCTGAAAGAAATAAACTAAAGGTTTCATAGTAAGTGGTGGAATTGACAAAGCAAACTAAACTCAGCTTTTGCCAGCACTCTGCCTAACACAGGAAAAAAGCAGTGCGTGTGTGTAGAATTTTTCAGCACACAGAATATAACTTTTAAAGACAGCAACTGTACTCTGCTGTTGTTCAAAGATTTAAAACTATTCAGAAAGTCTAGAAGTGCATTTGAAGGGAAATGTGAAAGTGGGTTATGAAATCAGGGAGCCTGCTATTTATTGGAGATAAGAGACATCTTGTCCTAAAGAAAAAGGCAAAATATTTAATACCATTTTTCCATTAGACATTTCAGTGATTCAATTTAAAATTAAGATCCTAGCACATGCTCTGTAATGTCTTATTTGAATCACCAACATCCAACATTCAAATTAAATACCTAAAAAACTGCTTACAGCTAACTTATTGTGCAGTTTTTCTTTGAACTGAACTTCGTATTTTCCTCTTTTTAAGATTATGAAATTATGTAAGATTTTCAATTACACTACACCCTACAAAAAATAATTCAAACCTAAAATATTTTTTTGTCTCAAAACAACTTTCAGCTGAAAATCCCTGAGCTCACATTTTAGGTTCCAGCCTAGAATCAAGAACAAGAGGGCTATTTTGGGGAGGGGGTAGGGAATGGGGCTTTTTGTTGTCCTTCATCTTGATTTTATTAATTTCTTAAATGAGTTACTAGGAATCTGCAATATGAATCTATTCCTCGGACACATCGTATCCTTGGGAAAACATAGCTACCTTTGCCCTGCGTATGGTACTGTCACCCAGCCTACCCATGCTCAGCTAAAATAATTTAGGGACTGGTATAAAAGCACTTGATCGATCACTTCGACAAAGCACGTAAAGTTTCTGAAATGGTTTTAAGCGTTACTGCCTCACACAGAAATTTAAACTCAAGCGATTGCTCAGAGTCTCAGTGATCCGAGCATGGGCTGGTTGTTGCAATGACTGCCCTGCGTTTTGCTGCAGCGTGGGAATTAATGGACCTGCTCTAACACACCGTATTTCTGCCGCTCACCGAGGGGCCACAGCAGCGCCCACGAGGGGCAACTAATATAGTTTTAATTAGCGCGAAACGTCCCCACGAGGGCATTTCAATCTCCGGCGGGGAGGGACAGGAGGATGACGGGGCAGTGAGCGGGCGGCGGGCGCGGAGGCCACGGGGGCGGCGCCGCCTCAGGGAGCGGGGGCCGCGCTGCCCTCGGGCTCCCCCTCAGCGCCCGCCGCCCGCTCCTCCCGCTGGAACGATCCGCAACGGGGACAGGGAGAAGGAGGGTGAAATTAACACAAAATGGAGACTTACAGTCCCGCTGTGACACGCGTGCGCGGCCCCGCCTGTGGCGGCGCAGGGCCGGGAGGCGGGGTCGCCGCTTTGTCAGGGCCGGACGGAACGGTTGTTGAGGGGGTTGTCGTGCCTGACGAGCTGTGGCTGGTTTTTCCGATTATCGCCGATTTTGCCGCCTGTGGCGGGCACAGGAGGATCGTGAGGGGAGCGGCTCCTTGGCCGCGGTGGCTGCCCCTCAGGTGCCAGTCCCTCGGACATGAGGGACACCTAGGGAGTGCAGGAGCACCGTGCTCAGGGCCAGCCGAGCCCGAGGTGAGCCCGCAGGGAAAAGTCTCACAAATTGTGTGGACACTTCCCTTGGCAATACGAGTAGCTCAGCCCATTACAAGTGGAGAAAGTAATGTTACAGTGTGTGCTGTGCTTGTGCTGGTTTGGACCCTACTGGAGACAAGAGTTGCAATGCTGCCGTCCATTTTGCTGTCATGTTGCCTTAATTTTTAGTTCTATGTAGCGACAATGAGACTATCACTCTGTGCTTCGGTGCAGGCAGTGGTGTCCCTGCTGAATTCCCTGGCACAGACACGGATGTTGGAGCTCCTTCAGTTTAGTTTTGGAGTCGCACAGGGCTCTCTGTAGCAGCAGCTCCTTCCAAAGCAGCAGATTCAGCACCATCATCAGCTTCTGCCATTTAAGTATTTCTCTTCCCACAGTTTTCCTAAAGGAAAAAAGCATGGTTAATGCCTTGCTTTCGTTCAGTTGGACTGAGCATTTTTTGGTGAAGACAAGGTCTTACAGCAGAAAGCCGGGTTTCCAATGGGTCTTTCGTTTGCAGAGAGTTCAGTTTGGTACCCAAGAAAGCTCTCTTTCATGGCAGCTTTTGTTTATATCCACTGTAGGGGAGCGAAGTTGCTGAACATTACTGTTACTCCAGCACTTTGAGCAATCAGAGATGCTGGGCTCAAGCCCAAACGTTGAACTTCATTTTATATGCTAGAGAACATTAGTGTGAAAGACAGGTTTGATGCTTTTGCTGGAGCCAGTACCACTAAGAATTAATGTGAGGCACTCTTACTGATGTATTCATGAACACTGCCACGAATAATGATCAATACTACAGTTATCATGGTTTATCCTGTAAACTCATATTGAAGACTTTGTTGTCACCAAACCATGAATATGGTTATCAAGTGTCATTACTACTTAATGCCAATAGAATGCCAAGATTGCCTTTTGATGCCACTGCTGTGCATAAGGCCTCATATCTGTACTTCCATACAGCAAAGTCCCTTGTCCAATCCCAAAAATCACTCTGTGCTGAAGTGACAGCATCAATTTTCCCTGCTGTTACACATTTTGTAAACCCTTTGTGACACTGCACAGCAACAAGTCCCTTGAGACATTTGTCTGCAAAGCTACTCTAGATATGTCCCTTTTACAGTGTGTACACCTGTCTTTTAGGATTATGCAGTTGAGAATCTAGTAGTGGCTGCTCCTCCTGTATGCACTTGATCCTGAGAAACATCCTGACCACTCATTTTGTTTACAAAAGCAAACACAGTGGGAGCAATTCCTTTATCTAGTACAAGTGAAGTATTTTGCCATCACAGGGTCACTTTCTTTCTTAATGATCATACTTTTCCTTTCCTGACATGTTTTACTGTCATTAATTGTTAAGGACACCATATTATTAGTAAAAGCAAAGACCATCAGATTTGTATATGGACAATTTCACTGCCATCTGCAGATAGAATCCCAAATCAAGGGATGCTGTGTGAGATGATGTGCCCATCACACCCTGATGAAAATGCACTCCTTTTATGTGAGTTGTCCCTTGTTGACTCATATTTTTAAATAGGATTCAAAAACATGTCTTCTTTTAAGGTCAGCAAGAGAAGGTAGAAATTTAAGACAGTTCTGGTGTCCCAAGCACATGCTCATGATACTGTGAAAACACTGTACTGAAGTATATGCTGAAAAGGCAGACACTTCAGTAAAGCAGCACATCAGAAAATCTTCTTAAATATGGCAGAAAGTTTTAAAACCAACAAAAAAACCCCACCAACAAACAGCCCTGAATGTTATTCAACACTGTTGAAAACAAACTGCAAATTCTAATCTTTTTGAATAGCTCTAGCCATAATTCTCCACTTCTAGCTCTGCAACCTCTGTCTGTAACCAGAGATTATGTATTACATAAATACTTGCGACTGCTAAAATATGTGAGAGACACACAAAGAGGTGGGCTACTGCTACATCAGAAGCCTCGGCTTACCAAAAAACCAGCTTTAATATTCTGTTATTAACTGAGAAATATAATACATAACCAGAAGTGAAGTATGTTTCTAGATAATCTGCTTCTAACATTCAGCTGAGCATGAAATCTCTTGAAGAAAAGCCTGATAGAAATCCCGGGAAAATATTTCTTTAGCTCACTGCTGCTTCTTTGTTTGATGGGGCAGTTCACTTTGTTTCTTTATACTGAACTACTTTATACTTATGCAGACAGTATCTTTCCTCACTCTAATCCTAAGAGGAGCACGAGCCCTTAATATCTTGACTTTGCCAATTTCACAGTTTCAGTAAGTCAAATCCTTATAAAAGGTGTTTTACCTGCAAAATGATACATGAGAATCTCTCTTCCTCTGTGATGCATGGGAATTGTATTTATTTTTCAGTGAATTCTATGGTTTCTAGTATGAGACTATTTTAAATGATATTAAATTACAAGCCTTAGATTTGTGATGTTACATAGTGTGTATTTTCAAACAAACTTTCTATTGTCTTTTGCCTCAATATTTGTTGTGTGTCCAAGAAGTAAGGACATAGTAGTTCTGAAGAAGTAAAAATGGTATAAGTAAATGAAAATCCTGCAGTTTTGTCATATAACGAGATGATTCTTCTCATGGTCTCTTTCTGCTGGGTTGTACAATTTAAAGTGTGTGTTTACTTCTTCTTTTGTGTGAAATGATATAATTCACAATCCAAAATCTTCTGTGAGATCTTAGTGTGTAGCCATCAGAAAATCAGCAAACTATCATAGGATTTTTTAAAGAAGTTTTCACTCCTTTCTTTAGTATTCAATTCTAAAGCTATCTTTTGTTGGTTTTATTTAGATGGGATACAGAGATTGCAATGTGTTGGATTAGCACTGTTCTGAGTAGGCTGGGCCTTAGGCGTTCATACACAGTTTCACTTCCAGAGCAACTTCTTTATTACTGTGATGCAGGTTTGCTCTCACTACGTATTTTCTTGAAGCCACAATGTATTTTCCACTGGTCAGCTCATCAGCTTCTTAAGACCAACTGACTGTTCCTTCTAACTTGCTTTTAGTCATTTCTCTTTTCCTCAAAACCAGGAGCAATATTCATGTTTCTGGCAGAGTCACAATGATACTGCATCTAACCAAAACAGCCGTTTGTGAAGCCAGTCATTAATTCCTCTCTGGTAGCTTGTCACCACCAGATGTCTGCTGAGTTTACACCCTGTGCATTTCCCTTGACTGCACCCACAAGGCATCCACAAATTACTCTGAATTTTCAGTAATAGCACCACATCCTTTTTTGAACCGTCCTCTTCCCTACCTCAGCAGCTGA
Organism: Cnemophilus loriae; assembly: GCA_013397755.1. NCBI lineage: Eukaryota > Metazoa > Chordata > Aves > Passeriformes > Corvidae > Cnemophilus > Cnemophilus loriae. The sequence continues at coordinate 1,271,004 of VZTF01001855.1, read as the reverse complement.
CCACAGAACTGCAGGCTCTCTTTGTGTTAGATGTTGTACCTCTCTCTGGAGTGAAGGATTCTACAAACAGCACGAGAGTGTAAGATTGCTTTTACTTTCAGAATAAGTTTCATCACTCAAGGTTTAGGGAGATGAGCAGTGAGGCCTACCCCTACCAATACTGAAGCACATCTGAAGGAGGACTCAAAGCTCTATCTAAACACGAGGAGTGGAGGCACGTTTCTCTCCAGAAATCGGCACTCCCTGAACGTGCTCACCAGCAGTAGGTGCAATTAGCTGTGTCCAATTTACATTTGGAGCACAAGGGACCAGCTTTCACAGCACGCTTAAAACAGCAAACACAACAAGCTGGGGTTTGTGAACACAATGCACAGTTTCTCAGTTCAATGGGAAACTTTACAGAACGTACGTGCAAGGTATAATTACAGCATGCCACAAATAAAATTTCAAAAGGATAATTGAAACAACACTCATATCTTGGAAAAAGAAGCCGGTTAATTGTTGTAGGTTCACAGATGTGTCACAGCACACAATAAAATTAATAAAATATAAACACTAATTTTCAAATCAACACAGCTTGATAATTGGAATTCAAATTTTAAGAACAGCAAAAAACCTAGAAAACACTACAAGTCTTTATTTCATCTGTTTCCTTTTTCATTCTCTCTGTGGCCATTGAGACTAGTAGGAAACCAGCCAGTTTAGTCAGAAAACTTTGCAGCATAGCAGGGAGTTGCATTTCTCGTCATATGCAATAGCAGCTGCCTCCATCCAGAACGAAGTTAATCAGTACAGACTAAATAAATTAGGTAATTCTTTAGATTGTTAACATTGTACTTTTGAATGAAGACCAACCTTCATCTCCTGATGCTGGAAAACTTCTCTTTCAAGTAAATCAATTTTGTGGTTTGAAACTAAGGAGCAGTGAAATTCCTTAATGTATTTTTTACCCAAATATTTTTGGTAACTGAAGATATTCAGTTTACACAATGCACTGTGTATGCACAATGGACACAAAGTGTTAAAATTGTAAGAGTAAAAGGCAGAAAAGCAAACAGGTTTATACACAAAGACTTCAATATTTACTTTACTCTTATGATCACTGGTCATTACCTGTTTCTAAAAACAACAGTAAAGTTTTTCACTTTATTTCAGGTTTTATTTTAATTCTTTCTGCAATGCTTGAAAAAAAAAGATGGTATATGGTGCCTATTTAACTAAAAGAGCAACAAAAATCTTAAGAGCATTTTAATATAAAAAGAACTGGATCTTTATCACAAAAAAAAAAAAGCAAGGAAGCTTTCATGTACAACAGAAAACCCATTTAACCTTCAAAATCTGCTAGGCAATTTTGTGAGGAACTGGAGCAACTAAAACACGTATTACAATAATTAAATATAAAAGAAAAGGTTGAGCATCACATATGTTATCTACAGAAGTTGTTAAACAATAGATGGGAATATTAATGCAAAGAATATTCATATTGTGATACTATCAAGGGTATACATCAAAGCGGAGTACATTTTTGCAAAATCAAGGGAAAATGGCTTTTCTTTTGGCACTTGGTTTGACATGTCATGTCAAAAGAAATTATAAAATGTTTTCAAGATATACTGAGTGTATTATAAACTATTGTGCTTTACTAGGAAGGAAGAAGCAAAAGGCAGGAAAATTGCAGGACACACGGAGCTCTTTAAGCAGCATAGGTAAGCATGGTTGCAATCTTTGATCTTTGGCAAACTAGGCCTAGTCTGACAGACAAGCTGGGGGTGAGAAATATGGTTCATATGGATTTACGGAACCTACATAAAATTCAAAATTTTTTACATGAAGAGGTTTCATTTTGAGAAGCCTGAAATTATCTTTTCCTTCTGAAGATTTCATAAGTTAAGCTGATTTAGAGCTCTGTTTTAGAGAGAAAAAGGGACTACATTTCCCTTGTAAGCATCTCACTGGAAGTAACAAAACCAATCACAGGCTTGCTCAAATGTATTTTGAATTGGTTGATGGGCTAATGTTGAAGGACTCAGTACAGGTATGGAGTAATTTTTCTAAAATTTCCATATGTCAGTGACGCAATGTCATTTAAGGACCTTTTTTCCTAAATCGCATAAAATCAAATTCTGCTGGCCTATCTTAGAGCTTGTCCTTTGAATCCATAGATTACTCAAAAGAGATTTACCTTGGGAACAATATGATAAAGTATTGACAAAAATGTGACTTATCCTTTGACAATTCTTATGCTTGTGAAAAACATTTGGTGGTTGAAACAGCTGTGCCAGCAGCTGCTTAAATGCAGTAGCAATCTTGACTAGTCCACAGAAAACTGAGAAAGCTGAAGAGTTTCCACACTCCTGATACCTTAAATATTTTGTGTTTTCCTTTTTATGCTCTATTTTGAGTAGGTAAGGAATATTCTGATATTTTTAGATTTATTTTTGTTTGGTTTCTCTGGAAGATGCTTTTTTCAGGGGGTGGAGGGGGTTTGAAAGTGACTGTAGGTTTCATAAACGGTCTGCACATACCTCTGTGAGCATCTATGCAGTCAGCAAAGGAGAGGAGCTAGAAAACATAGGAACAAGTTTTAAACTGTTCTAAAATACTCTCTCATAGTAATTTTTATTATAGCATATTCTGACCTTTTAAGTCATAAGGAACTGATATTATTACAGTACTTTTGGTAAATGGGAGTCATCAAACCACTGTTCCTCAAGATCATTTGGAACAGTTGCAAGGACAGTTGATCTCTGGAGCTGCTGGTGGGGAAGGAGGGCACAGAGTGGCCCAGTCTCTCCCTGGTCCCATGCCACACTACCCATGTCAGATAAGGCACTGGGAACAGCTGAGAACAGTGGTCCTCCCCTTCTGACCTGCCAAGCTGTCTCTATAAATCTTGTGTCACTGCTAAGAGGGCAGAGTGAACCTCCACAATGGAAATGCCACAGCACAAATACCCAGTGCAAATTCAAACTTAGTGTAAGTGACTTCTGCAAGAGGAAGCTTCGCACCAGGTATCACAATTATGATTCGGACAGTAAGAAACTTGGGTTTGGTGCCATTTCTTAACCAATATAAATCACAAATATAGCCTGGAAAATTCTTTATTTGGCAGCTGTAGCGAAACAGTTTTCTCAGCTCCTGTTCAGAATGTGTCAAAACTATTACTTTAAGCATTAACTGGATGTCAGTATGCTTTTTGTGCGCTGATATTGGTTTAGGATCACTAATCATTTGGGTAATATGTCTTCTTGTTTATATTTGGGAGCTTTAATAAGGCACACATGACCCTGTCTTACATTTCTTTCAATGCGAAACCCATGGAGTTTTGAATAGGTGTTCCTTGACTAACAGAAGACCACGACCAGTTTTCTCTGGCATTAGTCTGGAAATATAGTCTGCAAGCAGGAAGACAGCACTAGAAGCAGGCATGGCCCTGTGCAGAGACTGACAAAAATTCACAGCAGTCAGTCTCACAGTCTCAGCACAGTCTTGTCACTTTATTCTCACCCGAATCACTCCTTTGGAGAAAGGAAAGCATTCCAAACTGGGATATCAGTAAAGTGCCACTACCGCTGGTTGGAGAGAAGGAGAATCTAAAGGGGTCTGGGTTTATTGATGATTCACAGTAAATAACTGAAGGCTGCCACTCTGCCTTCTCCTTCATCAGTACTCTGTGGCCATCGCTGCCGTGTGCTCCCTAGCAAGTGTTTAGAGGTGAGCCGAACCAGCTGATACTAACTTTATAAAAATACAAGCTGCATGAATGAATCAGAAGCCATATTGCTAAATTCCAGGGGAAGACCAAGATATTTGAGGTTTCAAATCAGTCCTTTATAAGCTTCCCAACTGGATTCATTATGAAGCCGCTTGTCTTCTATAACATAATGATTCAATAGAAAAACACGAAGGTCTTTAAATTGTTGTTTTACTTTCATACCTTTAAAAAAAAAAAATTAGAGTATAAAGCAAAACGGCATACCTATCACAAGAAACTTCTAAGCAAAGCAAAATTAGCATGAGAAGTGAATAGAGCAATACAGGGAAAAATGGTGCTACTCAAGAAACAGATAGTACTCTTAAGATCCCTTAGTTGGCAAAACAGCAAGCCTGGACTGATTGCCAACAGAATAGCAACAAAAATGTTCAGATAAATTCCAGTCTCGCAAACATGAGGCCGCACAGGAACATTTAAATGCAATGTAGTATGCTTCCCTAAATAAGTGGTGGGAAAAAGTCCCTTTATTTTCATAGAGGAGAATTTTATATTTGGTAGAGGAGAATGCCTGTAAGCTACAGGCAGAATTTTAACCTAAATTGACATTCTACTCAGGCAGTGAGTAGGCAAAAAGGCTTGACTTAGCTGATATATTTTATGATTCCTTTAAGATGGGAAAGGATTCTCTAGGCCTCACTCAGCCCTCACTCTGTCTCCAAAATGCACTCTCTGCAAAGCAGGATGCAGTTGGATCTCGTAACACCATAGCACAGTACAATGGATAGATTGGAAAGAGGATATAGATAATTGGATATCTAGAAACTCAGTAAAAGACTATTCCATCTTGCAGCTGCAGTGTTTGAAGGGGTGCAGCCCTATCCTTGGGCACTGAGGTGAAATTATAACCAACTTATTGTGCCGAAAAAGAAGGTTGCCATGTTTTTTTCCTAATACCTACATTCTCAATTCTACCCTTTGCTATGATCTGTCTCCATAGGGAGCAGAATCTGGCTCTGGCTGCTCTAAAATTTTTATGTGATGTTTAATAAATGGCTCTTGGTTTCAGTCTCTTTTCCGTAAGATGTCATTTGAATTTTAATATATTCAGCATAAAATGTAAAGCCTATCCCTGTGAAGGTATTTTCCCTATTACAAAACAGACATTCCACTTGAATGCTATGGGGAATTATACCTGAAGAATACTAAGATATGTAAATACTTGTACACTGACATCAACTTGAGCGGGGCAGAACAAATTTTACGAAACAGAATCTAATGAAAAATTTCAAGATTTAGAGTAAGTTCATATATTTGTACCCTGTCTTCAGTAAAACGAGCCAGTGAAAAAGATATCACTGGAGTCTGAGGAGTAAATTTGACGTGAGTTTTCATGTTAAAGTCACATTTAGCTTTTTTGGATTTGTTGTGTACTTAGAATATGAAGAAGCCTTTTAAAGCATGCATTGCAACTCACTTCGGAAAATCACCTTTCTCTGAAATATCCAACATGGTCACTCATGACTTAGAAAAACCTGAAGAATTTCATGCAGGAAGGAGATTTTCATAATCTTGCACAACAGGAAGCACATTGTGTTCAGTATCTCATGTAACGAGCTGAGCGTAACGCCTCAAGTGCAATGAAGGTTTTAACTTTGAAATCCATACTCAGTTTCTGTAATCAAACATGAATAGTATTAAATATCAGAGAATGGTTATCATAGTGAAATTTTCCACTTACAAATAAACATACAATAAATATGGTGCATTGTGCAATTTTACTGCACAGCATAAGTTGTATCTGCTTTATATTTAATGTTCAGTAAGATACAATATGAGTCTGCAAGAGATGGTTTGTAAGAATTCACCTGCATCAGTTTCTCCCCTCTTTGCTTAGCAGTGAGACATCTCGCTTTCCAGACATGTGGAGGGATGTGAGGTGAAGAAATGATGGTCCAGAACCAGAGCACAGTGTTTGATTTGAGGCTTTAAACATTATACTCTGACAAAGAACCTGTGACAGAGACAGAGGAGTACCCAGTAGTGCAGGCACCGTTCTATTTGCACTCCCTCCCCTTATGGAAACAGAGAATCTCTGGCAGCTGCCGGGCTTGAAATTCAACAGTAATGCATTGTCACACTGGAGACAATCGTGGATTTAAAGCTGCATAACAGTGGAAAAGTGGTGGGGATTCTGTTCATTTTTCATACATGTTTATTTGTTAATGGTGGGGATGGTGGGGGCCATATTGGTTGATTTGGATAATGCTGCCATTTTGCAACAAGCCTTTAGTAAATATTTAGGAATATTCATTTTATATTTAGTTGGGCCCAGTAATGTCTGTTTACTACTTTAATTATTCTTGGTATGAACAGGCTTTTATAATACTTAAGAAAGAAGACAAACAAATTGGAAAGTGTCCTGCTGGCACACCAACATTTGGAAAGGATAAAGACAATACATCCTTAGACATTTATATTTATTTCTGAACTACAAACCAGCTAAGATATTTTATTCTGTGCAAACACTGGCAAGAGATCAATATAAACAAAATGATCCCGGATGAGCAGCTCCAGCTCATTGTTATGGCCAGTTCTCCTGCAACTGCCTGTTTCAGCTATTGAACAATTGCTGGTATTTCTGACTTGAAAGTATCAGTTACTTTCCTGTGAAGAATCTCAGAAGCGTGGCGTAAGTGACAGTGGAAAATTGTATACTATGATGATATAAATGATACAAAAAATCGTGGGGTTGAGGATAAATCTTTTATTCATAACTATAATTTTCATGCTATTGCATCTCTATTTATCAGCCTTCATTGCATGTCAGTTTTCACATTCATTCTTTTGGCACTACAGCTCCGAGCTGCTCTAGCCAGTAAGACAGATACTCAAGATCTCTATCTAAACTTTCATTTTCTAGAGCATAAGTTAAAACCAGATGGAATCTGAATTACAAAAGTACAGTAATCTCAATCCATATTAATAACCTGTAAAACCAGACTGAGTTTTTGAAATATTGTCTGCATATTGTCCTTTTATGTAGTGTCTGAAGATCTTGTTTTATTTTTCATTATTGATTCTGGATGAAATAATTAAGATCGCTTTTACAATAAAAAAGCTGCAGCTGGAGCTCTGATATTTACAACTAACTTTGGCTTTAGGGCAGTTAACGTAGTGTCTTTTTTTCCCATGCAAACCCTAATTTTTAAGAAATTCAAAATCTCCTTATCTATTGAGTTGGCAATAAGAAACTGCACAAAGAACTTGAAAGAGCGAGCACTTTCTTGCCATTGCTATAGAGAGACTTCTGATTGCACAACATAAGAAAGCAAATCCCTTAAAAACTCGTGATGCAGCTCAAAGAACTACTCACACCCAATAAATTTAACTCAAATGAGAAAGAGGTGCCTGTATTACTAGACCAGCCTGAAGTGCCAAGCCTGCAGCCACATACTGTGCCACAGTCCCACCATAGCTTTCAGCCACCCTTGCAAACATGTATCAACATCAGCTGCATGTCCTGCAGAATTCCCTACAATTAGAAAACCTGCCCAGGCCCTAAATTTATATGGTACTCCAAGTATCGACACAATTCAAGTTTTGATTCTGTGGAGTAATTACTGTTTAAAAAACACTTATGTACATACACACCCATACTGTGACAGTAGTCATAGCATAGCAGTAGTAGTATTTGTTGGCATTTTTGTTAGACATTATCCCAAACTTCCAGACATAGCAACCGGTCTCAAGTCATGTCAACAATAAAAACTGAAGTCCTTCCAGTTTTGAATTAGAGTTGCATAATGTCACAATTTACAGATGTTTTTATTACTTAATGATAATTGATAAAATGCTGTTTCAATTGTTCTTTGAAGAGTATTGTGGTTGGAGCCCTGCAGGAAAACACGCAAATGGGACTGTGGGTGTATCAGATATTTTTAAATAACACATTTGCCATAAATATTTTGAAACTGTTTTTGGAGCAAGTGCACGTGAAGGATTCACTCAAGTGGTTCCTTAGCTCTAAAATAGGGACATCTTCATTCTACATGAATTTGTTCTCTGTGTGAAAACATTTCTTACCTGAAAAATATTGCCCCAGTTCAGCAGGCTCTTAAGCAGACGAATAATGTTACTGTGTTGAAAATTCTGCTAAAGACATCAATCTAACTCTAGGCTTAAAGTTAAAGCTATGTACAAATGCAGAATCAGAATAAAATCCTAACCCAGTTGAAGCCAATGGCAATATTCCCATAGGCTACAATGATGCCAGTATTTAATCACAGAGTTTTCATATTCAAGCACCTGCATCCAACAACCCTGCTTAAACTGCTATTTCTAATTCCACTATTTCAAATTTGCAAAAATGAACAGGCATTATTCTTATATTCCTGCATATATGACAAATATATAAAGCACATATTTTAGTATTTTTATGAGGCAGTCTGCAAGTTCTACATAGAAAATCCCTTAGTCATAAATATGGCAACATTGTCCATTTACAAACTGACAGAAAGAAAAGAACACGATAGATGAGAGCTAAAAATACAAGCAGCTACATCTGTAATACAGAAATATAGAAATAGTAAGGATGGGAGAGGACAAAATAGAATTCAAGTTAATGGAGTAACCTGGGAGAAGAGATGAAGAAGATAAATACACTATGGATAAAAGAAAACAAATATCTCCTAAATCAAAAGGAAGGTCAACTGATACTGGCCAGAGAGAAAAAGGATTGCTCCACATCTACATTTTTTCCCTATATGTAATATAAAAGAAAAGGAAAGCATGAAGCTCAGTGAGATAAATATTAATGAGGTTTGGGAATATCTAGCAGCAGAATTAATAAAAAGCAAGTAAAAGAATATTTAGATAATTTAAATATTTATTATTCAGAAGATCCAAATCATATTCAACGAAAGGATCTCAAGGAATTGACTGAGGTGGATCTGACGGACATCTTTGAGACCTCACAGAAAAAAGGTTAGGTACCAAAGGATTGAAGAGGGATAAATCCTACGAAGCAGAAAAAGGTAAAAACCAGGGAATTTCAAGAAAGTTCCCATTTTTTTCTGCCATACAGGATGTGACAGTAAATAATGTAACTAACAGTGTATCATTTAATGCACAGCAACATCAGAATATTCTTTTGAGGCTCTAAATTCTGTGTCTCTGTCCATCTCTCTCTACTTTGTTAATGTCATTCAGTCTTAGTCACTGCTGAATAAAATCAAAAGTTAATGGGTGTCAAAAAACTCAACCCAGATTAAGATTTGGTAATAAACAGATTATTTGCACAATAAAACAGAATATTTAGCTACAAATTTATAGAAACTGAAAAGTTAAAAAACAAAGATTATAAAAAGAAACAATCAAGAGCGGTACAAATAAAATTACTTAGAATTACACATTTGTTTTAAAGCACAGAAGTTCTGGGATGCAAAAGTTTAGCCCCAGTATAACTCGGTAAGATGGAAAGCAATACCAGTTCTCATGGAAAGTGATACAAGATGTGACGTAAGTCTGAGTTAGTAACTGTCTGTCCAAATCACATGAGCATGTGCCAAGATTGTGGATCAGTCACTCAGAGGTTAGTTAGTTAGATTACTGTTCAAAATATGTTATTGCATAGGATCACATCTGGAACACAAATGGATTCCCGTCTTGGGAGCTGCCACCACCATCTCCTGTTCATCCCATTGACAAACTGTTCACGTCCTGCATTAGAGACCACTGGATGTTTGACACTTACTCCTATTGGAAGTTGTTCCAGTATGTCACTCCTCCAATGGCCAAAATCTCCTAATTTTCAGCTAAAACAAGTTCATTGCCAATGTGAAACTTCCCATTATCGGCAATACTTTTAATTTAAGGAGTTACCCTCTATGTCAGGTGTTTACCTCTCTTCATTTTTGGCAGACATTAATCAGAACCTTTCCCAGCCTTTGTTTTTTTGACTAGAAGAGTCAAATTCTATACATTTTCTTTAATCACATTACTAATCCTGTTCTTTCAGTCTGTGATTCTCAATCATATTCAAGATCAGGTCTTACATCACTGTCTAAATGCAATACTGCTTCCCATACCTTCCTGATACATCCTAAAATTAAGTTTTCTCCTCTCTTCTATTTTGCATTAATCATTACAGTTGTCTTGCAGTGTCTTTTTGTAGACTTTCACCAATTAAAAGCAAAAATCCTCTTTTTCATCTCTGAACTCATGACTTTGCAGTGTGCAATATCAAATGCCCTCCTATTTGTGTTTCTGAGATCATCAAATCATCTAAGTTGACCCACATGTTATTCTAGTCCTTTTCGGCATTGATTATCTCTCCCAGTTTTCTGTTTTGAGGAAATTTCATTACCACATTTTCCTTTCTGTGTCATGCTCATTAATGAAAATATTAAATGAGTCTTTGAAGAACTCCATTAGCATGCTCTTTTCATTGCAATGCTTTCCCTTTAAATTGTTATCTCTCCTTTAGATACTTCCTTGCCTACTTTAGATTTCCTCTACTATTCTCCAACTTCTCTTGCTTAACTGGTAATTTCCCAAATGGTATTATATCAAAACCCTTTATGAAGTCCAGATGAATGAGACCTGCTTCATTTCCTTTGTCAAAAAATCAGTTACTTTATCTGAGAGAAAATATCAGATGCTGCTAAAGTTACATTTTGCTGGTGGTTTATTCTGCATTCTGATGAAACTTAAAGTGCTGTGTTCTCAATTTTTAAAAACAACTATATGCTTCACTTATCCACTATCCGCATGTTTCTTAAATTTTCATGAGAATTTCTAGTATGCAGAGGCAGTACTCGTGCTTATCGGCCACATTAACACAATGGCTCTTTTGGAGCCATTACAGTTGATCGTGTCAATGATCCATGGATTATATACTTTTATAAGGTCTGGTGCACTTGCAAACAAAAGGGTTTTCTCTTTGTGTTTCTGTTTCTTAAGAGAACTTTTTCTTCCTCCCTAGATCATCCTTTAATATTCATGCAAAGCAGCCAAACAAAGGAAACCAAGCCACAAAAATTCTAGCTAAGATGATGTGATGAATACACTTAATACTGGAGCAGAAAAGTAATTTCTGTCTCTGATGTAGGTTTTTCGTGGCTGCTTTTCTGTGCTGTGCTTCCATAATACAGAAAGGCCCTGACCGACTCTGGAGATCATAAGCACACATGCAAATTCGGTCCCATTTTTAGCCATGCATCCAAGAGAGAAACTGTTCCCTGAGAAGCGCGGTTGTGGTTTTCTCTCTTTCCCAAACAAAACTATTCTGAAGCAGGTCCATGTTTGCTTCTGACCCATCCTGGAAGCATTGGCCTCTGGAACAGAGAAACCCTTGGAGACTCAGATCATGCCTAACAATGCAAATTATTGAAGGAGTTTGGGAATTTGTCCTGCCTAAAGGTCGTTTTCAGGCCATGCTCTAAAGTTGGGACAAACCAGGAAGGGAATACAAGAGGAATGATGCCATTAGACAGCTTTTCATGGTTGTCCTTTCCTAATCCTTTCTGGTGACATCTGTGAGTTTCTCAGGGAAAAGGCCATTCTAGAACCGATTGAAAGTAACCCTATGCTGAGTGGAAGGATTCAATTAGCATTAGCTGCGCTGCTGTGTTGATTCATCTCAGTCAAAGCCTCCCCATTGTCCCCACCATTTACACACTCGTTTCTTACCTAATGCCATCCTGGATAAAACCAATTCATTTGCTGGACAGAGAGACCCTACTATAGATTAAAGGGTGGTATTACACTGTGTAGACTCAGTGTAGGCTGGGGTAAGTTTTACTCCTTTACTCCTACACAATACAGAACTCAGGGGGAGCTCAGTCCACTTCACACTCACAGTTCATCCCAGATTAGTGCAGGTACAGCCAGTCTGCACCTGCAGCATTTACTCTACTCACTGTGTGAACAAGCCAGTTACCTGCTGCACACATGGTGAACAGAGTATTAATGTAACTAAGGACATTGGCCAGCAACAAGGAGATGGGGAACTTTAATAAAAACAAAACAAAGAACCTGGAGCAATTCATCATACACAAAACCAAAAAATTCCAAACTAAATGCTAGCTTGATAAAAATACAGGTACTGAATTGGCAATGATGAGTCTGGAGATGATTAATTAGATCATAGAAGAGTCCCATAAAAAGCCCTGTTGTAAGTTGCTTAAAAGAGAAAATGTGATTTAACAAAAGAGCTTTAACATCCTTGCAACTCAGTTCATAGACTCCTCACCAAAGAGTGGAGGCTTTGTTTGGAACACGCCTGTGCCAAAGACCTCCTGTGTGACCACAGGAGCGTATCTTACTTTCTCTGTACCTTTGTTACTTATCTATAAAATGGATAATATATTATTCCTTTCTCCATCCTTTATTTCATCTGTTTAGATGTTAGTTTCTTTTAACAAAAAAGTTGCCTCTCACAGCACGGGAGAAAGAGTGCAGGCTCAGTAATAATAACTCCGAGACCTAGACATTGTCTGACAAAGTAAAATGATTTCCTCTTTGTCTACTTGCTCATCAGCCAGGAGTATCAGGATGTGCAACTCTTATGAGTCCTTGGGTATATAATGGAAGGCTGCATAGCTGGGGAACCACAGAGCATTCACAGGCTTTTACCAAGGGATATGAACTGTATTTGAATTAGGAGCAACTGACATTCAGGATCTCCAATGATACAGGTAATTTGGACTTGTATAAGGAAGTAGGAAGTACTTATTAAAAAGAGAATTTATGCAGAATACTGACCAGAAAAAGAATAGATAAGGGCTATTTTCAATAACGACTTGAAGTCATCATCCCAGTGAACAGAAAAAAACACACACTTGCTGAAATGCATCCGTAGAAAGAGGAAAATGCCAGCACAGAGAATACTAATGAAAAGACATAATGTATAAAATCTAGTTCCACTTGCAGTATTGCAGTCAGCTTTGATTACCTTGTCAGGTATGGGATGCTATCACTCCTGGAAGAGTGCAGTGCATGAAGTCAGGGTAGTTCCTGCTTATGAGGGACTCTTTGATGCAGAGCAATTATGAGGAATTAGGCTTGTTTTCCCTGATAGATTTCAAGGACACTGTAATAGAATAGAACTCAAGGTGAGACAGAGGTATTAACGTTACCTTTGTACTCAGCCAGAGACAAGCAGACTCCTCTGAGAAGCACATAGCTAACCATCATAGTCTAAAAGAGGGGCTGGAGGGGCAAAAGACTTACTCAGGAGAGCAACTTACTCATTTCCACAGGAGCTGTCCCTCTCTTTTGGGGACTCAGGTTACTGTTTGGTCTCTGTTGGGCTATGTAGCTCCATTGGCCACTCTGTTGATGAAGGGACCTCTTAGGGAGCATTAAAGTCACTCAAAGCAATTCCCATTATAGAAACAGTACACTGTTAATACAAAAGTTCTATAGTTTTTTATCATCTTTTTTTTTTTATTGCTATATAGGAGCAAGGCCAGGAGACAGAACTATCACAGAGGCATTTAAAAACCAGGTTATGTGAGGAACAAATAAGAATTATTTTCCTTTGCTAAGCAGATCAATTTTTCCTGTGCCTAATAAATAGGTTATAATAGGGGAGTCTGCTAGTCTGAATGTTAAAAATGTCACCAGTGGCCTCTTTTTGTCTATTTCTAACAGCCCTCAGCCCAACAGATTTTTTTGTGCCATAATTTCCTGTGCTAACAAATGTTTTATTTAATATTCTAATCCTCTTTGCCCGGATATGTGTCCTCTCAAATGTGTAACCATTACGATTTCACGTGTTTGGTGATTGACATGAAGTTGGTAACAGTAAGAAAATATGTATTGCATCCTTGTAGACTTGTCGAGACTCTGGAATGAACATATGCTGTTAAGACTGATTTGTCTGGCAGTCCAAAAACACTGATTGTTGTGGCAGGCTCAGATTCAGCACTGAGTTACTTCACCATCCTTGCTCTATCAAACCAACAGAATTAGTAATTGAAGCCTCTTTGAAGGGGGAATACATTTCCATGTTCATTTTTTAAATTACTGTGAGAGGACTGTGGATACTTAAGTTTTATAGAATGAGAAAAGGTAACACACTGGAGGACTGGATTTGCTGATCGATACCTTAGAATCCCACTTTCACAAATAATTTAACTTTCACAGCTATAAAAGTCAGTATTGTTTTGTATAGTTCTAACAGACTTCAGACCTTCATTGCTCATTAAAATTACTGCATTTTTTAGTCATTGTTCTAATTATAATATAGTAAAAAGTTAAATAATTTATAACTCCTGTTCTGTAGAATTGAAATGAAGGTGTCCCTCTTTTGTCAGCTGATAAAAGTGGAATTATTGGATTTACTCATACATGGCTTATGAAAAGCACAGAGTTACACTTTTTTACAGACCTGATTTTTCACCTGAGAACGATTCAGTAAGAACAAGATCTTCTAAAGTGCTCACACTGGCCTTAGACACCTCTTTAGAGATGACTAAGAGAGAGTTTAGACACTCACACCACATTTAATCCTCAGATTCACTCTTCAGTTACCAGTTGGAGTCTATAACTGTAAAACTTGTCTGCCAGTAATTGATCATGATCATAAACAGCCAAGAAGTAATTGATCGTGATCAGAAATGCCTTTTGCCAGTGCTGAAGAGTTCAGAGTTTGTCTCAATTTTGCTAAAATATTTGAATGCACAAATTGGAGATGTGACAGATCCATATTGAGTGACTTGACTCTGCAAATTCTGTCACGTTGTCCTCAAAACCCAATTATTGATTATTCTAAGAGAGAATACTTGTCTCTTGAACTCATAGCCATAGCACACTGCATGTAAAATCAAAAATTATTATTAATTGAAAATTCAATATATTTGTATTTAGAGAGAGATTAAAAAAGTAACTGCAAATAAAATCTTTCTTCACTTGGTAAATGAGGAGTCTTGGACTCTTTCTTCAATGAATTTATACTTTTGAATTAAGTACATTAATTAAATAGAAATTCTAACAGTCAAAACTGAGATCAACTCTCAAAATCAACCAGGCTGCAGGAAAACAGAAGGATGAAGATCCGTCTTAAAATCTGCTGAAGCTAACACGAGATTTGAGTCTGTATTTTTCAAACCCTTCCTGCTCTAACCCTTGAACACCAGATAGAAGGTAGTGGCAACACCACTGCTGCTTCTCACTCTGTTTTGTGAAAGGGATCTTATCAGGGCCCCTGATATCGGCAATGTTCTGAGAGGGGAAAGTGTCAGAAGAAAATGGAGATTAGGAAGCAATTTTTTCTGTCCTTGGCGTTTACCATCAGTTACATTTGGCAGTGTCTTATTCAATAATGTAGCTTTGGAAGATACCTAGTTATTCCCTGGCACTGGCAAAGGGACACTGGTTATTTCCTCTGGTAGGGAACAAGAAATTCCCATGCTAAGCCAAAAATATACGTATTGCATGCTGAGCCTAGGTCACCTTTGTGGAAGATTTATTAATTATTTAGTGTTCAGGGGGATTCTACCAGCTTCAGTTGTTCAGATAAATTTTTAATAAGTCACTATTAACATAAATTGAAAGTATAAATTGCTTGCATTATCCTTTATGCAGTAGTTGCAATGAGAGGCTTCTGCACTAAGGTCCAAGATGTGCTGTTTACCTAACAGGAACTGACAGCTGAATGATCCCCTTCTTCTGGGAATGTCTTGAAAAGTAAAGCCAAAATCTTTTCACCATAGAGGAGCTCTGTTTTACAGTAGCCAAAAAGCACCTGAAGCAGTTAAGTTATCTGAAGAACTGAAAAGCAAAGCAATATCTTAGTGATGTGCTCAGAAACATACCTGGAGATGGAACTATGTTCTAAGAGAAAATTCAGTTGAGCCAAAGCTCAACATCTGGCAAAAAACCAAACTTCTGTTAGGAGAGTGTGTCTTTTCCTGAAGCATATTACTTACTGTATATATTTTTCTAAATACAATTTGTTGTTCTTGAAAGAAAGGTTTAAAGACCAAAATTGTAACTCAAGGATTCATTATCATTGAGAATTTCCAGTACTTTCTGTTTTCCCAAGAAGTCAGAAAATGTTTAATAGGTGTTTGCATTAAATAGTCCTAATGCTTTTTGTATTTTGACTGTTGCCAGGACAGTGAGTCAACTAAGCACTACTCTTGATGTGCCTAGACCTTCAACCCAGTGCAGACAGAACGGTTTTAAATTCAAGAAAGCCAACATTTACTTGAAGAAAAACTAGAAATGAAACTTTTAAATTAAATACTATTTAAGACAGGTAGGGAAGACAGAACTGCATTACAGTGTTTTGTACGTAGCTGTCCCATGTCCCTCTGTCCTTGCAGGTGGTTGGTTGCTCCCAGTTAACTCCATGACTTCCTAAGTCACTGAGCAAATTCTGTTCTCCTGTTCCTTGGAAGGGAACATCTGTTGTGAGATTTGCCTGATTTCACCCTCCTCATCTCTGCAGTGTCTTTGCATGAGCTTCAAGCCATCATCTTCATGCTGTATCTCTTTTGCTGGCCCCATGAAGCTTGGAATTGTTTCTGTCTCAACGCACTCAACAGCTTCCCTGAGGAAGGAGCCTGTACAACCTCTCTGCAAGACTCCACCCAGACAGGCTTCTTGAAAGAACATAAACACAGTTGTGAAGACATAAATAAAACAAATACCATCTGTCATGCTAGCATTGCCCCATATGTATTTATCATCTTTCTTAGTCTTTTCAACTGATTTTCCGACATACCCAAATACACATTTGGCTTATTAGAGAATTTTAGCACCTTATGGATGCTATTCCCAAACATTCGAAGTGCAGTCCGTGCAAGTACCAAAATAATTCTGATTTTTCTTGTCCAACTACAGTCATTTCTACTTCCTAGTCAACTGTACAGTTAAGCTCCTTTCATCTGAATTATCTGTAATTGTTTTAGTCCTTTCTGACTTTGTCAATTTTGAGTATCCCTTACCCCTCACATAAGAGAGAAGCGAATGAGTCAAATTTACTTGGCACAATTTTCCTGAAATCAGCAGTGTTACAGCATACATGACTTTTCTGAAATCTTTTTGCTTTGTGGCTACCGAATGAATTTTTAAAACTACTCTTAGTCCTTAACTCTATCAGTTTTCCTGTCTTTGTAAAAGTCCTGTTATAGATGAGGTTAATTTTTTTTTTTTTTTGCTACAAAGGATCATTGACTCCTGTTGAGTCGTATCAGAATCACAAATGACAGAAGACAAAAGGCAGAATCCCATTTGCACCAACAGATTGCAAAGTCAGGGAGAATGCATGAAGGGTAAATTGGTGTCCCACCACTGTGCTGCAGTCCAGGTGGGCAGAACTGTGAGGGAGATGAATCAGAAAATGAAACTGCTCAGTGTTTCCCAGGTGTGGTAACTACTGTAAGAGGCATCAAACTTCCTCAGAGTTGAGTAGTCATGACCTTATTTCGAGGCAAAAGATCTCAGTATGAAATACAGTTCAAGAGGCAACTTGAAAACATGTTGGTTGTGTAGCACAGGAGTTTACAAATTACTCTGAAATACAGAAAACTGTCACTGCCACAGACTACTTGTGCAGCCTTGGACAGATCATTTAATCTCATGGAGACCCAGAAGGCCTGACTAGAATGAAGATTCTGCTTTTTCCTCTCTTTTGTCTGTCCTGCTATTTACATTGCAAGTGTCTCTGCTGAGGAGTACAGTAGAGTCTCTCAGCAGTGCTGTAATGCAAGTCCATGAATGAAGACAAAAGCTGTGCTGTCCAACAGTGTGGCTCCTAAGACATTAGAATTTGTCGTGCTCAGATAGCATTCTTCTTACTATAATCTTATAAAGGTGATAAACTCCTGATTGTCATGATCGAAGTGCAAGTGCAAATGGTAACCTGGCCTTTCTCTGCATTTTGGCCCTCTGGGACCATAACTGACAGTGCAGCCCTTGAAGGTGATTGACAGCTGTAACTGCAAGATGAACAGCAACAACAAATTAAATGTCCTGCCCTAGGAGGACAAGAAGGCTCCTACTTAGTTGGCCACAGGCAGAGAAAAGGTAGAGACTGTGAGGAAAAGAAGATCAACTGGATGATATTTAGAGGAGGCTTTACTTTGCCCTCGTTTCTACCAATGTCTGTTGGTCTTAATTCCACTGCGGTGTTGTATCAGTGTTAAACCAGCCAAGTGACGGAAAAGTGAAGTTCAGACTCAGTTGCCATAGGCAGGCACATGATCAGCAGAAGTGCCCACCTTATTCCTAATTACCACTGAGCAGACACAAGCAGACATTCCCCTTTCTGCCATCCATCATGTGGTTTTTCCTGTTGCATACTGATATGTTGTACTACTGGCACTAATTCTCTCATTTATTATTGCAGTATCAGAACACATCATAGCATCAGATCATAACAGGAGAGAATGTTTGTGTGTCTCAAGCACAGCCTTGGTACTCTGTAGGGCGGGGAGGGGGGTGGGGGAGGCCGAATGACAGTAAATAATAAGTAAGGGAAATAAAAACAGATTTTAAAGCATGTAACATTTTGGTAAGGAAATTTTTTTTATAGCCATGGCTTTGGGGAAAATTACTTTTATGGCCAGCTTTTCAACAGGCCTGCACAAATATTCCTATGGTGTTTGCAGGTGCAACCATATGTATGCAAGGCATGACTGTCTAAAGAAAAAGCTTTCAGCAAGCTGAGAGAGTTTCTTTTTTATTCCTACTTGCTTTTAAAACACAGGCCTTCTAGGAAAGAAATAACAAACTCCAGCTGAGCTCCTCAAGCTGTGTTGTTGGAAAAGTGAGAAAGACTCGGCATCTTGGGTCTTAAACTTCCCTGAGAAATCCAGTACTGAATTCTTATGAATGTCACATTGGATGGAACTGGGTGCAGAAGAGTGAAGGATCTGGCCTGAACATCTAGATCATTCCATGTAACTTAGCTTTGGTCTCTCTTTCCTGCTCCCCACTCCCCTATTTACATGCAGACGTGGGCACCCACATTCATGTGTGTATCCAGACACGTGAAAGTTTATACTGGGACATGGATGTGCACAGACATACCTACAGAAAGACACAGAGACTGTGTGTTTCAAAAAATGCAAATCTTTCCTATTTAATCATAACCTGCCTGCAAGCGATGTGTTTAATCATGCTAGAAAAGATACAAGTTGATAATTTTATTCAAATGAAGGAATTGAACAGAATTTAGAGGTTAGAAATCCTGAAGGCTGATTGCTAGTGTTGAGAACATATATTTATAAGCAATTAATGGCATGCTTTGGGTTTTTTTCTCCCACAAATTTTTTGCCAATGATAAAGTACTCCCTGTATGGTATCAACCAGCTTTATTATCAAATAGAAAGAAATAGATGAAAGAAAATCACAAAATCCTGTAATACACTTATTCTCTGCCCACACACAACTATTCTCTCCTCTTTTTCTCAGTGGGCTGTAATTTCTCCTTACCCTTTGAAAGAAAGCAGAATTATGAGGAAAATTGTAAACATGTTAAAGAACTGGTCACAAAATGCTAATATATTGCAGTCATGTTTGTGACCACCTGTATGTGGTGAATACCTACACATATGCAGTAGCACTAATTATCAGGGACTGACTAAACGTGGAGGAAAGCACTCTAATAATTCAGGACTAGACATATGCACCTTTAAGAAAGGAAAGATAAGCAGGACAGGGGTGGGTTTTTTTGGGGGGGAGGGAGGGGTGGTTTAAAATTTTAAACTGAAATTAAAACCCCAAGGTTTTCCCTTTTTTTTTTTTTTTGCCACACAGAAAACCATAAACCTTCTCCTCATCTGTTGATTGGAAAAAATTTGGAAACAAGACCATTTCTTGGAAAAGCAGGGTTTTCAAAAGCAAAAGTTTTCACAGGAATGTACCACATTTTTTGACAAGCAAAAAAAAGTCTAATGTCCAGAAATTTCTGGGAAAGGGCAGAGGAGAGGAAAGAGACTGGGATTGACCTCAGAATATCCTGAAGGTAGAGTGCTTGCACAGATATGGGAGACCATTCCAAGACTTCATCTGAAGGAATAGTTAATTACTTCTAGATTATTCTACCATGAGAGACCCTTCTCCTCAGAGTCTGGTGTAGAGCCCAGTCTTGTGGCACGGAAATATTGACCTACTCCTAGATCTTCCTTCTTTGAGAGTGAAAAATTAGTATAACTAAATATTGTATTAATTCAAACTCAAAGGTTACAATGACTTAAGAAAGAAAGCTGAGATTGAAGAGGATCTCAATAGATCATGTATTCCACCTCCCTGCCCTGAGCACAGGGCATGGACTGGATTATAGAAGTTGGGACCAGGGACCTGTTTGTGTGGTAGCTCTCTTCTTTCTCTTTTTGGAGGGATAGCGTAACTTGGAGTAGAGAAAAAGAGCAGAAAGGAAGATTCTTGTTTGCGTCAACTCTTCAGAATTCATGTTCATTAAATTGAACTCACAGGTTTTTTCCCTTAATTATCTTTAATTTCTCATCAGAACATCTGACAAAAGTTAAGTATTTTACCAGAAATCCTGAGTGTGTCAAAAAGTATGCATGAAATAATGACAGAATTATTGGTGTTTTCCGGCCCAAAGCATCCATCAGTCCCAGCATTCTCTAGTCTTTCAATACGTAAAGTCTACTCTATTCCTGAAGTTCCCAGATCAGCACTGAGAAAAGACTTGTTAAACTAAAACATCAGAAGACATATGATCTCAAAAGGAGCCTAATTTCTTCTTGTACCAAATACCATCCTTAGACATTTGGATTTAGTAGCCAGATCCACGTGTTGGCTTTGAGGGTTGCTGGCCTCCACGTTCTCCTACTTTCTGCTTTACCTGTACAAACACCAGGAAACCATCCAGCTGCAGAGCATTCCAGTGCACGTGAGGCTTTGGTCCTGCTCAGCAGCACAGACATCATGCAAGTTACTTCTCATCATTCATGTTGGATGGAGAAGTCCAAAGACACAGAAATTCCATGTCATCTCTTGCCTCCATGGGGCTAGTCCTAAAATTCCTGAAACCTGTGCCTCCAGGAATTCTTAACCCGTAGCAAAATACAGGTTCCTTCCTAGATGTGTGTTGCTGTGCTGTCATCTAGTGGCAAGGATGAATTGGATGTCATTCAGTGACAGTGGATGACAAGGTGTCCCTTTGCTGGAACTAAAAGCTCAATGTGGGAGAGTTCACAGATTTGTTAGGTGCAGCCCCAAGGTAAAGGTCTCTTCCTGAGTTTGTGCTCTGCAGGAAATCACTGCGGAGAGCCTGTGGAATGGGCTGGGCAATGGATATCTGGCTGCAGACAACAGGTTCTACAAAATCATAGCACCTCCTGCCACGTCCTTCATCTCCATCTCCTGTCATCCATCTTGGCCGTTAACTGTTTGCAAATACTTGAAGCTGAATTTCCAGCAGTGATTGATAGTTTCTTAACTAAAGCCATTCGGCACAGTGTCAGCTAATGAAATGAGTCATTAAATCTATAATCATCTAAGATCAAGAAGATACTTCTCTCAGCAAAAAAGCCCTTCCTCCTGCATTCATTTTTTAATTGACTCTTGTGGAAAAATTAAAAGTGCCACAATGCAGTTTTCCAGGAGAAACCAGACAAAACCAGCTTTCAGAATGACCCACATTTGATTTGGTGTTTGGCAGGCTTGCTGATGTCAGCAGACAGACTTACTGACATCGATGTTTGAGGGTTTTCACTCAGATCAGGAATTTCATATGCCAGGTGACTTTACACTTGCTCGTGCTTAGTTTGGATTGGCGACATTGTTATTAACACATATAAACATTTACAGTGCTAAGTTTATTTTTAAACTTCAAGTGCAATGCTTGATTTAATGTCTTGCATTAATGTTTGTAAAATGATTATAAAATTATGTAGAAAGTAATAGGACCTTAACAATTTACTTGGTCACAACATCTATAACACCTCTTTGGCATCACCTGCTGAACACTGCTGGGCTCGGCTGGATTAGGTAAAACAGTTGTAGCATATCCTCTGCTCCTTGAAATGCTGATCCCAAAACCATTTTGATAGGAACTCTGACAGCTGCTTTTCAGAATTTACCACCACAAAGGTGGGCTCTTCATAGGTATCAGACTATGGAAAGGAAAGCTCAAGGAGCAATCCTCACTGCAAAGCACCATTGTCAAAGCAGTATTCTTGTATAAAATCTTCTTTCATCCCTGCTAAATGAAGTAAACAAATAATGCTAAGATTCCTTTTTATGAGGAAGTTGGAATTTGTGTTTATATTTCCCTGTCTTACAGTTCGAATTGTGCTCTATCTCTGAATTTAGAACAATTCCTCCATTCAACCAAGTACAGCAAAAAGATACGTAAATCTCCAAGCAAAGAGAAGAATGTACTGGTGTTCTTTACTGACAAGGGATATTTAAGCACATTCTTAAATAACTTGCCTCTCTGAGGACTTCAGTAAGTTCTCAAAGGAGTGAAAGAATGATGCTCTATTTACGACCTTTCTTGTTTTGTCCAAGTCTCAGACCTCTATCCTTATAGTAAAGAAAAATACTAATGAGGGTGAGAAACATTCTGTTTTCCAAATTAATTATAATTAGTCAGAGGCAGTTAATCAATGACCTTTCACATTGGAATATGATGAGACATTTCTTTGTAAGTTCCAGAAGAGGTCTGGTTTATTTTTGGCTCAGAATTTAATCTCCTTGGGTGCTCTATAGAAACAAAATTGCATCTTTTTAAATTAAGAAATTGAATGACAAGCTGTAACAAGGTCAATCAGGTTGAAATAGCTGCATGCTCATTATAATGTAAATGCTTCTTCTATTGACTTATAATATCTTGATATGGTAAATTTTATACATAAATAAAGTGTTAAATAAAAATAGAAGGTTTAGGTCAAATACAATGAGTGAAAGTGTATTTGCTTGTATAAAAAAAGGAGGACTAGGCCTTCATACAGAAATAGAAAAAAATACCAAATCTTTGCTAGCAACAGTTAAGAATGATTTAACACAAATACATCAAAAAATAAAAGTGGAAAAGATGTGCCAAGCATTCCTGTCCCAAGTGTCACCTTGAAACAGTTGGTCAGGGCTTTTTGGACAATGACCCTTGAAACAAGATTGGGTTAAAAGCAGTATGTGAAGAAAGGTGAGAGCTGTGCCATTCGCTGCCACGGTAACTACAATGCTATTTCACCACTGAATGTTGCTTTTCATGAATGACCATTTGCACATATGTTTTATCCTTTTAGCAGCCATTCTTTATATGTTCTCATTTCTTTGAGTGGAGCCCCTTTGTGTCTGTTCACAAATCTAGACCATGCTCATGGTCTGTGTTCGGGTTGTTCACAATCCCTACACAAATACGCACAGATTGGCAGTTCTGACACTGGATGGAGAAATATTTCATGAACTGTTATTTTTCTTCACTTGCAAATTTGTAATTTCCTCATCAGAGTGACAAAGGGCAAAAAGAAGCAAGGATATCTTGACTTTGACTCGACTGTTTCTCCATTTGATTACCTGTGGAAATAAAATCATTCCAAAATCATTACATAATCATTCATGTAATGTCATAATCCTCTCTCAGCCTCCTACTTGCACATTTATTTCTCTTTGTCTAAGCATGGAAGAAGGCCCATAAAATTCTATCCTTGCTAAAGATACTTTTGTATTGATAATCCTTGTTTTGACTTGGTTCTTTCTGAAGATACTCTTAAAATGCAGATCACAGATAGTGTTACTTGCTGTATGAGGCAGCTTTCAAATCTTCTTTCTGTTTTACCTCTTTCTCAGCATACAGGAGATTTTTTTCCAATTCTTTTCAGTTCCAGAGCAGACATTAAAACTTTTTTTTTTTATATAAATGTTTTCAGCTTGGGCTTTACAAACTTTCAGTCTTTGTCCTACAAGAACATCACCACAGAATTTTTCATGTAATTTATGCATTTTGGTACTTTTGAACTCATAAAATGGATGTCTTAAAATGTACTCAGGATAAGGCTGGATTACTTTTAGTACTTTGAAGGAAAATATATATGTGTGTGGTGTGTGTGTGTGTGTGTGTGTGTGAGAAAATACTGTCTACTTCACGTAGATGAATTTGGTTAAATTCCAAGAAAACTGAATTTTCATGTATATAGTTTCCTTTATTAGATGAGTGTGCATTTCCTACACCCCCAGAGAATCTGTACAAATTCATCTTACATTCCTTGGGTGTGCAAACAATACCAAAAAATAGTCAAAGTTAGCATATTCTGTATAAAACACATTTGCATCTGCTACGCACAACTTCCTACGCTCTTCATCTTTAATTTAGCAATGGCTGGATGATGAAGTCATCGAGTCTTAGGAATGTGCTCAGGTCAGGGTTTGAAGCTTTATACTTCATCCAAATACCATTTGGTTTGGTCCCTTTTACTGAGATGCAATCTATCGTGCTACAGAAGATTTCAGTGAGCACCCTCAATAAATCAAGCCGAAATGAATTTTCCACTATGAATTATGTTGCAGACAGCTGCAAAAGCTACATGACTGGCTTTTTTTTTTGTAAGTTTGAGGCCAAATCATGAGATTAAGGATTGAGCTAAGGTTTGTGGCTGTAGAAAGGAATCCAAAAAGATTTTGCATGCATTAATATCTCTGATGAGAACTGAATCTACACAAATACTTTGTTTCATTGCCTTTGACAATAGCTTCAGGAAAGACTCTTCTGTCTCAGCCTATGATTTATGCATACTTAATGCACGTCTGTCTTTGTAAGTAACAAGGCTTTTTACTTCAGCGATCGATCTGGGCTAGTTCCATAGCCAGAGTTAATTCTGGTCCATGCCACCATGAAGGCTGTGCTGTGGGTAACTAGATTCTATTGCTCTAAAAGGCTGATGAAAATATGGACCAAAAATTTTTTACTCAGAGTAATTAAGTGTAGCAGTATTGACTTTTTGAAAGTTATTGTGAGCTACCACAGCCAAGGAAATGGCTCCAACTTTCCATCACATTGTTTTTATTTTGCAGTGGCCTCCATGACTTTCAGCAGGCTCTTTTCAGTCACTGGAGGAAGACAACAGCATCCAGTATTTCCTATGGAAGCATTTCAGGTTAGATAGTGACAATGTCTCCCAGTGTATTAAAGAGCCCAGCTTAAACAAATGACCAATTTGTCCTGGAGACTTATGGGAAAAGGACACAGCTTCTGGGTGGAATTCTTTAGAATGCTAATTCCTTCTGGAGTTTTCACCAAGATACAGGCTTTTCTCCATCTTTCCTGGCAAGTCAGTAAGCTGAAAGCAGGGATTTCCATTGCTGCAGCAAGAAAAAAGTAAAAAAGGATTCCAGCTCTTGGTATCAAAGTAACCCAGCATAGGTGGTGTGTTCACTGCCAAATACTCAGAGCTCTGCACCATCAACTGGAAGGAACAAATCATTAATGTAGGAACCTTGTAACATGCCAACACACTCAAGGCTGTAAACAGGACAATCAGTTGTGCCACTTTTAAACTGGCAACACAAAATCCTAAATCAGGAAGCTACTAAAGTTTGGAACTTAGAGATGTGTGCTGAAGATAAAGAGGGCATAGTATTAGACACTTAAATAATTTGAACATTCCCACCTTGGACATGAAAACTTATCCATTCTCACAGTGATTACATTTGGGGGTTGGTTGGGGTTTTTTCCAAGCACGTATTGAAATACAGATCACTTTATCAGGCACCCAGGTTATGAACACAGCAATTGGATAAGGAAAAATAAACCCACAAACTACTGAGAAGCGGATCAGCTAGTGTTTGTCTATTGCAATGAAGTCGTGTATTTCAACATCAGTCAAAATTTGCATTTGTCTGCATTGTAACAGACAAGCATTTAGTAGGTATTTGCCAGCAAATGTGACTTGCTAATGCAAGATTCCTGTATTAATTTAATGGGAATGTAATTGTGCTGTAAAATACATAATCTCAAGTAACCTACTATGACATTTACATTTGATTACCATATCAATGCATGCAGATACCTTTGCATTACAGATATCTTTGGAGGTGTTCTTTGAAAAGTGCACAGACCGTATGCAATGTGCTGTATTTCGAGCAAAGAAGTCTCCACTAGGAAGGAGTTAGGGGGGTAAATGGCTCTCCAGTGCTTCAGCACCTTAACTGGGATGTTTCACTATTGTTTGCCTTTCTTAAACGAAAACACAGATAATGCTTCACAAACAATTGTACTTGTTTCTGGCTGCTAATGTCACAGACATCAGAGAGGAGTGCTGGAGCAGGTAGCCAGGTTGTTCTGTGCCAACCCTGTTCCACCTGCTTGTAAGTGCATTATGACCCTGTAGCATGTATATTTTTTCTAATGTTCTTATGCTTTATGTCATGAGATTCATTGTAAGAAAAAAAACACAGTAGGCAATGTGCAGCTGCCTAGGGAATGCTTTTCATTAACCTAGAACACCAGAAATAAAGCTAAATTAGACTTAAATATTTCCTGAAGTACCTTGTAATCATTATTTTGGGGAAAAATTTCATTAAGAGACGTTTCACATCAAATACTTTTAGCCAGTCATCAGAGAAGACATCATTTTCCGTGTTTCCTATAAATTACACATTTTGTCCTTCACCTTAATATTGTCCAGAGGTACCTCCAGACATCTTCAAATTAGTCAATTCACTTTAATTAAATAAGTTATTTTTCCTCAGCAGAAAAATTCTCTGAATATAGTGGTATTTCCTGTTCTCTTTTTCCAAATTAATAGTTCTTTTGCAAGCAGAAATGCCGTATGCAATACTGGGATGGAACTTGTGCAAAATCTCTGGATATATATCTGCATTACATAGTCTTTTCAAGAATGTTTTAACTCTGTAGCTTTTATTTCATTGTCATGTTTCATAATACTTTGAGTTCTGGACAACTGCATATACAAAACAAACTTTCTTTAATATTATGTGTCTGCTAATGGCAATAACAGAGTGTGAATGCCATCTTTAATTGGCAGATCTGCCAAAGGAAAACAGCCTACAATGGTGAGCAGCCTCAGGTGACTCTCCATCAGAAGTATCACTTCCCCTGGATGCAGGGCCTGGTCTTTCCCTGGCTGAAGGTTTCAGTGTGGGTTTGGGTTCTTTGCTGAAATAAGAACAAATGCCCTTTTCATTACAAACTTCTAGAGAGCCAAAACATAACAAAAAGGTTGGAATTGGCCCAGTTCTGCTGTTGAAGGGATTCTAAATGATGCAGAAGGCCTAATAACTTCTGTAAAACTTTTTATTGGTGGAGGATTTCTTCCTATGCAGGTTGTCTCGCAAGAATTGAAACAAAATAAATGAAAGTATAACATTATGAAAGAAACAAAGCCCTAAGGTCATCTCAAACTCTGACTTACCCAATATGCCACGTTCTTCAGAGCAGTCTCTTTCTCTTATCAAACACAGATGACACTGCTGAATGAGTGAATCCCATTGGCAGAAAAGTGCCCAGCTTGATCCTTCTGTGCTTTCCATGGACCACACACACTTGTCAGGTGCCTCACAATGGCTTGGGTGATTCCAGGTATTTAATCTAATTGTACTCAACCATGGCTCCACCACAACATAACCCAAAAGCATCTTTTAAATGTCTTGTGTCTGCAGGATTTGTCCCAAACAGCCGAGCAGCTTCATGAAATCTGCCTTTCTCTTTCTTTTTGTTGTCTCAAAGCCATGCTACTCAAAAACATCATAGCTCCACATCTACCAAAGATTATTGCTGCATCATTTAATCCTCAAGGAACTGGACTCTTATTTTACCGTAGGAATTTATTCACAGGGATCTGTAGTTACATAGTGTTCTCACAAATATTTTTAGAAATCTAAAATTTGAATAAATTCATATCATATATTTAGTGTCTACTTTATGTGGTTTTTACAAGAAAAAAGGCTCACCTGAGCAAACTAGGATCTCAGATATACAAAACTCATTAAAGAGTTTTCTAAATAGATGATCTTGGCATTTAAAAATCATCTGATGCAATGAAGGTTTTTCTTCCTCATACGGAACTGAAATTAGTGCCCGGACCAACTGGTATTTTTTGCTGTGCAGTTAGATACATTTAACCTCTGGGGTTCTGACGTGCATCTTTTCTTATAACCAAATGATCATTAAGATATAAGGTTAGTGGCATAGATTTTGCTGTAAATGCATATTAATAGAGACGAAGGAAATCAGTTTTGCAGAGCCCGACATAAGGGCTGTCAGGAGAACCAGTGCACTACATGGTTAATTATTACTGCAGTGCTGAAACACTTTGACCAGCTACAATTACCCAGTTCTAAAACTGGAGCAATTAAATCTCTTTAGACTTCTTGCTGCAGAAGTTCGGGAGCTGTTTGATTATATTCTGTGCTTTGGAAGGACAGTCAGGGGGTGTTTCTGGCTCTGAGTGCCACCACAGTCGCCACCATGGTGTGCCTTGATCACCAGCATGTTCCTGTCTCATTCAGCTCCAGGAATACCAGCTTCGCCCAGCATCGAATCCCCGGACTGGGCTGCCCCTTGGTTTGTGCTGCCCTCAGAGGGGCTGGATCTTGTATGCAAGGCCCCTTTCCCCCTCCATAGTGCACAGTCCATTAATGCTAAGCCTTGCCATTAATGGAGAGCATTACTGTGTATCTATAGCTGCTTTCATCTGGCCATAGAAAAGTACTTATAAATGGTAATGTGTTAAACCTAACAACACCCCTAGGAGGGAGATGAGAATTTCAACATACACTTTACTGATGCAGAAAAATATAAAGAACCAACTTCAGATGGTGGTAAAAGGCTGAGATGATGAACAGAGTGGCTTTAGGAGTGAGTCTGTATCAGAGGCCCTGTGACTTGCCTGTTTCCTACACTAAGCCAATGACTTGAGCTTTTTTTTTTTTCTTTTCAATTATTAGAGTACCCAGACATTCCAAATGAAAATCAAGACCCCATAGTTTCATGGTACAAGGTAAAGCCTCAACCCTAAAGAACTTAAATTCTAAGTAAATGAGATATAGAAAGCTTAAAATAGAAAACAGTAGAAAGACGTGCACAAAGTTGAGCTGGGAACACGGTCCCTGAGTCCCAGTCCGGGGACCTTGCCTCCAGACATAATTCCTTTCCTTTGTATTAGTCAGATGATAACTTGCCCCCCCTTGAAATTAAACACGTCCATTATTCAGGCAGACAACTCTCCTGATATCTTGTAACATTAGGAAAAGGTTACTTTTAATGTTTTCTGAACTGGAACATGACAAGGAACAACTTGAAAGAATGAAAGGCAAAGTTGAAACCAATAGTTGAAAGGCGAGAATTACATAAAACCACCTAAACCTAATTCCAAAAATTCAGGAGTGTTTCTTGCTTATCAGACACTTTCTGAAAATTATCGTCTTTGAGATAAAAAGCAGGGCAGTCAGCGACCTGTAATCTTATGATGCCCGAGCAAGGGTATTTTCCAGTCTGCACCCAAGAACTCCTGTGTCCACAAGGAGGGACAAATGCCCTCTCTCTTTTGCACCAGGGCGGTCTCCAGCAGGACAGGAAGCTGGGCTGCAGCCCAGCTCTCACTTAGCACAACCCCTCCACATCAAATGTCCACACACAATTCAAGATGTGTGAAACAGCTGCCTGGGAAACAGAAGAGGAAGACGCCACCATGGATGTGGGGTTTAGATGCAGCCTTGGAGGAAACCCTCTGCTTTTACCTTTTGGGTGCTGGCTTTTTGGCTATAAATATGACACGCTGGGGAAGCCCGGGCTGCCTGTACCTGAGTGCTGCCGAGTCATTCCCCAGCTTCGATCCGTGTACAGGGGTAATGAGACAGCTCTCGAGCCTAATGGGCTTGTTTCTTTGAGGATTAGAACAATTAATAATAATTGAGAAGTCCTGTGCTAAGGAAATTTATAACCAGATAATAAAAGAGTGGCTGTAACACAATAAAAATTACTCTTTATGCACCAAAGGAAAGGCATATACACATACATAACCATGTTCATGTCAGCATTGTTTAATGCACGAGTTTTGTGTATATATGGCTACATTTACTGATAAAATGTAAATGCATTAATCAGAGTTTGTGCAATATTGCACTAAGTAATGATGCACTAATCTGTTATCAAATTGGCTTTTATGATATTCAAAATCAAACTATAGGAAAGCTGTTAAGTTATACTCATGCCATGGATCTTTGCCAGCCCTCACCTGTCCAGCTCACTCAGGCTTGCAAGCCTCAAAGAATCCATTAGCTCCACGAAAAATGAACATAAACTAAACTACAAATAATGAGATGTCGTATCTTGGTCAACATTAAAGTCTTCAGACAGATGATACCAAGGCAAAAGGATATGCTGTGACATGGGTTTACGTTATTTCATTTTTTTTTGTGCTGAAACAACTAAACTTCAGGAATCTAAAATATATAGACTAACAGAAATCTCTTGGGAGACCCTCTAGCAGCACTTTATTGGAAACAAGAGACAGATCTTTACTTTCCATTTCATCCACAGCACCTTATTCATCTTCTTCACCTGAATCTTTATTTCTCAGGAAATAGAGTCCTTTTTTCATCTCATCTATGACCTCATCAGCTTCTTAGCACATTAGCATCTTTTCAGATTTAGTATTAGATTTTCACTTGGGGTTATCTGATTTCTTTCCACTAGTCAGAAAAGCTTGCATGCTCAGAGTAACATCACAGAGAAAAGTATTTGGCACTACAATCTGCAGTTTTTAACCTTTTGGCATAACTCTGAAAACCAAAAATTCCTTTCTGATTTGTGTCCTGTTAAGTTACAAATATAACACTTGCAGGAGGTGATTTTCTGGCAGAGAAGCAGTAGATTGAACTGTGGGAATGCTATGGTGTTGGAGGTAAAGATTTATCCTTTTTCTTCCTTCTTTCTCTCAGGGAATTTTGTCCCATTTGTTGCCTGAGAGATGATAACGACCGGTACTTAAGAGAGACAAAAGAAGGGGCCAAGGTGGGGGGAAGGAGTGCAGCTGGCTGCAGCCTCTTAGCCGGGAGCTTTTCTCTTGGGAAGGGCAGAAGTGTCTTCCTTGGCAGACACCTGTCCTTTAAACTAGGACATATTGTTAGCTTTTAGCTTAAATTAAAATGGAAAAGAAGTTAGAAAATCAGTACAGCACAAGAAGAACTTGGCATTGTCTTTTAATGGTAATGGCAAAATAATCTGTGGAAGTGATATTTAGAGTACCGACAATGCGAATTTCAACATAGTTGAAATTCATGACTTTGTGTTAGCACTTTTTGAGGAACCACCTCATCCTGCAGGTTTTTTCTGTGTCAGGAAAGGAAATCTCAGATATAGAAAACTAATATTTTAATCTGATTACTCTCAGAAAGCAGATGATTCAAAATCATGACAAAGCCTAAGTAATGGGAACAGAAGGTGGCAGGGAGGGAATATTAAGGAAAGTGTGGAGCAGACAATGCTTCAATCTTGTGGCATCGAAAGAAAGCTCCTTGTTTCTCAGAAGCGCCGATATATTTAGTTCTGGGTCTTCTGAAGGAAATTACCAGGACTGAGGAGCAAGAGGAGATTTGCGGACAGTAAAGCAGCACCTTCAGCTTTCATGGGAGGAGCAGGAGGATGGTGCTGCTGCCTTGCCCCACATCCTGCCTGCCCTGTCCTCTGCTGTGCCACCAGAAGGAGCTGTCAGTGTGGCTCTGGGGTAAGCCAAATAGAGATGTCCCACAGCCAAGCCCTGGCAATTTTGACACCAATGATGGTCTGCTACTCGAGATACTTGGTGGTTTTTTGCCCAAGCCCAATCTGGATGGTGCTGTGAGCACCACTGGATACCAGAATAAAACAGAGAGAACCTGGAAGCTAGATCTGTGGGCCAAAACATAGCCAAAGTTTAAAGAAATGAAAGCAAATTCGGATCTTTGAAAGGGGAAGCAGTAATCTCTGAACAGAAGCTTAGCAATTCAGACACATTTGGAAAGCAGTGGAAGAGGCACATGCAAAAACAGACACCAGAACACAAATCCAATGTGAGATAACTCTGCATCAGATCAAAGTGTAAGAACATAGACAAATACAGAATAATGTATTCAGCAGAGGTGTTTGGGGGAGAAATGTAGAAATCATCAAGGGATGCTGAGACTAGTCTAAGGATTAAAACGATGAAGCAAACTCTATGAAAGCATTCACAGAGCTGCAGTTCCAGCACTAACTTCCAGTTGGCACACTTTGATCAATCATGTAAGAATCACGTAAGAATTAAAAGGATAATTAAAAAGGGGAAGGTTCAAGGTTGCCAATATGTCAGAGTAGCAGGAGAGAGACAGGAGGAAAATGTGAGTTGCCTACAACTCTCATCAGCAAAGGCAGTTCTCACTGATATCAAGAGAAGTAGCTTGCACATGACTGAAGGCAGACTGCGCCCAGGAGTGATCCTCTGAGACTGTCAGCTAAGCACCTTTCAAAAGCATTAAATACACATGCTAAGATATATCCCTAGCTGTATGAAGCCACTTAGCAAGAACCAAGTGACAGACCCTGGGAATGCTTTGCAAGATCAAAATCTAGACTGCTACGTCTACATTTTTTTCCCACTTTGGAAATTAATCCAACAGTGAAAATCACTTCCAAAACACTTAAATTGGGAGAATTGAATTCTCAGATCTGTATTAATAACAAGGATCTCCCTGAGCAAACCAAACTAATGTTGCCTGGTTTTCTGTGGAGTATGCTCAGATTGCCTCTGTGTAGTTCCCAATATCTAATAAGGCATGAGATGTAATAGAAGTTTTTCCCCCTAAGCAGAAGCATTAGGATCACCTCTTTCCACTCACTGCCTACAACTGTGTAGGAAAATATTAAAGACCTCCATCCCTGTGTCCACCCCCAAAACTGCATGATTCCAGGAATACAGTCTGAAACATTTCTTGACCATGTTTTAGACATCACAGTCCTGTGTGCTGGTCAATGGCTTTCCAGTGGACATCTTGCAGTGGTCCCACATTAAGTCACCACATGTCCAGAGCTGCTGCTGTTTTAAGAGTTTAAGCAATAAATGTTTAAAAATTAAATTTTCAGTATGATGACCTAGGAATTGTTCCAGGATACCAAGAAAAAGATACTAATTCAGAGAAATCTTCAACTTCACTACAGAATTTACAGGGCTGATTCTTCTTTTTGGTTTTTGATATGTTCATGTCTTTCTCTGTTTTAGTTTCCTAAGTGTTTTCATTGATTTCTTTTTCATTTTCAGCACAAACTGAACACAGTTAATCAGTAGATACAAAATGCATCCTGCAACATTGCCAGTAGCCTAACATAAGTGGATTCAATTGCTGAATTGTCATAAGAATAGACCTAAGCCACAGTATAAGCTTCATTGATCCAAGCACAGCAAGATATCCATTCAATAATATGTGTTTTAGCAAGGTTTTCCACTTGTAAAAACTTTCTGCAATTTAGTGTTCATCCAATATGTGCTATAAACACGGTGGATCAGTTTAAAGAATATCCCACTCCTTAGGAAGGAGGCCGGGTACCTGTGTATTGTGTAAGCAGAGACACACAGGGAGTGAAGTTCCCTGTCAGAAGAGGCTCATCTGTGGAGTGCGTGGAAAATGGACACTGGGCTTCCTGACAAGCTCTGGGAAGACAGGGGATGAAAGAAGGGATGATGTGCTGGTGTTCACAAAGCCGTAGGTTCAGTAAAGCTGTTGTTGTTACCAGCTGAGCAGTTCTTACATGGAAGCACTTGTAGGGGAAAGGTCACAAAGAGCTGCCTGGCTCTGGTCGCTGTGCAGTCCCACCCCTGTGGTACCTGAGAATCCCTAAGTGCTGTGTGTCCCCTCACACTGCCCTGCAGTGGGACACTGCTGCTGCTGCCATGCTGTGCACACGGGAGCTCTGGGAAAGGACTGTTCCTGCCCTCACAGCCTTCCCTGTGGCTCTGGCTGTCTCTCCTCACAGCCTTGGTCCCCACCTGTTGACAAGAATATTAGATTTCAGTGGGAAGTAGAGTCTAATACCACAGGAGATAAATAATGTGAGATTCCAAATTGCTCTGGGGTGAGGAAAACAGGGCTATGGGACACCAAACAATGCTGCCAGTATCACTGACACTTACCTGTGAATATTTAGGGCCCGCATAGCCTTCAGCATGGGCACTGACTGATTCTCTAGGCTGGAGCAGAGACAGGCACCACTATGTGATTAATTCAGAACAGACCTCTCGTGACATTAGAAGTTGTTGGGTTCCTCCACACAGAGATCTCTCTGTCAGCAAGACAGGCAAAAACCCCAAATGGCAGAGGTGATCTAAATGCATCCAAGGGCTTGTATTGCTCCTTACAATGTCCATCACCTGGCACAAGTCATGAAAAGACGTGGCTGTGATTAGACCACAAATGAAGTGGAGATGCTGATGCTAAAGGAAGAATCTGAACTGCAGATAGAGTTTCAAAATCAAATATCTCTATCAGGAAGATAGTGATTTAATAGCACCTATGGCTGCTTTTTCATTAGAAGGTTTTCTTTCTTTGGATTTTTCTCAAAGCACAACTCTTATTTGGTTCCAAATGCCTAAATGTAGAAATTTTTTTCAGTCCTTCATTTTAAACCCTTAAATGCACAGCATGCAGACTTTAGTATCAGAAAGGACTGACAGCATAATGACTTTACAAGTATGTAGGCTTAAAATTACAATCAGTATAGTCTTATTCACTGGATGTTGCTCTTGAGAATAAACTTGGGTACTGGTAAACACATTCCTGAATACAGTCTCAGCTGTACAAATACCTTGTCATCTTTCCATGCAGATTAAGAAAGCCCTTTATTATATAAATGTCCCCATTTTTTTTCCAGTTGGGAACTTACAGCATATATATATGTTATTCTTGGTGTTGCTTGAGGAATGAGTCATTCTTATTTCCACTGAGAATTTCCCCCAACTACTTTAGTTCCATGTAGGGAGCTGTATTATTTTGCTTAATTACATAAAGATTTTAGATCACTGAGATGTTATGTTATTAACACAAACATCAAATGATTTAAGTGAGTTCCTAGAATACCTAAGTGAAAAAATTAAAACAAGTGCCTTAGAGGAACTGCTTCTTAAGTTTTGAAAGAGTGGGCAAATAAAAAAAATAAGTTAGTCAAGTACTTTTCTCACAGGAAAACTAATAAAGATAGAGGCATGGATATCTTCCTTTCCAGGTGAAGCCTCCTATGGCTAATTGTTCACATTTTTATTTAGCCTAAAACCCCACCCTGCAAAAACACAAACAGACCTTTAAATTTATGATCTTGAGAAGTCTACCCACATGAGCTTTTGCAGGATCAAGACCTGAGAGAATGATTTCTGTTCATAAAGCACTTTTAAAGTTTTACGTGCCAAATTTTGAGAACAATCTATTTTCACCCACCCACTCTGACCTTATTTGCTCAGCAGGCACTATTTCTAGAACTGCCAGAAACCTCAACATGGCCGTACATTTTGCTGTCGACTCTTCAGGAGATAAGGCCAGTGTTTTCAAATGCTTTATGCACTTAGGCAGCTGCTTGAATGGTTCCTCATAGACGTGCTGGGTATGGGGTTTTTCAGTGAATGCAGATTCAGGGAAGCCCTGCATAGGTCTATTAATTCCATGATTACAGTCCTGGGATAGATTTCCTTTGAATGCAAAGTATGGCTTGCCAAGAGTCAAAGTGGGAAAAATGGCCTTAGATAAACTTTAGTAGAGCAGAAACATATGAAGAGCTCATCAGAGGGTGTCTGGTTCCCCCTCCCTGTCCTCTCTCCGGGAGAACCAGGTGGCTTTTGTCACAGCGAAAATCAATCACACTGTTCCCTGCTCCCACCTAGTCACTGTGTGTGAAATAGACCCTATTTCTAGGGTTTAAGTAGGATAATAGGGGAAAATGTAGTTTGCTTCTGCCTATGGATAATACACAAGGTAATAATCTAGAGCAAGATCTAGATTTAAGGAAAAGATCCTAAATATGCATTTGTCCAAACCTTCCTACTTTTTCTAGGAGTTCCAAGTGTGTGAGGCAAGACACTGGCCTCACACCTCCCTAAACTCTGCTATAAGATTTGAAAGGTATCAGTTAATCATAGACTCATGGAATATCGTGAGTTGGAAGGGACCCACAAGGATCATCAAAGTACAACTCCTGGCCCTGCACAGGACACCCCAACAATCCCACCATGGGCCTGAGAGTGTTGTTCAAGTGTTCCGTGAGCTCTGACAGGATTTGTGCTGTGACCACTGTCCTGGGGATCCTGTTCCAGTGCCTGACAACTCCCTGGGTGAAAAACCCTCTCCTGGGATCTGAGCTAAACCTTCCCTGACACAGCTTCATACACACAGCTTTATCTTCTACACTTCGTGCTTTACTATATTGAGCTTCACACCAGAAAAGTTTCTTATATATGATTTTGCACTTTATGGTCAAAAGGAGTGAGAAGTGAGTAACTCCATAATTGGTAATGGAGTTTACAGGAATGTTCCTTCATCCATGATTGCTTTCTTCTCTTCTTCTCCTGAAAGGTGCATTCACAGCACAAGCTGGTAGATGAATAAGACTGACAGTATTTGATTTGAAATTCAGACTAGTAGCTAGTTATTAAAAATAACAGCTTGTCTGAGCTTCTTAATATAAGAAAACTTTCCTAAAAACCAACTCTGATAAGCATAATAGTTTCCCATGTCTTTTAAATTCAGGGGCTGTACATTGTCTTCAATGGTAATTCACTTCAAAGAGGACACTACCCAAGCCTCTGGTTAAATGAACCGTCGCACTAATAACATTCAGCTCTTGAAGTTTCCTTTATATGTATCACAAATGCCAAATTAAAAAGCTAAATTTTGAGCATATAGTCTGTGGGATTATTCGTACAAGTAGTCACTATAGGACTTAGCACATTTCTGGGACATACTGGCAAGTACCATGACATATCTATGACACATAATATTTTGGAAACATCCTTTGTAGATCCTGATGGGGTCACTGGATGCAGTGTGGGATGGGATGTCTTGTGAGAATTCACTGAGCCTTTTTGTTGCTGAAGCACAGGTTAGGAGATCCAGGGAGTGCTGCATGGGGCACAGCACACAGCATGACTACAGGGTAGATCACAACAGGCTCCCATTTTACAGATCAATCCCAGTTGTGCTCTGAAATTTTACAAGGCTCAGGCAGACCCTCTGTGGTGCCCATCCATCCAAATTCATACTTTGGCAGTGTGCATACTCAATCTGGTTTCAGTGAGCTGCAAGAAAACACAGAATGTGGATAACTGAGTCAAACCATTCATATGTTGCAAGTAAAATTTTCTCCCATTGGTTTATCCCACAGAAAGTGGTAGTGTTTGGGCTACAGCTAAAAGCTGAAAAGAGAAGCATAGAGGATTAGACAAGCTCAGTTTCAAATTCCTGGCTATCTAATTCGCCAGTCCCAATTAATTTAAATGTTTTAAAACCTGATTTTAAAGTAATATAAAAAATTTATAGATTGTAATTACAATTGACAGAGTTGGTTAGTTCAGACAAAAGTATCAACAGGCTGAATTGGGGAGCAAACACCTCCTCTGGGGGTGTATAGCTTGCTAAAATATTGATACTGAAAACCCAGAAGCCTTTCCTTTGCAACTCCTGGGAACAGATTATTTCCCAAGTGTATCCCACTATAGGGATTGGGCATTCCTTTAATGTGTAAGTAGCTCAGCAGAAGGTGCTGTGCTAGAAATCTCAGTGCAGTTACAATCCCTCTGCAGGGCACGACAAAATGAGCCGTTCTGGGAGGACCCGCAGCTATCGCGTCCTGCCAGCCCAGTCCCTGAGAGAGCTCTGGGTTCCCATGCGGAGCCATCAGCACGGAGCTGCTGAGGGGCTGGCAGTGGAGATGGAAGGGGTGGTGAATGCTGGCCTGATGTCACAGTGCACTTCTCTGAGCCTCAGCATGAGTAGGATTGGGAGGGATCTTTCCTAGTTAAGGCATTTACACCAGGAAGAAAAAGGGGACAGTATTGGTCTCTCCATCCCTCAGCTGTGAAATACAGATATTTTCAAACAGGGAGTTAACCTGTAGGAACCACTGCTTGCACCTTGTCCAAAGAAAATCTGCACCTCTCTTGGTGTAATTGAACAAGAAATATACGGTGTGGGCTCTGACTTTGATGTCTTGCTGGATGAAACTTAAAAGCTATGGTGGCTTAGAAGCAAACATCAACACCATGAGTTTTCAAAATGAAAAAGCATCATTCAGAAAAGCAGAGATCAACCTCCAAACATCCTTAGATACCTCTGATAACTCACTTGTGAAACGGACATCTGCTGCTACTGAGACTCTGCTGGATGCCCAACAATTCAAAACTCTGCTGAAAGCTTGTACCATAAAGGTGGGAGAAGTGGACAAAGTCTCGTCAGCAACAATGAATAATTGTCCAAATATTACATGATAGGCACCATTATAAGAACATGGAAAAGAGGAATGGCTTTAGTGGAGATATAAATAATGCAGACTGGCACAAACACATAGGCTGTGTGAGCTGAGAGAGGCTGCATTTCTGGACAAAACAGAAGTTATCTGCAAGAGGGCAGAGGACTATGGATTATAAAATAGGTGCTGAAAAGCTGGTACTCCATAAATATGGTAAGAGTAGTTTATCTGCAAGAGGATTCAAAGAGCAAAGAGAATTTCACATGCTTAGATGAATGTATTCCTGAAATTCTGCTACTCAGCTATGGCTTCCCTCAGTGCAAAAACTGAAAGCAGAGACTTGATTTATTTATCAATAAATCCACAGTCTAATTGAACCTACAGAAAAAAAAATAGTGCCTGAGGATAGTTAAAGAAATATTAAACTACCCCCCAGTGTTTGCTGAATCTGCCACTTTTGTCCCAGCAAATTTCACTGTGTTGGGACACCAATGTGTAGGGAATGAGCTTTCTCAGTGCAGGGGAAGAATCTGCATGAACCACTCTCTTGCTTTCCTCTGTTGCTGCCTTTACACACCCCTGGGCTCCATTCTGGGGATCCTCTGTCTCAATCCACAGGCTGTGTGGTGCTAGACAAGAACATGGAAATGCTGGCCACGGTGTTCAGAGAGACCCCTTGGCGTGCTCCTTTCAGCTCCAAATGAGTTCTTGCTCATGCATCTCTCCCTAGACTCTGCAAAAGCAGAGAGAAGAAAAAAAGAGAACCACAGCTTCCCCTCTCTTCCAGGAGATACAATACAGGCTCTTAAAGGATGGGTAGCAGAATAGTTATTGCTATTTCCCAGTCCTGCCTTCCTCACCTTCTTTGTTTAAGTCCTGTATTTAAGTCCTGTGCTTCTGTTACAACACAGCTGGATCCGGAATAATCAGAATCAGCAAAAAGATACTAACTTTTTTTACTCACCTCTGATCTTTGCAATGCTGAGATGCACCCTCTCAAGTTTCTTTTTGCATTTTTTTGTTGATTGATTGTATGGTTGTTTTTTATTAAAATTTGTGTGTGAGTGCAACAAAACTGCAACTACAGCATTTCAGGAGCTGAGGAAGGTAGGGCTGACAAGGAGCTTAGAGGATGTTTGGTGTAGTCCACCTCTGCTGAGCAATGTGGATCAAATATACCCAACAAGGTTGGTACCAACAGCTCTTTTATCTAATCTGGTTTTTTAAGACCCCAAGTAATAGAGATTCCACAGACACTCTAGCAGCCTGTTCCAATGTTTACCTAGGTTTATAGTTAGAAAGATAACCCAAATCTCCTTTCTTCGAAATTAAAGCAATATTTCCTGCCCTAACCTCAGAGGATAGTGGATTACTATCTCCTTTTAGTAGCTTCTTATACACTGGAAGTCTGTTATCAAACTCTCCTCAACTGTGTACAGAAAACAAGCTCAGTTTCTCCAACCTTTTCCCATAATTTATAGATTTCTATTTATTCCTGTTCCTGTCCAGTGGGACTGAACCTTTTATTTAAAAATATGGTACTTAAACCACATTCTGGGTAAACTGGTAAACCTTCAGTAGTTCTGAGCACAGCAGAGTAATGATGTTTGACATGTTACAAGCAGTGCCACTGTTAGTACATTTTACAAGATTTGCTTTCTTATGAGTACATCTCACTTCTCATTTACTGTGGATGTTATCACCTTCAGATCTTCCAGGCTTCTCCTGCCTTTTTTGGTGTGTGGAGATTTGGCTTCTCCTGCCTATATATAGCTCTTTTTATTTCACTTGAGTGAATGTGACCTTGTTAAATTGGAATAATTTCCCTGGTTTACCAAGAGCACTAATTCTAATTGTGGTTCTCTAGTATTTCCAGTTCCTTCCAAAATGCTGTCATTTGCAAATGTTATAACATCTAATTTATTCTTTCCAGTTATAACCTGGTTAAAGTTAGGCTGAGAAATACATGGTTTCTTGAGAGTTCCTTTTTCCATTTTCTTGAAAGCAGGTACTATATTTGCCCTCCTCTGGTTTTCGGGGACTTGACCTATCCTCCACAGGTTCTGAGAGATGATAACTAATAATTATGAAATTGCACTGGTTAATTCCTTAACTGCTTTAGGGGAACAGGTCTTGCTGTCTACAATACATGAAACTTAACTAAATCTCTAATTCTTTCTCTATTCTAGTTCACACTCTATTGCCCTGTTAAAACAAAATGATCAAGTTACAATTAACCTTTTTTGAGGAAAGACCCAAAGATAGCATTTCATGACTGAGCAAAATTGCCACTGCACCCTCTTGGATCCTTTTCCCCTTCAAAGAAAATCCCACAAAACTTTTGAGAGGGAGAATTAGCAAAAAGTAAAGTAAGAAAATAGTAAAAGCTGTTATAGCAACTTGAACTCTTCCCTGTTTATCTCTTTGTGTTGTCTGCTAGACTTCCCTCTTTGTTCTAATTAATTGGCAAACTCCTGCTAAAGTCATTCATTTCTCAAAACTTATTTATTTTGCCTCACAATATTTATTTGCACAGCACTACTACTGTGTACAAAGATTACTCTTTAATGGAGTTCAGAACACCCTTGCACAGCATGCAATTCTGTTCAGTCCAAAGAATACAATACACCATATACTGAGTCTGTAACTTAAATTAATCTTATTTGGTTTTACTCTGCTTGATTACCCTTTATGTGCTTTCTTAAAGTCATGTGATTTTTACTTTTTATTTTGACTATTTTAATTACTTGCTTCCACAATATATTTACAAGGATATTCCACAGCTCTTTTCAAAGCAGTTTGCATTAACTAACTGGAATAGATTTGCTTTTACAATAACAAAATTAAAAGAATACAATCTTTTTAGATCTCAAGTATGTATTTAAATAAAAATGAGTCAAAACTTATAACTCCATATTTAAAATTTGCGACATCAGATAAAATGTTGGCTTTGTTTCAGCATGTCTGGATGTGAACATACCCCATGTGAAGGTCTGTTTTAGAGGCTATCTGGGCTGCAGCCACACAAAGCACAGCAGGGAGATACATCTGTATATTCCTGGAGAACAAATACAGATGACTATTGGCAGTGCCGATCTGAACCTCCACCCAGGTTTGATCTTCAGAGCTGGCTTACAGACATAACAGGGAATAAACCTACAGGACTTTCAGGGAAGTAAGCATCACCTGCAGTAAGACTGAAATCTGTAACCTTGGCAGAAGCAGAGGACGTCAATTCTGAGCCATTCAGACCTGGTGCAGCCAGTCTTGGGCACTGCTGGAGCAGCACGTAGCCCGATCTGTCTGAGGCAGGGGGAAATAACAACGAAGTTGGCCCCAGCCTGGCTTTAGCAGCTTGCAGAGCCTCCAGCAGATCCTAGCATTCAGTGAAGCGCTCGAGTCAGCTGCTGTCAATGCCCAAAGCAGCCAGGATAAGCTGTGGTAACGGGTGTGCTCCCCGGGCAGGCCCAGTGCAGGGCAGGAGGCTCAGGCAAAGCTCCAGAGCACAGCCCAGCACAGGCTGAGGGTCTGCGCCAGGCGCTGCCCCGGGAGCTGCCCCGGCCCTTCAGCAGGGCCTTCGACCTCCAGCTGACACAGAGCCAACACCAAGGAGTCTGGAGGGAGTGCAGCTGCTGGGAATGCCATACAGACTCTTGCTGGCCAAAGGAATGCACCTTGTGTACTCTGACTGTGCTGGTTATTTCCCTGAGGACAGCGAGTGTCTGCAAAGTCACGAGGGGAAAAGAGATGAAGCTGTGTTTTGGATCTTATCGTTGTTATTTAAGTGACCGGTTAAGCCGGAGTCTGTCAGTGATAGATATATCTAACACCTGCCTGATCTGAAAACAGGAGCCGCAGTGACTTTACCATACACTGCAGATAAGCAATATCTTGCTTGGCCACAGATGCCCGTGTTAACACTGCTATAGCTGCCAGTGTCTAAGAGGGCAGCTGCCTTCATCTGCACATCCAACAGATGCACAGATGTCACTGGTACCTCTGCTTGCTAGATAAAGCCAGCCAGTAATATCAGCAGACCCCAAGCTAGCTTTATTCAACCAGCACGGGCACTGGTGACATGTGAGGGCATGAAGAGCTGCTCTCACGCATACTGGCAGTGACACCGTCAAGTGCTCAGTTAAGGGTGGGGATGGCTGCTGCCAAATATTTCACATGCAGAAAGAAAGCCAAGTTATTTATCTCCTTTTATTTACAGTAATAGGGGACTGTTGAACAGCATGTAAGTGCACTACAATAAAATCGATAGAGAATATTAAAAGCAGAAATAAAGATCAGCCAATATAAGGAAACTACTAACTTGAATGAAAGGATCTAAGAGGAGGGCACACTGAACAGCTCAGGAAAACCAACCCACCAAAACAAAAGAGAATGATTCCCAGGTTTGATTAGATAAATCCTCAGCCTTTCACTAAAACAAAATACCCTTGACATGATGGTTTCTCTGAAGCCTCTAAAGAGAATTTTTCTCAGCATACTTAAAAAATTTTCGTAGTCAAGGACCTGAGAATGCATAATCTCTACTTGGTCTGGTCTCAGGTGACTAATTCCAGAAACTGATTCACCTGCACTGACACTGCAGGACTGGAAGCAAAAGAGAGCATCTAACAATTCAGAAGTCACTCTGTCCATTCTAAGGTCAATATGAGTTTTGCCATTAGTCTTAAAATAGTGGCAGAAATTCTTACCCCATATAGAGGGATGCTGGATTGCTTTCCTTTCAGATATAAGCAGTAGATGGCTGGCAC
Source organism: Cnemophilus loriae (assembly GCA_013397755.1). NCBI lineage: Eukaryota > Metazoa > Chordata > Aves > Passeriformes > Corvidae > Cnemophilus > Cnemophilus loriae. The sequence goes on along the minus strand of VZTF01001855.1, from coordinate 1,228,118 downwards.
TTTAAGCATGACTAAAAGGTTTCTCTTTGGTAAATATACTCAGATTTTAAGACAAAGTTTAATGGGCAATGCTCAAGTCTGACTGGAAAAGCTGTTTTCTGGATCACTGACCCAAGTAAGTCCAGTTTGTGAATGATCTATGTGATAATGTACCAAAAAATTGTTCTAAAAAAACAAAGTTGTGGTTGCTGTCAAGCTGATTTCTGCTGCTTTAACTGGACTTCGAATCAAAGACAGCTGCCCATTACTGGAGGTTACAGCAAAAGCCACCACAGTCCTTTGCTGAAAGCCCCAGCATCAGTTGCCTGAGCCCCTCAGGTTGTTTGTAAGGGCTGCATTAAACCAGCTCCCTCAGCTCTTCCTGCTGTCATTGCAGCACTGGATTAGAGACACCACCTGGCTTCTTTCTAACCAAAGACTACGTAAAACGGGGAGAACAAAATAAAGAAGAAAATTTGTAAGCAAGTTGAAGTCTTTTACCTGAAAGTGTATTTGATCCAAAACAATCCTTTTGTTTGAACATATGACCCCTTGAAAGTTTCTGAGCTTTTCTCAAAGGTAGAAATTTTGAACTATCATTGTTCGATAGTGGCTGGTTTTTAACTGTTCTTTCCTTCATTCTTTTCTGCCACAGAATGTCTTAAAATGAATGATTTGATGGTTCCATTCTTTACTTTTCAATTTTTCTATTTCACTATTATTAATTTGTCTTGTTCTGGTGCTTTTCAAATTTTTTCCCCCTCTGGTAAAGTTAAAGGACAGAATGAAATATTAGAAAGAACTATGTCAATCTTTTGGCTGGTAACCAAAGGGTTGCAAATATTTTCAGTTGCACATTCCAGCTCCACCAATCCCAAATTATTGTCCAGGTAATTGTATTGAAAGTGGTTCACATTCCTATTCATAACTGCTAGGCCCCAAAAACCCCAGAGAGCAATGAAAAATCTGTGGTCATTTCTCATACTGAGAGTGGCCTCTGCAGTAGAGAATGAGAGGTAAGAGGGGGAGAGGTCCAATGAGAGAATAATAAAAATCAACTTCAGAAAGTTTTTGTTAAGGCCATAAATTAATGTTTGCATAGAAGAGAGAAAGTTTTAAAATATAAACACACAAACACACTTGTGCATTTAACAGAATGCTTTGATTCCATATTGTAGTTCAGCTAAAAATTCTATGCCACAGAAAGCAGTAATTATTTCAGCTTTGCACATTGTAAACCTGGTCACTGTCATTCTTTCTTTGCCTCCACATGCCTCAATGCCACATTTTCTACAATGGTGGGGAGATTGCCTTGGCTCTCACTCAGCTGGCTCAGCTAATGCAATTCACAGGCCTTCAAATGTAAGCTTGTAAACTATTTAGTTCTTTTTCTCTCTAACAGCTTGTCTATTAACAGCTCATTGAATGGAGGAGGGAGAAGAAGCTAGTGAGACCTCTCTTGGTATTGTTCAGCAGTGACCCTGGCTCTCTCGGATTGGTGGCCAGTGCGCACTAAACAGCGTTTGTCAGTACATGTTGTTTTGCTGGATAATGGTGTATTGTGCGAGCAGCCGTCTGGATTAGTAGCAGGTAACAATAAGCTGGGAAAGTAAGTCTCCTGTGTGATATGGTAAGGTCATAAGAACGATGTATAAAAATCCAAGGGAATGCTCGTTAGGGTGGCCCGAGTACTGCAAGGAAACCCGTGCCGTCTGGAGAGATCTTTGTCCGAACTTCCCTCTGTGCACCGTTCAGGACCCTCATCACTGCTGTGTCCTCCGGCTTGGGATGGACTTGGGGAACGAGGATGGTTCACTGCTGCAGGATTTTCAGGCTGTATGTCCACTGCTCATGGCCTGTACTTAGTGAAAGGTGGGTTTTGTCAGGATACCAGGATCATTAAATCCTGGGACAGGAGCACCAGAGCCTGCCCACACCGTGGTCCACGCCCATTATTCCTGCAGCTGTATGCTAGAAGACTGTGCAATACATTGCAATGAGAAATGGGATGCATACAGGCCTGGCTCCTGCTCCAGCACTGTTGTTCCATCATCGCTGTACCGAGATTCCGTGTTGCCGTGTCACACAATGAGACTGCCACACCCTCTGCTTTCCTAATGGTTACACAAAATCTCTAGTATTTTATTACTGATGGCTGAGATTTCTTTAACTTTTCTTAGTGTTCTACATGGCATTACCAGGCAAGTTGGTGGTTCAGTGTTCGATAAAGAGAATCATGCTTGGCACAGATTTCTCCCCCCAAAAGCCCCCATCCGCCGTACTTACAGGCCGTTCTGTTACTGAAACACCGTGTTTCCAGCTTTGGTTTTTGCTGTGCTAAGTGCTGCAGATCTTGTGTTATCTCTCAGACAGACTGACAAGGCGGCAGCACGGAGAAATCAGGTTTCCAAGGAGTGATTTATGAGACGCGAAGTTGGCCGTGCGCGCATTGCGACTCCCCCGTGTGGCTCGAAGCCGCCTCCGGCTCAGCCCGTCGGGCTGGGGCTGCCCGGGCTCACACCCGGCACTTCCCGGGAACAAACGCGGCCCGGGGAACACCCCCGTACTCAGAAGCGGCCGTCGGTTTGCAATTAATTTTGACCCAGAGAAAATAATGTTATTCTGTTGTGTTTCTGCTACAGGAGGGGGGGGGTGGGGGGGAAGGTGTAATATTTTACTAACTGTGATGCTTTGGGAGGAATTATGAGGTCTCATATTCCTTTGCTATGAATTAGTCTTAACAATTTAATTCTCAGTTTCCTTTTTCCCCATCAATGTGTCTTAAGATGATACCTTTAATAGATGCTAAAATCTATTTGGACATTATTGGTTATTTTAAAACTGGCATTATAAATTTGTGTGGACTAACACAACAGTTCAAGTTTCTAAACACATGTTAGTTGTATTTCTCTTCAGGTCACTTATGATAAACATTCCCTCTTTTTAGCTTAGCTATGAAAGCCTAGTTTTCAGTCCAGAATTGAACATTTTTACCCAAAACAAACAAACAAAAAAAAATTACAGTTTCTACTACTATCTTTTGTATGTCTTATGTATACTTTCTTGGGCATGGGCCAGAGGAAGCAATTGTCTTCTTCCAAACTGAAGGGTTTGACTCTGCCCCACATTACACTGTCTCAAATTACCTGTCATCTGCATGAAGAGAGGTTAGAGTTACATGAGCATAGACTAAGGTAGAATTGGGCCCGAAGTGTTTACTGTTTTCAGGAACTTGGCATCCTCTTCTCCCATTCTGCTGAAATCAACATAAAGAGATGCTGAAATTCTAAAATGTTTTAAACCCTCCAACACTGTAGCTGCGAGCAGGGTGCACTGTAACTACCAGACCTTGATGGCACGAAGATATGCATCGTGAACATGAAATCTGGGGAGAAAAGATAAGGGCACAGCCTTGCCACACTCTCAAAGTAGCAAAACACTGTAGAAAATAACAACTGCATTTTTGTGGTATTTGGTCACACCCCTCCTTGCACTGGCAAAACTTTGACTTGGACCCGAGTAGGTGCAGTTCCAGGAAAGTGAATGCCCAGTGGAGTTGTGTCCAGCTGCAGTGGATCTGTATTTGAGGACAATTGAAAAGATGAATGAAAATCATTTCGGTTGCATTAGGGATGTAAGATGTCAGGGATTTGTACTGTTGTTTATTCAACTTTTTGGACGGCATCTTTACGCTTCCAAGAAATCCTTTTTAGTCCAGGCATCAAGAGGAGACAGGATGAACTCCAAGCAAGAAACTGGAGTTTGCTCCCGACACTGGAGAATATGGAAATGGAAAGCAAAAGCAGAGAAAACAAAGGATACTTTGTGGATGTGCTGTACTGCCAAACCTCAGTGGCCTGGATGCATTGTTGTTTATCTATCTCCATTGGTGCTTATGGGTATGTATTGATCTAAATAATTCATGTCTGAGGGGTCACTGGGGCATCTGATTTTATCCCTTTCTTTGGGAGGTTTATTAATATTGACACTTCTTCATTTAATTGGGGCACTGACTGTGGAATCCCTTTTTAATGGAATCATATTAGCTAATGTACTGCCTGTCCACACTTAAATCCAGAGTGCTTTACACAAGCCTATATTTGAGTAACTGCTAATGTTTTAAGAAAAAAAACCCCAAACACCAAAAACACAGATATCTGAAACCAGCGAGGAATAGCAAAGAGAGAACTATGCTGTAGTCTGCAATCTGCATTTCTCTGTTGCAACACAGGGACCCAAAATAAAGTGAGAGTTACTTTTCCTGTATCTCACAAGTGTTCTTTCTTTCCATGTTCTGTCAAGGCCATTCCTCCCCCCACCCTCCCACCAGGGGCTGCATTAGTTTCTGGAATGTAATTATTCACATTTGTACAAGGTCTTGTAAGACATGAGCAACTAAAAAGGATAGCCAGAACATACAAGTTTGCAAGTCACCTTATTCCTGCAGTCAAAGAGAGTGTATCTCTTGAGTGAATATGGGTATGGCAAATGTTCCTCTTTAACTTTCTCTTCTTTCCTTAAACAGATTGGGAGTCTGCTTCTACCATTTATAGAACAGATTTTTATTTCTTGAAAGTGCTCTCCTGGGATTGACTAGGAGAGTATTTTTTGCAGTCTGCTTGATTGGTCTTCATTGTGGAGCAATTTCGGGGGCCTGGCTTTGGACACCATTTGCAATGGGTTTACAGCAGAAGGTCATGTGTTGTTACAGAGCCATTATTGCCTCTCCCCGTGGGACCACAGCACACCTGTGTCTCTACCCTTCACCAGCAGCTTCTGACACATCTTTTTGACATCCATGCAGGATGGCAGGAGCATATCGCAGTAACTTCTTTGGCAGAAATCAGCAGTGGACTGAAAGAGGGGAAAGGAAGAGCAGAAATTCCACTTTCAGTGAATTTATTAATTCTCACCAATTTTATGAGTGTTTTTAATGATGTTTTGGTTGTATGTATGAGGCCTGTAAAAGAGTAGATGTCTCATTATGATACTGGCTTTGTGGAGTCCAGGAAGACAAGGGGGCTGGAAGATGAGTTTACCAGAGACAAGAAGATTGCACATGGTAACTGTGCCTGTAACATGTCTAGATCCAGCACACAACAGCCCTGCTGCTCCTTACAGCAGCTTATATTCAGCCTGATTTCACACTGCCTGCAAACCCTGCCTGTCCTTGAGTCAACTTCACTGTGTAGAAAAACCTAACAGTTGCAGTTATCTCCCTGGCAAGCTGCACGATAGTGGGAAAACATCGAGCATGGATAGAGCCTTCTCACTCAAAGCATTTCTGCTTTTCTGAGGATCCTAAGACTTTCATTGAACCCAAATATTATTGAAACCTATAAACAATATTTGCACCAATAATGGACGATCTTAAGTCTGTTGTCTCATTAGTTTCCACCTGAAATTCTGCCAAGACAGTAATTCCCATTGAGTCACAGACATGGTCACAGACAAGCAGGACAGAAAATTGGGTCTTTCATCTCATCCCTCAGCTCTAGTCATGAACGTGCTTGCTCTGCTCACTGCCACACTGATGATAGATTTTTTTATTCTTCTTTTAACAGGAGAGGATTTGTGAATTAAACACACACTCACAGCCCTAGCAAGGTCGTACCACAGGACTCTGAACTACAGCTGCTTTTGAAAGAGAAACTCACTGCTGATCAGTCCAACCCTCCACACACACTTTTACAAACACAGCCATTTTGAGGCCATTTCTGGAGACAAAAGAACTGTTTGACTTCAAGGTTAATTCGAAGTTTTCAAGTAGGCATCTCAGCATGTGACCAAGTGTCTGTTCTGAATGATTTAGCCTAAGGCTACCCTAAGGTGTTGGTTCCTTTTTTAGAACACAAGAAAATAAATGTATTGGTCTTCCAAAAAAGCCTTGTGCAAACCCTGTGGGACACTTCCCAGCCAGGACATCTTGGAGTATCTCTCAAGTCTGTGCTCATTCCTGTCATGCTGGTTGAGCTGCAGATGTGCAGCCTGTAATACTTGCAGCAATCTCTGACCCACAGCCTATGTCTTCAGCCAGAGTTTGCATCACTCATTAACATTTTTCATACCTTTCACTTTACCTGCATCTCTGAGTTCATTTATTTTATGTCTTCATAAATCAAACAACACAGCTCATTGCCATGATTATATTGAAATAAAGCCCTCTCTTTTATCACAGCACTTTGCTTGCCCTCCACCTCTCGTTCTCAGCAGGTTCTCAGATGCCTTGTTAAGACCTTCAAAGCCTCACAGCATACTCTGAGAAGAATGCATCTGTCCTAAGGCTACGAGAAACTAACTCTGCAATAGTATAATTTATGAAACTACAAGTTCAGCATCCTTTTTTTCCTTTCCATGCAAAGCTGAACAGGAGCTAGGACTGCTGAATTAACCTGGAAGTTTATATGTCACATTAGTTATAATCTGAACTGTAGCTGCTTCTTCGTACTTCATGTTGAATTATCCTTTCAGGGCTAGATCCTCACCTGGTCTTTTCCCCACAGGTTAACCATTCCAGTGAGGCTGGCTGTAAATCAAGGAAAATTCATCCCTTTCTTTCTAGAGACAAAAAGAAGTGTAACTTTGTGTATCTGACTTTTTTCTTTGATTTTTATTTCTCCAATCCTTTACATAGTCATTATAGATGTTAAGAAGCCTGTTTTGGAAATGATTAATGCTATTAATAATTTTCTAATTCAATAAAACCTCTCATCTTTGAACTCTTTGCAATATTTTTCTGCTTTCTTCAGCTTTTCACTAATTCAAACATATGACAAATACAACTCTTCGTTTCAGTTTTCTATTATTTCTCATGTCTGATCAAATAAATTAACAGACTTTCATTTCTTTCCCAGGAGTCGTGCCCGTATGTTGATGAAGGCAGCATAAAAATATTACTTGTTCAAACAGGAGGGGGAAAAAAAAAGGTTTGAAGTTATCTTTTATTCACTGTTCCAAGCAAACCAGGGCTGCTGGTCGCATTCCTCTCACCTTGACAGCGCCTGCTCTGCTAACCATAAATATTGCAAGATTTGCAGAGCACCCATTGGTCTGGCTTAGCTGCACTGGGTTATAATGTCCCCTTTCAATCTCTTCAGTACAGTAGCAGTTATTTTAATCATGCCACAGTACTTCAGTCACTGGGAAGAATCAGCTGTCCTATCTAATGTGGCCGCTCCACAGTCAGGCGGCCCCAGCCCGGTGGAGCAGCATCCTGCTAATGCAGTTTGCTGTGTTTGGATAGTTAAAGATCCATCTGCAGGCCAATTTGTACCTGTGTATTGTTGATATACAGCGTGCCTCGGGCACAGAGATACTGCATGCAGGAAATGGATTCTCATTTAACCATGTTTAATTTTGTTCTCTGCATCTCCATCATCCATCTTTCCATTTCTCTGCCCACCCAAATTACTTATGCGAAACAAAGCTACTCCTGCCACCACAGCTCCTAAACTGATGTGTGATGATGCAATGATTGATTTCCCACTCCAGGAAAAGTGGGTCATTGTACATGTTGTACCACAGCAGGCTGAACCAAGCTGGTCGTGCTGACATTGGGCTTTTACAGATTTGTTTTAAGAAGTTCAGACCTGAGGCGACTACTGTGAATATCCAGCCCGAACACCTCTGGTTTTTGATGGGAGCACTGCCATTCTAAAGTCTTCCTTAGCAGCTTAGAGAGATCTGAAGTCATCCGCGCTCCTCAGGAGACAGTACTCTGATTATGCATTTTATATCTTACTTTCATGTTTGTGCCGAGAATGGAAAATGCAAAATTCCTCCAGTTCCAAGATATGGGTCCAGTTTCAGGTTTGTCATTTTCCAGGAGAGAAAACCCTAAACTAATTAAAAAATATGTTAAATATAAAATGGGGCAATTATCAGCTTTTGCAAAGGATTTTGAATTAGTGAGAAAAATACTAATTCAAACTGCTCTTTGAAAAAAATCCACTGCTTTTACTCTTCTTTTGTGGGACTGCAATAGTGTGTAATAACTTTTCTCATGTAATGAGACCTGTTGAAACTCACTTTTAGATTGAAACACTTTAAGATTGCCTCTTATGATACCAGGGAGACATCATTTGAAGAGGCAAGTCTCAGTATTGGTGTAGAACCTGCCTCCCTATCTGCTGAAATAGAACAGCAAAGTTGGAATCAATTGCTGAAAGGGGAATATTTTGCAGGTTTATCTGAACAGCCCAATAAGTAACTGAGCCCAGATGTCACGGCAGAATCCAAAAGGTCAAGGCAGGTGGGGATTTGGTTTTGATTTTCAGAGGAACAAAAAAAATCAGGAAAATTTAGCTCTTAAAATTGTATCTTTGTTTTTATGAGAGTTGAAACCAGCCTTCAAACCCCACCTGTTCTGGGAAATGATGTAATGAACAGATTGGATAAGACCTTTCTCCAGGGCCTATAAATTTTTGCATTGCTTTAGACAAATCCTTACACAATTACCTTCTCTAATTTTTGCACACCCCAATGGGTGGTGTCCTCAAGGGCAGAGAACATCTAATCAGGTCCTTAAATCCTTACACTTGAAAAATCCCTACTGGGATAAACAGTTCTGGCCAATAAGGACTGCACTTTTAACTTCCAATTGTGATCTTTGGCAGTCACGACCTGGTATGTGGAGAGAAAGTCAAAGGAAAGCCTACAAATGCCTCCTGATGAGAGGCCCTTTGGATGCAGCGTAATCCACTGCCTCGGCATCTTGTGCTGAGCGGGGTAAACCTGCATGGACACAAAGCCACTCGCAGACAGTGGTAAGTACCTGAGGGCTCTGCTCTAGTGACCCCTAAGCTGAGGAAGGGGGAGGGAAAATCACTGCCATTCCACAAATGACTTCTGAATTTTCATACTCTGTTCCTCCTCCTGCCGACCATCTCCTCTCCTCTGGAAACACCACAAATGTGGAAAGTTTGCAGGTATGCAAAGAGGAGCGGAGCAAATGACAGAGCCAGAGCTGAGCACACTACTCACTGATAAACCTGGCCAAACCCTTTCCTTTCTGAAACAGAATCCCTGGAATGGATGTAATTAACAAAGAAACAGACAAAAACTACCTCTGAATGAAATTTAAGCATCAGCAGACCACAGCACAGCCAGGAAATACCAAGTACAAGCAACCATCCCTTCATCCTGAATTCACACCATTTTCTGCTTCTGTTTCCTGTGCAAAATTATCACTCACTCAGAAACTGCTGCCCGGGGGTTTCTGAATGCAGACTGGCTTGGGACAGCCTTCATCTGACTTTGCAGAAACATCAAACAATGATCTCATTTTGAGGTGGCTTTCTGGAAATACCTAGTATAATGCACAATATTGAGGGAAAACTAGCAATTTTGTGGGATGCTTCCAGCAATACCCAGAATGATGTGTATTACTGGGGGAGGAAAATCTATGTGATTCTAGGGGTAGTGGGGGTGGAGGTGTCTCTTGCAGTACCCAAAAAGACACATACCACTGGAGGATAAAAAAAATCTGTATGATTTCGATGAGGATTTCTGGAAATACCCAGCACAGCACTGAGCTGTGTGATTCTGTGGGGGACCACAGAGTCATACAGGGTATCGAAAGGGATGGAAAACTGCGTGATTTTGGGGCGGGGAGGGGGGGTCGGACCCCTCTGACAGTACCCCGAGTGATGCACACAAGTAAGGTGGGGGGGGACCACGAGGGACAGGGCCGCTCATCACCAATCTGCGGGCCCCCCCGCAGCACGCACCGGGGGGCGGCATAACGAGACAAGTAACTTCAAACAGACTCCGCCGGGGCGAGAGCGCGGAACCCGAAACTGCAGACGGCGACTTTCCGCGGCTCGGTGACATACCGTCCCCCAACCCCGCCGCTGCCAGCGGCGTCCCCCCCAAAACACACGCACACAGG